>CAMZMU010000037.1:51342067-51866673 GCA_947311845.1 Poa pratensis | reverse complement strand
TTCTTTGACGTTTAGTTAATAGTTACTACTTAAGTTCCACGAAAGAAAGGCGGGACTCAAGACAGCAAGAGGAAACCTGCTTGATTGGTACTCCCTCTGGTTTTTTTTACTCCGCATATTAGGTTTACTTTAAGTTAGCTGTTCTAAAATTTTACCAAATTTAGAGAGAAAAACCAACATTGATAATACCAAATCGATACATTATGATAATGTATTCGATGGTGGATCCAATGATATTGATTTGGTTTTATGAATGTTGGTATTATTTTATTAACTTGGTCTATTTTTTTGGTTTTAGACAAACCCTAATGCGTAGTAAGAAAACCCAAAGGGAGTACATTATAATATGGGGAAACAAGTAACTTATATTGATTTTCGAGCTCATTTATATGCTCATTTGCTCTTTTTTCCGCAAATTGGCGGATTTGGAGAAAACAATGGCACAAGATGGTTATAGTGGAGTGACTCTTAAACACCAGAGTGGTAAAGAAGGAAACTTAAACGTCTGTCACAATGCATGGGCATTTAATGGCGTGTTTGGTTACCTGCATCGATTTTGAGCCATTTGCATATGCGACTCGTAAGGGTCCGACTGAGTAAAAACACGTCCTGATCCATGTTGTGCAATTTATTTGGTTGCCCACAAAGTTTTTGTGGCGCCCCGACCCGACTGCTATACAGTGATGCTGTGTGTCACCGGTTAATCGATACAACCGGAGGTTACGGGTTTACCAATCCTCGGCCAAAACCTTTGGCAGGCGTTGCTCGAAATTGATCATCGGCAACGCAACAACCCGATTGATGCCTTAACACAGGACCAACTATCAATGCATAATAGAGAGATCAAGACTTGTGGAACAAATGGCACATCACAGACTCTACGACACAAAGCATTATAGTTCAACTCTTATAATAGAGAAAGATAGCAAATTACAACCAAGGTCACAAACCCAACATTACAACATGCGGAAGCGAATTAGGTTGTTTAACAACATGATCCAAATCTATTATATTATTAAAACAACAAACAATCGACGGTGAAGATTTACGCTGTAAAGTTAAAATATCTCAATGGTTAAGATTCAACCTCATCCCACGACAAATAAGGGTTTAGATTCACCGTCATGCACGTCATGGACGCCTCATTGATTTCCATGTAGGCCTAATTGAAAAGAAACGTATACAAATTGGACTCCACGATATTACGGGACTACTGCGTGATGGATTTTCTATCCACATCCAACCAACACGTTTGCAGGCACAATCCGTGCATCTATTGAGACCTCGAACACATCCGACGACGCCATGCGGCCATGACGATCCCATCAAGTACAAGCCCGGCGGATCGACGGCACGGCTGCGATGTATACCGGAGTCCATGACAATCCCATACAAGCCCGACGGATTGACGCCACGGCAGCGATGCATACTGGCGTCCATGACGATCATTAAGTATATGCCCTCGCCGGATCGACGGCATTGCAGCGATGCATACTGGCGTCCATGACGATCCCATCAAATACAAGCCCGGCAAATCGATGGCCCGGCAGCGATGCATACTGGACGATCGACGATACGGCAGCGATGCATACACGCGGATCGACGACACGGCAGCTATGCATACTGGCGTCCATCACGGTCCCTAAGTACAAGCTCGGCGAATCGACGGCACGGCAGCTATGCATATAGCTCGCTCTCATGGCGCATGAACCCCGGCCATGATTCGATAGCAAGGCAGCCAATATGGACCAGCGCACGTCCAGCGGATCCAAAGAAGATAGAAAAAGTACGACTGCCCCCAATCAATCATCGTCTGGCTGTATGCCTGTTCAAGTTGAATCTGTGTCTGCTATTCGAAGCATGGTGCGTCCCCCGTCACTGCATATTCATTTTTGATATTTCGTACGTCCACAGAACGCCAGCATCATACTAGACCGCCTTGACGGAGACGTACACCAATGCGACCACGCACGGCTACTCGATGCAGGCGTCGGACTGCCGGACTGGACGGCGTTGACGTGGTGCACCAAGGACTGCGAGCGCTCCTGGCCTCGATGGTAGGCGTGCAAGAGTAGTGATGCGGGACTTCAGGCGGCGTCGCGTGGGCATGTAAGGGACGAGACGCCGGCCTGCATGCCGCGTCAGCCAGGGGCACTCGGGAGAATGAGACCCCGGCGTTGTTCTCGGACGAGCTCGCCGTGAACTGCAAGGCGCAGACAACAATAGCGCTAGCGCTGGTGACTACCGAGGATCCTTGCCTCATGCACGCAGGCACAACTATGGCTAGCTCAAATCAGCTGCTTACTCCATGGTACGGTACGCTTCTTCATTTAATTTTCTCCTTCTACAGTCCACCACAAGCTCTTATTCTTATTTTACAAAAACGTTCGTTCATAATTCCACTACCGTTCCAATTATCTCATCTGTTCAGAATGTCCAGCGGCCAGCGACGCACGGCAAGACCAGCGAAAACATCATCTTCTGCTCAGAATTTGGCGATCAAGGCTGGTAATCATTCATTTCTTTCTTCATGTTTAGGTCTCAAGATCGGACTGCCTGTATCTCTGGACCTCTCACGTTTGGTAATGTTTGACCTATATTACTGCAGGAAGCTTTCAGTTTCATACGGTATTCCCTCTTATTACCATCTTGCCAGTTTTATACTTTTATAGTATTGATAAAGCAGGTGAGTCTCCTACTGCTTTTTCAAATAACAATATAAAAGGAATATCTACATGATCACTTAAAAGAGAAGACTACAAAGCCAACTTTAAGATCAGCCAAAAGGTGCAAAATAGTGAACAATGAAAGACATATGATCTGGCAGAAAACTGAATGTGCAAGCTTTGGACCATGTTTAATAAAAAGGTTATTTCAATACGTTAATTCGTTTTTATTGTCCCCCATTTCACGACTTAGCATTAGCTGATGAGCAACCCACTTGCTCAAATTGGTCACAGAGTTCAATCTGAATGTTCCAACTTAGAATGATAGTTTGCTTATCCAGATCTTCAAGAATAGTGCATTTATAGCGTACACAAATAATTGAGATTTTGTTATATTTTGTAGGCTTGGTCTCGCCACCGCATAGAATCTTTCCTCAGGACTTCACTGTAAAATAGGTAATCAAATTATTGGTAATGCATGGACAGTGTAAATTTGTAGCATGGGTAGTAGTTTCTCAAATCTCTGTTTTTTTTTGTAATTTCTCATTGTCTCTCCTATAATTTAACCATTTATTATGATATAGCAATGTTTTTTTACCAGTGATATACCAAAGTAATGTAGCAAAAAAAATGATCTTTCTGTGATATTATACTCATTATAAGTATTAAATTATACTTATAATTATTCGGCATATAAGTATTAAAAAGCGTTCTATTTTTGATATATACACGCATGACCCATTTCCTGGAGTACAGTTCAACCATCCTTGAAAAGAAACTTTTGAATGGTACAAGGGATCCTCCATGGCTGCTCAGGAATGCACCTCATGTAGGCCGCCGAATCATACACACTACTTATGTCTCATTTTTAAACTTAGGACAGAGAAACGGTTGATATCCATTGAGATGCACGTACGTGGCTGAAGTAAAATTAATGGAAATAGTTAAGCATGATGTACACAATAGTTCACAAGAAGGAGAACTATATGGATACCAAATAATTTTGTACTAGGTGTCAGCAGATATATTTTTCGTAATATTCACGGCTTCATATGAATTGAAGTATCTATAACTCTTTCGGAGGGGCAATGCACGAAGATGTATTAGCCACAAAAAGATTTGTACTGCTCGATTGGAGGGCAAAGAGTATACAGTATCTAAATTTTAGGCTCATGCATATATGGGATTGGACAATATATTTTTTTTTCATTAGGAAGGGCTAATCTAGAAAAACCACCCGATGAGTACCGATAGAGGATGGTTCCAGAGTAGAAGACGTCTTCAAATGCTCAAGTACTAGGCACACACCTCAAGTGCAATGGGTATTTTCTTAAATAAAAAATGTACTATAAAAGAAAGGATATTTGAAGCATGAAATCATTTTTTTTCGAAATATGGAGAATTTGATTTTCCTAAATTTACATGTTAATAGATAATTTTACATGACTAAATATAAACAAATATGACAACAGAATAAAAGGTTAATTGGCGCACTAGCCGCGCAATTGCGCGGGCCACCCAGCTAGTTATGGCCTAAGAGGCCTACAGATAAACATTCCAGCGACCAGCTATTCCGGGATGTCCCAAGCTGCCACCTGTGAACCCCAGACTACTCGTCGACGTCCACAAAGAACCCACCTTCGAGGTCGGTGAAGTCCTCCTCTGAAACAAAACAAACGACGTTGAGTTCGACGAACTCGCAAGATTATATATAGAGCTTTAGCTCGATGAGGCTCTCAAAGTTTTATGGCTGTTTTGCATAAAACTGATTTTATTTATGAAAACATAACTCCATGGCATCGACTAATCAGAGTATTTTTAAAAGAGGTAAGAAGTAACTCTTTTCTTTGATCACCTTTCTCATCATCAATCACTGTACCTGTTCTACAAAGGCACCTCCCCGAATCACCCTCGAGGAAGCTAACCTTGCATTCTTGAGTAGTACCTTTAGTACTCAGGTTTTAATCATTCCGTTCGAGTTATTCTATGATCTTATCGTCCTTTCCAAGTCGTCCATAACCGTGGACAAGGCTTTTCGAAAAGATTTAACCCTGCAGGGGTGTACAATGTTTGCCACGCGTACCGTCCGGCCCATTGCCTGTACAATTAGCTCTCTTCCATGGAAAGCCGGCTGGGTGGGAGCGGTGACGACTTCTCCCTTGCTCGAGACTTTCAGGATCATCAGTGGCGGCAGGACAGGTTCAGTGCCTCCAACACCCTGCCCCACTGCCGCTTATTTCCCTAACACCACAATCCTCATCCCATTCTCAACCACCATCTCACGCACGCGCAAATGGAAGCTCGAACTAGAGGACCCTGGCTAGCCCCTCACAAGTTATTTAGTCGAATAAGGGTTCCTGCAATTGCATAGGCCTCACGCATGGTTGCACGCTCAGTCTTGGTTCAAGAGGTAAAGAACTCGCACCTAGGCGGCGAGAGTGAGACAAAGCACCACCATACCAAAGTTGCCTCTCATCCCCACCTTTAACCATTTTATTACCTGTCACCACAATTTCTCCACCATCATCCATTCATCTCAACACCTGTTTCCAACATGAACCATCCATCGTACAACTAGGCATTTAACTAAGCATGGCTAAGCATCAACATTGCATAATTAAGTATTTCAGGTCAACAATACAATCCTATGGATAATAGGAGGGGAAACAGGTAATGGCATCGGAAACTTAATGCAACTATAGGATACTCTAATCCAAAAAATTGACATTTGGAACCGCATGCAATATTATAGTGGAGAAAATATTTGCGGAAATTAGGATAAGACATGCTCAGAGGGGGATTACGCTTGCCTTGTTGATACGGCTGGTAATAGGGATCGTCACGATACGATGGTGGCACTTCAACTCCTTGATCTACCGATGCACAAACAACACCGGAAAGAAACAAATAAATTCCACAAACACAATAGGTGCAATGCACAAACATGATGACATGACATTTTAATGTCCTGCACTTCACATAAGATATCTAGCAATTTTAAATGGGGTGCGAGGATAATTTACTCCGACAAGATAGGAGAACACCCCATATTTATCTTAATGTTTCTACTAAATTCCTAACAGTGCAGTACTGTACTTGTGATCAAAGATGCATGATGTTGATGATTTTAGATAGTTCACCTTTTTCTGAGCATTTTGGTATATCAAACACCATTTTCTGACGAACCAAATAAAAGTTATTACAATTATAAATTCTTTTTCATATGCCCTCTTGATAAGTTAATTTAGACAACACTAGACTTATTTATCCAAATTAGAAAGAAAAATAATTGGAACAGGATAATTTTTTTGTACTGGACAATTTCGGAATTCATCCGGAATTCCGAACCACTCGGAATTTTCCGAACTGGTTCCGATCCCATTCCGGAAAAACGCAAAACGGTACTGGACCCGGTCGGAACGAGGTAAGTAGATAACCGGAAATTTCTGGCCATCCGGAATTCCGAGTCAATTCCGGATCGATTCCGAGCGAAGGAGAAAAACTGTATTTTGTACACGATAATTCCAGGCGACGGCGACGGCGACGATGGCTACGGCGTGGAGCTCGAACTAGCGCGAGAGGGGGAGGGGAAGGGGCCAGCAAGGCCATGAGCTCACCACGAGCACGGTGGAGAGGTCGGGGATGTCGGTGACTAGTCCCAGGAACTAGGGGTGTCTCACAAAAGCCAGGAAACGAGTAAGGGGTTGAACACAACGTCAAACAGATCCTCGACAACCTCGGCGACGGTGCTCGTCGAGCTCGGTGAGGAACATCACGACAGAGATGGAACACGAGCCGCTACCCAGGTTCAGGCCCACCGTGAGGTGTAAAAGCCCTACGTCCTGCTAAGATGTATTGCACTGCTTGGAGAGGTTCACAGTACAAGGGTGCTTGCCGAGGGCACAGTTGTGGCTATGGTGGACTATAGTGGAATCAGCTCCGTCTTCTCCTTCAGACGTAGCTGCTTGGGTGTTGAATGAGTTGGTGAATGCGGGATCCCCCTCCTAGGTCGTACACTGGCTCCTTATATACTGGCCTTGGTCCTCTTCCCCGAAAACCTCCGGCGGGAAGGGATACCACAATGCCGCCAAGTTGGAGCACAGCGCACAGCGCCAGGGGCGTCCATGGACGGGTCCATGGCAGAGAGCACGTCGTCTTGGCAGAAAAAGGCACCGTCCAACCAGGACGGTGGGCTGGCGCTGCAGAGCTTTGTGGCGTGTCCCACGGTGACGTCGCAGTTGGAGCGTAGCGGCGGCCGGCCGCTTTATCACCAAATTGGCAAGTCTTGGAGGCCGCTTTGCCTCCTCCAGCTCTGTTGACTGCTTTATACACGAGAATGGCAACTGCGGCGTCTTCGTCATTGCGCGCAGGCGCGCGCGTCACTCTGCGGCGGACGCAGAGCCCATGTGCACTCTGCAGCGCGCGCAGGAGCTTGCTTCCACCCGAAGGAACCCCGCGAGGGCCTGGAGCCTCGCCGAGGCTTTGTAGCCGTTGACTTCTCGCGAGGGAAAACCTCGCGAGGGTAGCGCGGAGACGTGCCTGGACCTGACGGTCTTCTAGGAGAGGCCTTCCTGAGGCAGGAGTTCCTCTCGAGGCCCCTTAGACCGAACGCCTGGTCCTTAGCAGAAATGCTCAGCCGAGCAAAGAAACCCTCGCGAGGCTCGTCAGGCTGAACGCCTGGTCCTTAGTAGAATTTCTTGCGGAGCGTTCGAGGGCTGTGGCAGGCCGGCCCATGGTACCCTGGTTTCCACTGGGCCGACAGTAGCCCTCGGGCCCGCGATGGGCACGCTGGAGTTCCTCAGGCGGAGGCGAATCGTCGTGGGCCCAAAGAAGCCTGCGAAGCCCGAGACACGTGGAGCGCCACGGCCGGACACGATCCCACGATCTCCTCTGAAGTAACGGGCGTAGTGGTGGGTCCCACCACGTCCTGGTAACGGCTCGATGAGCCGATAAAAGGCGGAGAGCTCGGCGCAGGCGGCCATTACTCCACTCGTTCCCCTTTCGTCTCCTTCTCCCCAGCGCGCAATCCCCGAACTCCTCCTTCGCAACCTTGCTGCAATGGCGCCCAAGAAGGCCACCGCTGCCACGAAGGGCAAGGCAGTGGTGTAGGGCAGCGAGCCTGCTGCGATGCAGCGGGACGGTGACTTCGAGCCGGCTCTGACCGGCTTCCGCTTCGAGAAGGAAGCACAGCTGGACAAGGTGCGCCACATGGCGGCCTCGAAGACCAACGAGCACGGCGCCACGGTGCTCAAGACGGCGGGCAACTCCCACGGCAGCTTCTACCCCATCTTCATGCACACTCTCTTCGCCGGGCTCGTGCCTCCCTTCTCCGATTTCTTCCTGGCGGTTCTGGAGCGCTACCAGATCCAGGTTCTTCATCTCCACCCCAACTCCATCCTCGTCCTTGCCATCTTCGCCTACCTCTGCGAGGCGTACATCGGCATTTCGCCTTCGGTGGACCTCTTCCGCAGCTTCTACGCGCTCCGGTTCACGGCGAACAAGGAGCGGTCGGGGTGTGTGTCCTTCCGCATCACCGATGGCATGAAGGGCGTCTACATCCCCATCGCGCGGAACGACGAGAACATTGTGCCCAGCGTGACGAAGAAGGTGGAGGACTTCCGCAAGTGCTGGTTCCTTATGCAGTTCGGGAGCCAGAGCGCCTTCTTCGAGCTGCCTGAAGCGCCTCCGACGAAGAGGGCGAGCTGGTCTTCCAAGGCGCTCAAAGGCGCGACACTTGGCCCTGTGGTGAGGCGCTTGAGGGACCTCCGCGAGGCTGGCCTCACCGGGCAGATGGTGGCCAAGGACTTCGTGAGGCGTCGCATTGCTCCGCTCCAGAGGCACGCGGACGCGATGTGGCTGTACTCCAACCAGAGGGACAAGATGCGCCTGAGCGCTACCCTCTACACGCAGGAGGAGGTGCACACCATCATGGAGACCCTCTTCACGTCTCCAGACATCCCCGCGCCCACCGACCAGATTGTGCCGCTCCATAGGATCGATCTCGGGCGTCGTGTCTCGCACGTGCAGACGATGCCGAAGTTCGACCAGTGGGGCCTGGTGCCTGAGGGGCACGTTGGGCCTCGCGAGGACCCGGAGTCGGCGGCGCAGGGGGCACCAGCTGAGGGCGACGAGGAGACGACGGAGACGCCCGCGGAGTCTGACGCAGGCGCGACCGGCGCCTCGGGAGGCGCCGCTTCCTCGGCAGAGAATTCGAGCGCCTCGAAGAGTGCGGCGCCTGAAGTTGAGATCCACGAGATCTCCTCAGGCAGCGGCGACCAGTTCGTGGTCGCTCCCTCGCAGCGCAAGGCGATCCATGACAGGAACGCCGGAGCCCGGGAAGGAGCAGAGGCGCGGACGAGCGCGCAGCCCAGTGCCCCGCCCGCGCGGCGGATCAAGAGGAAGTGGGTTGACACCGCGGCGTAAGTTTTTACATTTCTCTTTCCTGTTTGATGCTGCCCTTGTGTAGACCTCTCGAGGGGTTTTTGAGCTTTTTCCTCTCCAGGCGCCCCGAGGAGCCAAAGCGGCGGAGGCTCCGGAGACTTGGAGAGATATCCAGCGCTGCAGCGGCGTCTGCAGCGCCTACGGCTGACGAGGTGGCTCCCGAGGCCACCGCTTCTTCTCCCGCGGCAGCGGCGCCGCCTCCTGAGGCAGAGGAGCGCCGCGAGGAGGAGGAGGAGGCAGAGGTGACGATGCCGTCACCTGCGCGGCCTGACTCCTCTCCTGTGCGGCAAGAGAAGACGCCGGAGAAGGATGCGGCAAGGACCACGCCGCCGGCGAAGGAGGGCACGGCGGAGACAGCTGTGTCTGCAGAGGTGCACGCTGACGTCGAAATGGAGGAGACCACTGTGCCGTCGCCTCCACCGAGCGCGGGCCTTGGAGGGCCTACGGTGGACACTGAGGCTGCCGCGGGGGCGGCCTCAGCAGAGAAAGCCAACCCTGCTCCTGGGGAAGAGGAGAGTGCTCCCCGGGGGCAGAGAGATGGTGGGGCTGATGGTGAGGGCGCCTCGAGCCCCCAGAAGGCTCCCGGCACAGAAGGCAACGGGGGCTCTCGCCAGAGCCCTCGAAGGCCCCTAGCGTGGAAGAAGGGGGAGGCTCCCACCAGAGCCCCCAGGCGCGCCTCGAGGACACTCAGAGCCCAAGGCGCGATGCCCCGGGGTCCTCGGCAGGCGCTGGCGCTTCCAGGCCCTCTGGAGAGTCATGGGCCCTAGCCCTGCGGGGTCAGCGCCCAGTTGCAGCTCGGCGAGAGGCTGTGCTCGATGGGCTCGAGGCCCAGCTCGTTGAGGAAGACCGCGCCAGGGCGGAGGAGGACGCCGAGCTCGCGCGGGGCTGGGCTTGCCTCCAGGAGACCGTGGAGCGCTTCCGCCAGAAGAATGAGGCAGCCCAAGCTCAACATGAGGCAGCGCTGCGCGACGCTGAAGAGATCCGCATCAGCGTGGTCCGCGAGGTCGAGGAGACCCTTGCGGACCTGGGTGCTAGGCGCGAGGCTCTCGAGGCGGAGACCGAGGCCAAACATCAGGAGCTGGCGGCGCGCGAGGCGGCGGTCTCCGCTAAGCACAAAGAGCTTCTGGACCGTGAGGCGAGGATCATCGCCGAATCGGAGAACGTGCGGCAAGGCCTGGAGAAGCTCCGCGAGGACCTGCGCGTCCGCGAAAACCAGATGGTGCAGCGCGGAGCAGAACTTGATGCCCGCGAGATCGAGCTACGCAAGCGCGAGGAGCAGGTTGAACAGATTGAGAAGGATCAGTCCGCGCAGCGGGAGCACCTGGAGTCCCGCGAGATGAAGGTTACTCAAGACGAGGCGTTCTACCAGAAGCGCCTCGCGCTGACCAACGAGAACCTCCGCAAGAAGGAGGAGCAGATGGCGGAGGAGTCCGCGACCAAGGAGAAGCTTTTCCGCGACAACTGCAGCAAGGAGTTCGCGGAGAAGGCCAAGAAGCAGGAGGAACGCTTCACGAAGAGATGCAACGAGCTTGATGCTCGCATCAGGGAGCTTGAAGCTCAGAAGAAGCGATTTGACTCCCGCCTCCAGGACGCTGTGGAGGCTCGAAGCACGCGGAGCAGGACCTTGCTTCCTTGACACAGGACATGAATGAGATGCAGCAGCAGGTGGGGCCTGTTGTGGAGCTCGTCGAGGAAGCTCGGCAGAGCGCTCTGGCTGCACAGGTCTTCTCGCGCCAGCGGGAGCGCATGTTTGTCTCCTTGGTGAGGCGTGCGCGGACCGTTGCGGGCCGCCTGGGGGCCGAAGCCCCCAGGCTTTCTGTCGAGGGGAACTCCGACATTGCCACCTACCTCGGCTTCTTCGAGCAGCTTCTCTCCAAGCTTGAAGAGGTCGTGACGAACCTCGACGACCTGGTCGACAACGAGAGCCGCGAGCTCCTTGGCGTCGCGGTCGGCCAAGTCTTCGCCAACCTTGCACACCTCCACCCCGGCTTCGACTTCGCATCTGTGATGGAGCCTCTGGAGAAGGAACTTGCCTCGAAGCTGGACGCCTCGGTGTGGGACGACGTGGAGAAGTATATTCAATGCTTCAAGAGGGTCGAGGTCGAGGAGAGCGACGATGAGGCAGGCGCTGAGGAGGTGGATGATGAGGCTGTCGACGGTGACGACGACAACCCCGCTGCTTAGGTTGCCCCTGTGGAGAGATGTGCCAAGGGCACCAGTTATCTTAGTACTTGTTGCTTTATTTTGTAATGGTTTGTAAAGACACTTTTATTTTGTGCAAGTGTGAGTGCCCCTCGGGAGGCCTTTTATCTGTTTTCTCATGTCTTTTTCGCTCTACGTCGTTAGGACCCTGCTCTTAGCGCAAATGGCACCGCCGCTTCGGTATGCCGGAGTCAGGGCTCGACAAGGCCGGGAGGTGCGTAAGTCTTAGAGAGGTAAGGGCTCTCGAGGCGCGATGCTCGGGAGCTCCCCTTTGACGCGCAAGCAGCCCATGAGGCGTAAGAGAGAAAAGAGAGACTCGAGGGGCGACAAAACCAGCGAGAGGGAAAAAAGCTCATGAGGCGTAAGTTCTGGACTTAGCTCTGGCGAGACGTCTGCCTTGTAGAGGGTGTCGCGTTCCCTGGCGAGGCGTTTTTCCTTCTCGAGGCTGCCTGGGGCTGGTTTGGAGCTCCAAAACCCCACAAGGTATCTTGTTCCCTGCGTTGGAGAGAGAGGCAAACCCACAAGCAATGCATAGTTGTACAACTCATGCGCGCTCATAGATTTCCTCATGGGTATCTCACGAGGAGAATAAGCACCAAGGTCCTTGGTGAGGTGACGTGCATGGGAGCTAACCCACGAGTCAGAGCTCTTTGGTGAGATAACGGTCGTGGGCGGAGAGCCACGAGTTAGAGCTCGGATCCTTTGGGTTTTTCGATGCTGCTGGGATGCTCCCGAGACACAGGCACCGTGCTCAGCCCCCGCTCGCGAGGTGCGCATGGGGAAAAATGTGAGCGCGAATGAATGTAAGAAAACAAATTCACCAAGCAATATTACATAACGGCGCCGAATCGCAATAGGTTCATGATGACCTGAAATTGTTCATTACACTTGGCGAGGCCAAGACAAAGTCCGCCATGTCTGGGCATGGGGTTCCACATGGAGTGGCTGAGGCTTCCGCGGCCCGTGGCGACGCGTTGTAGGGAGTTCTCAGTGGAGATGGCCCTCGTGAAGGGAAAGCTTGGTGAAGCTGGGAGGTGAAGACGCGTGCTTCCCTCTTGAGACAAAAAATGCCTGCCGCGACGTGATCACGGATAGAACTTGCGTAGGTGCTCGACCCGGTAGGGGCCTTCCCACATGGGTGAGAGCTTGTGGAGGCCCTCTCTGGAGACGATAATCCTGAGGACGAGATCGCCTGTCTCGAGGGTGCGCGGCCGTATGTGGCGGCTGTGGTAGCGGCGTAGGTCTTGTTGGTACTTTGTCGCTCGGAGCGCGGCGCGTCGACGTAGTCCATCGAGCAGCAGCAAGTCGTCGTTGTGGAGCTCCTCTTGATTGTCCTCGTTGAAAGCAAGGATCCGTGGGACCCATGCTTGATCTCGGTGGGGAGGACTGCTTCAGCGCCATAGACAAGAGCGAACGGAGTTTCTCCAGTGGGCTTCGTGGCGGTGGTGCAGATGGACCAGAGCACGGAGGGGAGCTCTTCGATCCAATTCTTGCCGTGGGCCTTGAGGCGATTGAAGCTTCTTGTCTTGAGGCCTTTGAGCACTTCCGCGTTCGCACGCTCAGCCTGCCCGTTGCTTCGTGGATGAGCCACCGAGGCGAAGCAGAGCCGTGTGCCAAGACTCTCGCAGTAGGCCCTGAAGACGCCGCTGGTGAACTGTGAGCCGTTGTCGGTGATGATGCGATTTGGCACGCCGAAGCGACAGGCCAAGCCTCTGATGAATTTCACCGCTGATCTCGCCGGGATGGTACGCACCGCTTCAACCTCCGCCCATTTGGTGAACTTGTCGATGGCGACATAGAGGTAGCGGTAGCCCCCGCTGGAGCGTGGGAAAGGTCCCAGGATGTCCATCCCCCAGACCGCAAAGGGCCAGGAGAGCGGGATGGTCTGGAGCCCCAGTGCAGGCTGGTGGACTTGCTTGGCGTGGAATTGGCATGCCTCGCAAGCCTGGACAACGGTGGTTGCATCTTGAAGCACTGAGGGCCAATAGAACCCACTCCTGAAGACTTTCCCTGCAAGGGTGCGTGATGACGAGTGGTGGCCACATTCTCCACTGTGTATGTCCTTGATCAGCTGGCGGCCTTCTTCAGGGGGGACGCATTTTAGTGCAACTCCATTTGGATGCTTGCGGTACAGGTCTCCCTCGTGAAGGCAGTATGACTTGGCCTGGCGAGCAACTCTCTCTGCTTCTGCATCCTCTTCAGGGAGGACTCCGTCCCTGAGGTACTCCTTGAGCTCATCGATCCAGCCCGTCTCTTGATGCGTCATGGCCAGCAGCAGGCGTTCCCCTGTGGGTGGGCCGCAGCTCGGTGCCCCAGATGTTGGTGGTGGTGGGAGCTCTTCGTCCGTGTTTATTTCGACCGCTTCTTTTGGCTGTTTCACCGATGCCCTGGTGAGTCTCTCCTCGAACACGCCCGCCTGCTGGGCTTCTCTGCGTGATGCTCGCCTGGCGATGTCGTCGGCCTCCTGGTTCTCCCTTCGTGGGATGTGCCTGAGCTCCATCCCCTTGAAGTGTTTCTCGAGCTTGCGGACCTCCTCGAGGTAAGCGGCCATGTGACCGTCCTTGGGCGTATAGCTCTTGTTGGAGAAGTTGACGAGGAGTTGGGAGTCGCCCTTGATGAGTAAGCGCTTGATGCCGAGGGCGATTGCGGCTCTGAGCCCGGCGAGGAGGCCCTCGTACTCGGCGATGTTGTTGGAGACCTTATCAGTCGTGAAGCACAGCTGGACGGTGTAGTAGAGCTTGTCGCCCTTGGGTGAGGTCAGGACGACGCCAGCCCCTGCGTTTCGGCACGCGAATGCTCCATCGAAGTGCATGGTCCAGTGGCTTGGCGCTGTGTCTCCAGCTGGCGTGGTTTCCGCCTCATGAGGCTCTTCTTGCTGGGTGTCTGTCCACTCGGCGACGAAGTCTGCCAACACCCTCCCCTTGATGACCCTGGTGGTGTCGAAGCGCAGGCCAAAAGGTTGCAGCTCAATGTTCCACCCTGCGACGCGATCAGTGGCGTTTAGGTTGCGTAGGATTTGCTCCAGAGGGAATGATGTGACCACCGTGATGGGGTGGCCCTGGAAGTAATGGCGCAGCTTCCTGGAAGCGACGAGGAGCGCGAGGAGGAGCTTCTGCTGCATAGTGTACCGCTCGCGGGCGTCTCGCAGCACAGTGCTGACGAAGTAGACGGGATGCTCGACGAGGGTTGTCGATGGTGACGCAGCACTGGGCTCCTCGGGAGCCTTGTCGAGCCTCTCCTGAGGTGGACCCTCGACGAGGGTGCCTTCTGGTTGCGCGGGCTCGGCATGAGGCTCGGGGCCTGAAGAGGGTGCTTCCTTGTCGGGGGGATCTGGGTTTGGCGTGGCAGTGTCCTTCTTGGCGAGGACTGGCTCTTCCCTTTCTGCCACCAAGGCTGCGCTCACTGTTTGTGGAGTGGCTGACAGGTACAGCTTCAGATGCTCGCCAGGCCTTGGGGCAACCATGACAGGTGGGCTAGCCAAATACTTCTTCAGGTCCTCAAATGCTCTGTCCGCCTCCGGCGTCCACTTGAATGTGCCAGACCGCTTCATGATCTTGAAAAACGGCAGTGCCCTCTCGCCGAACTTGGAGATGAATCGGCCTAGGCTGGCCATGCATCCCGCTAGGCGCTGCATGTACTTGAGGCGACGAGGTGGCTGCATTTCTTCTATGACTTTGATCTTGTCAGGGTTTGCTTCTATGTCGCGGTGAGACACTGGGAACCCGAGGAGTTTGCCTGATGGTACCCCGAAGATGCACTTGGCGGGGTTCAGCTTGATGTTCACTTTGCGCAAGCTGGCAAAGGTCTCCTCGAGGTCCTCCATGAGGGTGTGCTCTTCGCGAGTCTTGACCACGATGTCGTCGACGTAGGCTTCTGCGTTTCTTCCCATCTGAGCCCCCAAGGCCTTCCTCATGAGCCTCTGGAAGGTGGCGCCGGCGTTCTTCAAGCCAAAGGGCATGCAGACGTAGCAATACACACCACAAGGGGTGAGAAATGCTGTCTTCTCCTCATCCTCCTTCGCCATCTTGATCTGGTGGTAGCCTGAGAAGGCATCCAGAAAACAGAGGAGGTCGCACCCGGCGGTGGAGTCCACAATCTGGTCTATTCGAGGCATGGGGTACGGGTCCTTGGGGCAAGCCTTGTTGAGGTCGGTGTAGTCAATGCAGAGCCTGCCGCCCCCGGTATGCTTGGGAACGACCACCGTGTTGGAGAGCCATGTGGGGTGTGGAACTTCCCTGATTATGTGTGTTCCTTTAACTTCTCTACTTCCTTGATGATGAACTCTTACTTCTCTGGCGCCTGGCGCCGTGCTTTCTGCTTCACGGGGCGTGCGTTTGGACACACGGCTAAGTGGTGCTCGATCACCTCTCTCGGTACTCCGGACATTTCTGATGGTGTCCATGCGAACATGTCAGAGTTTGCCCTGAGGAAGGCGACGAGCGCGCTTTCCTATTTGGGAGGCAAGCCAGCGCCTATGGTGACGCTAGCCCCCGAGCCGCTGGCGTCCAATGACACCTTCTTCGTGGCTGCCTGCTCCTGTGAGAACAGCTGCTTCTTCTTCGCGGGCCTCTCGAGGGGCTCCATGTCCTCGTCAGCGGGGAATGCCACGGCAGCGGCCTTGTAGGCGGTCTCGACAGAGCGCATTGCGTCCTGGACTTGACCGTGGATGGCGATGGTGCCGCCGCTGCCTGGAAGCTTGACGATGTTGTACGCGTGGTGAGTGACGGCCATGAACTTCGCGAGGGCGGGGTAGCCGAGGATGGCGTTGTAGGGCAGGCCGATGTGCGCGACGTCGAAGTCGATCTGCTCGGTGCGGTAGTTCTGCGGCGTGCCGAAGGTGACCGCGAGCCTCACCTGCCCTAGAGGTGTGGTAGAGCCACTCGTCACCCCTGTGAAGGGCCTGGAGGGCATCAGCCACTCGTAGGGCACTTGAAGCTGCTCGAAGGTCTCGATAGAGATGACGTTCAAGCCCTCACCCCCATCTATGAGTGTTTTAGCGACGGCTATGTTGTTGATGATGGGAGTGCACACCAGAGGGATGGTGCCTACAGCCTTGGTCGACTTGGGGTGGTCCTTGGAGTCGAAGGCGATGGTGTACTGCGACCACTTGAGGGGCTGGGAAGCCTCAAGCCCTGGAAGCGCTGCGTTGACCTCGCGAGAGAATTGCTTGAAGTGGTTGTTGGACTTGGGCGCCTGGGACCCGCCGAGGATGCAGGCTATCGCCCCCTGAGGGGCCTGGTAGCCCCCAGGGTTCTCGTCGGGGAGGTTGCCGTTTTGCCCAGCGTTGTTCCCCCGAGCCCTCTGCTGGAAGTTGTGGCGTCCACCTCCGCGGCCACCACGGCCTCCGCCGCGGCCGCCGCGGCCCTGGTTCTTCTCCCGCTCCTTGCTGAGCTGCTTGAGCTCCCAGCAGTCCTCAGTTGCGTGGTTGTGCCTGTTGTGGTAGATGCAGAACGGGCGATTGTCCACCTTCTTCTCTTCAGCCGCCGAAGAGGCCTCGCGAGGCTGCTTCGCGTCATGCTCTGCCGCGAGGATGGCGGTGGTCTTGCGCTTCTCGACAGGCTCCTTCTTGCTCCTGGACCCCTCAGGAGGGTCATCCTCCGCTTCCTTCTTGACGAAGAGGAGGCCCTCTTCAGCTTTGGCGCACTTGTCAGCCAGATCAAAGAGCTTCACCACAGAGGAGAGGGTGTCGTGGATGCCGAGCTTCTTGAGCATCCGATGGTTCGTGACGCCCTCCCTGAAGGCGGAGATGACGTGCGAGTCCGGGATGTTCGGAATCTTGTTGCGGACCTGGCTGAAGCGCTGGATGTATCTGCGGAGGGTCTCGTCAGGCTTCTGGCGCACCGCGCGAAGGTCGTTGTAGGTGAGCGCGCGCTCGTAGGTGCCCTTGAAGTTGGCGACGAAGACCTTGCAGAGGTCCTCCCACGTGTCGATGGTGTTCTCGGGGAGGTTCATGAGCCACGAGAGCGCGGAGTCCTTGAGCGCCATGGAGAGCCAGTTGGCCATCACCTTGTCATCGCCTCCCGCAGCCTGGATGGAGACGGTGTAGAGCTGCAGGAACTCCAGAGGGTTGGTCCTGCCATCGTAGCGCGGGGGAAGGTCTGGCCGATCTCCTGGACGACGCGGTTGTGGCGGTCCCTCTGGCGCTCGATCTCCACGCGGGCATCCGCCGGAGTCCGCTGCACGATTTGGCAGTCGTGCGGCGAGGATGCGTGCAACGCGGCGCGGTGGTTTGCTGCCGGAGCTGCAGCTGGAGGAGGTGGCGGAGGCGGAGGGGGAGGAGGAGCGCCGTGCGCTATGTTCCCCTCGCGCCCGGAGTGGCGCACCAACGAGCGAGAGGGCGCTGGTGCTGCAGTAGTAGCGGCAGGAACGGCGGCGGCGTTGATAAGCTCCTCGAGACGCCCGAGCCAGTTGTCGTGGCCCGCCTGCGTGGGACGGTAGCGTAGCAGCTCTTGCGCCATCAGTAGCGCAGTGGCTGGGCTGGCGCCGCTCGGCCCAGCGTGGAGGCGCTCTCGCGCCTGGATGGGTGCAGGGAGGAAGCTCCCTCGTCCTCGCCGTCGACGCCGCCGTCGTTGCCGCCGTCATCCTCAGGATGTTCGACGTGCGGTCGGCATTGCGCTCTGAAGCGCGGTTGGCGCGTGGGCGACCACGCGGGTTGTTGTTGGCGGCGGGCTCGGTGTTGGCCCTACTGGACGTCCGTCGCGCAAGTCGCGTAGCTCGCGTGTCAGTCATGGCGCGGAGAGGTTGAAGAAGTTGAAGACGCGCCTCAGCCCCCTACCTGGCGCGCCAAGTGTCGGAGACTAGTCCCAGGAACTAGGGGTGTCTCACAATAGCCAGGAAACGAGTAAGGGGCTGAACACAACGTCAAACAGATCCTCGACAACCTCGGCGACGGTGCTCGTCGAGCTCGGTGAGGAACATCATGACAGAGATGGAACACGAGCCGCTACCCAGGTTCAGGCCCACCGTGAGGTGTAAAAGCCCTACGTCCTGCTAAGATGTATTGCACTGCTTGGAAAGGTTCACAATACAAGGGTGCTTGCCGAGGGCACAGTTGTGGCTATGGTGGACTATAGTGGAATCAGCTCCGTCTTCTCCTTCAGACGTAGCTGCTTGGGTGTTGAATGAGTTGGTGAATGCGGGATCCCCCTCCTAGGTCGTACAATGGCTCCTTATATACTGGCCTTGGTCCTCTTCCGCGAAAACCTCCGGCGGGAAGGGATACCACAATGCCGCCAAGTTGGAGCACAGCGCACACCGTCGGGGGCGTCCATGGACGCGGTCCATGGCAGAGAGCACGTCGTCTTGGCAGAAAAAGCCACCGTCCAACCAGGACGGTGGGCTGGCGCTGCAGAGCTTTGTGGCGTGTCCCACGGTGACGTCGCAGTTGGAGCGTAGCGGCGGCCGGCCGCTTTATCACCAAATTGGCAAGTCTTGGAGGCCGCTTGCCTCCTCCAGCTCTGTTGACTGCTTTATACACGAGAATGGCAACTGCGGCGTCTTCGTCATCGCGCGCAGGCGCGCGCGTCACTCTGCGGCGGACGCAGAGCCCATGTGCACTCTGCAGCGCGCGCAGGAGCTTGCTTCCACTCGAAGGAACCCCGCGAGGGCCTGGAGCCTCGCCGAGGCTTTGTAGCCGTTGACTTCTCGCGAGGGAAAACCTCGCGAGGGTAGCGCGGAGACGCGCCTGGAGCTGACGGTCTTCTAGGAGAGGCCTTCCTGAGGCACGTGTTCCTCTCGAGGCCCCTTAGACCGAACGCCTGGTCCTTAGCAGAATTGCTCAGCCGAGCAAAGAAACCCTCGCGAGGGAAGGCTCGTGAGGCTGAACGCCTGGTCCTTAGTAGAATTTCTTGCGGAGCGTTCGAGGGCTGTGGCAGGCCGGCCCATGGTACCCTGGTTTCCACTGGGCCGACAGGGGAGATCGGAGGTGGACCACCGCGGCGGTGCGGAGCTCGGCGATGCTCAGACGGCAGCGAGGAGGAAGAGGATGGCGGCGTCGATTTTCGCCGTCCCGCGTCGATTCCTCCGGCGGAGGTGGAGAGGACGACGAGGCGGAGCTTTTGCCCCAAATGGCGGTGCTCGGCGTGGACTACAGCGGCGGGGAGCGGCGGTCAACTGCGGCGGCGAGGGTTCGCCATGGCAGGGAGCGAGACGGCGAGGAAACGTGGAAAAGCAACGGGGAGAGAGCAGAGCGGCCTCGTGGAGCTTGCTTTCCTTGCCCCAAATGGCGGTGCTGTGCGAGCGCGGCACGGCGAGCTCGCGGGTGTGGTCGAGCACTGCTCGGTCGCTACAGGAAGGAGATGGTCGTCTTGCGAAAAAACCCCTGGAATAATTGTTTCCATCACCACTAAGTCCTTTTCTTCCTTTTCTTTTATTTCCAGTAGGTTTTAGAGATTTAATTGAGGCCTCTAAACTATCTGAAAAATTATGATAAAATTTAGGTAGCCTCCCCACATCAAGATGAAGCTCCCCTAATTTTTCCAGATTATTTGAAACTCATTTGGTAGGAAAATAAATTAGGAATTGCTCACAGGCAATGTTGAGTTTCTCTCCATTTATTTTATTTTACAAATCAAAATAGTTGCAGAAATTATCTTTGGAGCCTTTGGAACTTCCTTGACAAATATACTAGATGTCAAAGTATTTGTGTTTTGCAAGTTTGATCACCTCCATTGATTTGAAATTTTGTGAGACAAGTTTGGCATTTTGTTTTAAATGGTGCCAAACCAATTTGTGTGTTGTTTAGCAATTCAATATGGATGCCATGATGCAATGAAACACAAAAGCGAAAATTTTACTCGGGTTTTTAGGTTCTCAATCTTTGGGCTGTTACAATTCTACCCCCCTTACAGGAATCTCGTCCCGAGATTCTAAGATTGCGGAAAGAAGTCGGGATACTCCTCACGAAGACTAGACTCTCTTTCCCAAGTTGCTTCCTCTCGGAATGGTGAGACCACTGAACTTTGAGGAACTTGGTAGTCTTGTTACGGGTCTTCCTTTCGGCTTCATCCAGGACACGAATGGGCTCACGATAAGTGAGATCTTCCTGGAGATCTAGCTCCTCATGATTGACTCCATGGATAGGATCTTTGAAGCAACAGCGAAGTTGGGAGACATGAAACACATCATGTACATTTGGGAAGATGACCGGTAACTCCAATTGATAAGAAAGATCTCCTCGCTTGGCCAGAACGGTGAAAGGGCCAACGTAGCGAGGGGCCAATTTCCCTTTGATACCGAAGCGGCGAACGCCACGAAGGGGAGAGACGCGGAGATAAGCTTTATCACCAATTTCATAGTGAATTTCCTGATGGTGCTTATCATAGTAGCTCTTCTGCCTAGACTGAGCAATCTTCAGATTCTCTCTATGATTCTAACCTTCTCCTCAGCTTCATTGATCACATCCGGACCAAAGAGTGCTCTCTCTCCGGTCTCGGACCAATTTAGAGGAGTGCGGCATTTTCTTCCATATAGAACCTCGAATGGAGCCATGCCCAGACTAGCTTGATAGCTATTGTTGTAGGAGAACTCCGCGAAAGGGAGATACTTTTCCCAACCCTTGCCAAAAGAGATTACACATGCCCGAAGCATGTCTTCCAACACTTGGTTCACTCTTTCGGTCTGACCATCAGTTTGAGGATGGTAGGCGGTACTGAAGTTGAGACGGGACCCCATAGCAGTTTGGAAACTCTGCCAGAATTGGATACAAAGATACTTCCACGGTCCGATATGATCCTCAGAGGGACCCCATGCAATGGAACAATACGAGCCATATATAAGTCAGCAAGTTGACTTGCCCGTATATCATCACGGACTGGTAGGAAGTGAGCAACCTTGGACAGTCGATCAATGATTACCCAGATTGCATTGTTGCCCTTTTGAGATCGGGAAACCCGGTGATGAAGTCCATACCGATTTCATCCCATTTCCACTCGGGACTGCAATAGGGCGAAGAGTGCCGGCAGGCCTTTGATGTTCAGCCTTTACCCGTCGACAGGTGTCGCATTCAGCAACATACTTGGCAATTTCTCGTTTCATCCGAGTCCACCAGAATTGTGGTCGAAGGTCTTGGTACATTTTGGTACTACCGGGATGAATAGAGAGAGGTGATTCATGAGCTTCTTGGAGGATCAGCTCCCTCAATTTTCGTTCTTTGGCACTACCAAGCGGTCACCAAAATAAACAACTCCGGATTCATCTGAGAAACATTTGGCCTTCCGCTAGCAATGTTCTCTTGATTTTTAGAATACCCTTGTCACGGTTTGAGCTCCTTAATCTGGTCTACAAGAGTAGATTTGATCTCCAGATTTGCAAGGTAGCCAGAGGGAACAATTTCTAAGTTCAAACGAAGAACTCTTCATGGAGGGCAGGTTGGGCCTTTTCAATCATCAGATTGTTGCAATAGGACTTCCGACTTAGCGCGTCAGCCACGACGTTTGCTTTGCCGGGTTGATAGTTCAGACTCACATCATAGTCCTTGATTAACTCCAACCAACGCCTTTGCCTGAGATTTAAATCCGGCTGGGTGAAGAGGTACTTCAGACTCTTGTGATCCGAGAAATCTCGCAACGGTTACCAAACAGGTATGGTCTCCATTGCTTCAAAGCATAGACCACAGCGGCAAGTTCTAGATCATGAGTTGGGTAGTTGTGCTCATGCGGCTTAAGTTGGCGAGAAGCATATGCCACCACATGGCCATCTTGCATTAGCACACAGCCCAAGCCTTGCAGAGAGGCGTCACAGAAGACGACGAAATCCTTGCTTGTGTCCGGCAGGACAAGCACAGGAGCGGACGTGAGTTTGGCTTTCAGTGTTTTGAAGCTCTCTTCAGCTTCGGCCGTCCATACGAACTTTTTATCCTTCTTGAGAAGGTCAGTCAGGGCCTTGGCTATCTTGGAGAAACCTTCGATGAATCGGCGGTAGTAACCCGCCAATCCGAGAAAGCTACGAATGTCCTTGACTGACATTGGAGTTTTCCAATCCAAAATGGACTGAATCTTGTCGGGAATGACAGCCACACCATTAGCGGATATCACATGACCAAGGAAGACAAGATTATCCAACCAAACTCACACTTGGAGAACTTGGCATAGAGGCGGTGTTCTCGAAGTCGTGTCAGAACCAACGAAGATGTTCGGCATGCTCTTCATCGGTTTTGGAATAAACGAGGATGTCATCGATGTAAATGACGACAAACTTGTCGAGATAATCCATGAAGATGGAGTTCATGAGCCTCATGAAAGTAGCTGGAGCATTGGTGAGACCAAAGGACATGACGGTATACTCATATGAGCCATAACGAGTAACAAATGCCGTCTTTGGATATCCTCCTTTCTGATCTTGATCTGATGGTATCCTGACCTCAGATCCATCTTGGAGAATACCGTTGCACCAGCTAACTGATCCAACAGATCATTGATGCGAGGAATAGGATACTTGTTCTTGATTGTCACCGCATTCAACGGTCTAGTCAGAGACTAGACGAGGCACGGTAGAATCTCCTTTTTGACAAAGAGTACCGGACAACCCCAAGGTGAACTGCTAGGCTGAATGAAATCCTTCGCTAACAGCTGATCAATTTGCTCTTTCAACAGAGCCAACTCTTCCACCGGCATACGGTAGGGCTTCTTGGAAATCGGAGCGTACCGGGAAGTAGATCTATGACAAACTCCACACTTCGGTCAGGAGGCATGCCAGGCAATTCTTCCGGGAACACATCCGGGAAGTCACACACCACGTGTATGTCCTGGATTTCAGGAGGGGATTCGCCTTCCATAAAGCAAAGGAGGATCTCGGTGAGTTGGGTATGACTGAAGATGGAGGTCTTGAAGTGCAGACCAATACTCAACAATGTCACCGGAAGAGTGGTCACGGTAATGGTCTTGGCAGCACAGTCGAGATTAGCCCGGTATTTGGCTAGCCAGTTCATGCCCAGTATGACATCAATGCCACTTGACCTCAGAGCTACCAAAGCAAAGGAAAAGACGAGTAACCTATGTAATCTGGACCTCAGGAGTAACACCATCGGTTTGCCATTTGAGCCAGGTGTGGAGATCACCAAGGGATGGCTCATTTCTCGAACGGTATTTGTGGTCTTTTGCAAACGCTATAGATATGAATGAATGCGATGCTCCAGAGTCAAACAAAACTGTAGCTGAATTGCCGTTGATTCGTAACTCACCCATGAGAACGCCGGGGTCCTCTTCAGCTTCTTCAGCAGAGACGTGGTTCAGGCGACCACGCACAATAGGTCCAGCCTTGCCAGCTGGAGTGGCAGGGGCTCGTGCAGGAGTTCCCGTGATAGGTGCCTTCTGGGGGCACTCCCTGGAGTAGTGGCCAGCCTGGCCACAGGTGTAGCAAGTGAGTCCAGGTGGAGCAGGTAGCTGAGGACGATACCCACTCCGCTTGACCCAAATGTCGAAGTAGTGGGGCGCGGAGGTGGTGGCCTGTATCCCGCGGCCCTCGGCATGAATGGAGCACGCGGCACAGCGCTGTAGGGAACAAACACCCTGCGCTTCTTGCTCTCAGAACCCGAGGAACTCTGGTGGTCCCCGTGTGCTGGCCTCTTGGAAGCCTCAAGTTCCTTTCTTCCCTGCTCAAGAGTAAGAGCCTGGTTGAACAGCTCCTGGTAGGTCTGGAACTGAAGGGCAGTACTCATAGCGGAGCTGCGGCGCAAGACCCTTGCGGAACA
Source organism: Poa pratensis (assembly GCA_947311845.1). NCBI lineage: Eukaryota > Viridiplantae > Streptophyta > Magnoliopsida > Poales > Poaceae > Poa > Poa pratensis. The sequence continues at coordinate 51,842,676 of CAMZMU010000037.1, read as the reverse complement.
GCTCTTGCTTGTCAGCATCAGTGGTCACGTCCCTTGGGGCGTAACGAGAGAGATGGTTGAATTCACAACCATAAGTGCGGAGGTCCATACGTCCCTGTTGCAAATCCAGGAACTCCCTCCTCTTCAAATCCATGATCGGCTGAGGGATGTAAGCCGCACGGAAGGCAGTGCGGAAATCAGCCCAAGTGAAGACATGGTTGGCCGGAAACAATGCCACATGGCTTCCCACCAACAGCCAGCTGCACCAACCAAGAGGTAGGTGGCGAAGTTGACTTGCTCAGCCACTGGGACATGCAGCGCGGAGAACTTGCGCTCCAAGCGCGAAGCCAATCATCAGCTTCCAGTGGCTCCTTAGCATCAGCAAAGGTGGGTGGCTGCGAGCGCAGGAACTCAGTGAGAGTGTTGCAGCCATTCCTCTGTGCATTCTGCTGCACCAACTGCTCAAGCAACGCTCATTGCGCCCGCGGTTCTCCTCAATGGCCATCAAGACCTGAGCCATCGAGGGTGGTGGCGGTGGTTCCTCATCATTGTGGTTACCACGGCCTCCTCGAGCCATTCTGGAGATTTACAATGACACAGTTAGTATCTTCTCCGAATGGTTGAAACAATAGCATTAGCGTCTACTCAAGTACACAGACTAGGGACGATAATACTTTGTGTAACAACTAACAAGGACAACAAGATAGAACTTGGGTCAAAGATCAGCATCATGTACTACTAGCGTGGGTTCAATAGTTAAGAAACCATGTGATTCAACACACTCTAGTTGGCACAATCCGGGACCTTCTGTTCAAGTCCTTGGGTTAAAACCCAAGAAGGAATAAGTGATCAGACTCGGTAGAAACATCTGAGTTGATTTGGATTGCAACGCAGCGGGAGCAACCGACACATAACACTAAAGGTAGAACCCAACCCGTTCTATCTTTTAAAAACAGATGAGAGTAAAACTTTAACTCAAATCGAGGTAAGATTGCTCCGAGATTAGAGGGTAACCAGATAAGGAGTAAAAAGAATCCTAAGATGGTTTTCACAACTCATTTTTAGGTTAAAATATTTTCACAAACACTAGACTCAACGTCGACCAGTAGAAGGGTTTCCTACAGGCAGTACTGCTCTGATACCAACTTGTGGCGCCCCGACCCGACTGCTATACAGTGATGCTGTGTGTCACCGGTTAAGCGATACAACCGGAGGTTACGGGTTTACCAATCCCCGGCCAAAACCTTTGGCAGGCGTTGCTCGGAATTGATCATCGGCAACGCAACACCCCGATTGATGCCTTAACACAGGCACAACTATCAATGCATAATAGAGAGATCAAGACTTGTGGAACAACTGGCACATCACAGACTCTACGACACAAAGCATTATAGTTCAACTCTTATAATAGAGAAAGATAGCAAATTACAACCAGAGGTCACAGACCCAACATTACAACATGCGGAAGCGAATTAGGTTGTTCTAAACAACAAGATCCAAATTATGGCCTAAGAGGCCTACAGATAAACATCCAGCGCCAGCTGTTCCGGGATGTCCCAAGCTGCCACCTGGGAACCCCAGACTACTCGTCGACGTCCACAAAGAACCCACCTTCGAGGTCGGTGAAGTCCTCCTCTGAAACAAAACAAACGACGTTGAGTTCGACGAACTCGCAAGATTATATATAGAGCTTTAGCTCGATGAGGCTTTCAAAGTTTTATGGCTGTTTTGCATAAAGCTGATTTTATTTATGAAAACATAACTCCATGGCATCGACTAATCAGAGTATTTTAAAAGAGGTAAGAAGTAACTCTTTTCTTTGATCACCTTTCTCATCATCAATCACTGTACCTGTTCTACAAAGGCACCTCCCCGAATCACCCTCGAGGAAGCTAACCTTGCATTCTTGAGTAGTACCTTTAGTACTCAGTTTTAATCATTCCGTTCAAGTTATTCTATGATCTTATCGTCCTTTCCCAAGTCGTCCATAACCGTGGACACGGCTTTTCGAAAAGATTTAACCCTGCAGGGGTGTACAATGTTTGCCACGCGTACCGTCCGGCCCATTGCCTGTACAATTAGCTCTCTTCCATGGAAAGCCGGCTGGGTGGGAGCGGTGACGACTTCTCCCTTGCTCGAGACTTTCCAGGATCATCAGTGGCGGCAGGACAGGTTCAGTGCCTCCAACACCCTGCCCCACTGCCACTTATTTCCTAACACCACAATCCTCATCCCATTCTCAACCACCATCTCACGCACGCGCAAATGGAAGCTCAAACTAGAGGACCCTGGCTAGCCCCACACAAGTTATTTAGTCGAATAAGGGTTCCTGCAATTGCATAGGCCTCACGCATGGTTGCATGCTCAGTCTTGGTTCAAGAGGTAAAGAACTCGCACCTAGGCGGCGAGAGTGAGACAAAGCACCACCATACCAAAGTGGCCTCTCATCCCCACCTTTAAGCATTTTATTACCTGTCACCACAATTTCTCACCATCATCCATTCATCTCAACACCTGTTTCCAACATGAACCATCCATCGTACAACTAGGCATTTAACTAAGCATGGCTAAGCATCAACATTGCATAGTTAAGTATTTCAGGCCAACAATACAATCCTATGGATAATAGGAGGGAAACAGGTAATGGCATCGGAAACTTAATGCAACTATAGGATACTCTAATCCAAGCAAATTGACATTTGGAACCGCATGCAATATTATAGTGGAGAAAATATTTGCGAAAATTAGGATAAGACATGCTCAAGGGGGGATTACGCTTGCCTTGTTGATACGGCTGCTAATAGGGATCGTCACGATACGGTGGTGGCACTTCAACTCCTTGATCTACCGATGCACAAACAACACCGGAAAGAAACAAATAAATTCCACAAACACAATAGGTGCAATGCACAAACATGATGACATGACATTTTAATGTCCTGCACTTCACATAAGATATCTAGCAATTTTAAATGGGGTGCGAGGATAATTTACTCCGACAAGATAGGAGAACACCCCATATTTATCTTAATGTTTCTACTAAATTCCTAACAGTGCAGTACTGTACTTGTGATCAAAGATGCATGATGTTGATGATTTTAGATAGTTCACCTTTTTCTGAGCATTTTGGTATATCAAACACCATTTTCTGACGAACCAAATAAAAGTTATTACAATTATAAATTCCTTTTTGATATGCCCTCTTGATAAGTTAATTTGGACAACACTAGACTTATTTATCCAAATTAGAAAGAAAAATAATTGGAACAGGATAATTTTTTTGTACTGGACAATTTCGGAATTCATCCGGAATTCCGAACCACTCGGAATTTTCCGAACTGGTTTCGATCCCATTCCGGAAAAACGCAAAACGGTACTGGACCCGGTCAGAACGAGGTAAGTAGATAACCGGAAATTTCCGGCCATCCGGAATTCCGAGTCAATTCCGGATCGATTCCGAGCGAAGGAGAAAAACTGGATTCTGTACACGATAATTCCAGGCGACGGCGACGATGGCTACGGCGTGGAGCTCGAACTAGCGCGAGATGGGGAGGGGAAGGGGCCAGCAAGGCCAGGAGCTCACCACGAGCACGGTGGAGAGGTCGGGGAGATCGGAGGTGGACCACCGCGGCGGTGCGAAGCTCGGCGATGCTCGGACGGCAGCGAGGAGGAAGAGGATGGCGGCGTCGATTTTCGCCGTCCCGCGTCGATTCCTCCGGCGGAGGTGGAGAGGACGACGAGGTGGAGCTTTTGCCCCAAATGGCGGTGCTCGATGTGGACTACAGCAGCGGGGAGCGGCGGTCAACTGTGGCGGCGAGGGTTCGCCATGGCAGGGAGCGAGAGGGCGAGGAAACGAGGAAAAGCAACGGGGAGAGAGCAGAGCGGCCTCGTGGAGCTTGCTCTCCTTGCAGTGAGGGCAGAGAGGGGGCCAGGCGCGTGCTGTGCGAGCGCGGCACGGTGAGCTCGCGGGTGCGGTCGAGCACTGGTCGGTCGCTACAGGAAGGAGATGGTCGTCTTGCGAAAAAACCCCTGGAATAATTGTTTCCATCACCACTAAGTCCTTTTCTTCCTTTTCTTTTATTTCCAGTAGGTTTTAGAGATTTAATTGAGGCCTCTAAACTATCTGAAAAATTATGATAAAATTTAGGTAGCCTCCCCACATCAAGATGAAGCTCCCCTAATTTTTCCAGATTATTTGAAACTCATTTGGTAGGAAAATAAATTAGGAATTGCTCACAGGCAATGTTGAGTTTCTCTCCATTTATTTTATTTTACAAATCAAAATAGCTGCAGAAATTATCTTTGGAGCCTTTGGAACTTCCTTGACAAATATACTAGATGTCAAAGTATTTGTGTTTTGCAAGTTTGATCATCTCCATTGATTTGAAATTTTGGTGAGACAAGTTTGGCATTTTGTTTTAAATGGTGCCAAACCAATTTGTGTGTTGTTTAGCAATTCAATATGGATGCCATGATGCAATGAAACACAAAAGCGAAAATTTTACTCGGGTTTTTAGGTTCTCAATCTTTGGGCTGTTACAGTTTTAGCCAGACCCATTCGGCTAGGATCATGAAAAAACAAGCCTTGGTGTTTGGTGATCTATACGTGCAACACATATGCAAACACCGGCTGTTTGGTTACGTGCGCAGAGACAGGTACTCCTACCACTTTTTCGAGTGGTGAGGTTACTGACATTAGTGACACTTAAAACACACACACTAAGTAGAAATCAAATAAAATAGTCACTGATAGATACGACATAACAATTATAAACATAGACATAGATGACACAAACATAGCAGTGAGATAAAAGATCTAACTAGCAAAATACCCCAAATATAAGCCCTAGCCCAAATCGACGAATACGACCGAAAGATCGAACCATTGACGCACATTGAACCCTTAAAACATGTAGTTCCAACTAAACAGAAAAATTGATTTCGATCTATAGATCTACGAGAACGACAGGATGACGTGTGCCGGCGCGAGGGAAGGAGACGGGGGCGGAGGTCGGCGGCACGAGAGAAGGAGGAGGCGGCGCGAGGGAAGGAGACGGGGCGGCGCGAGGGAAGGAAGAGGCGGCAGAGAGAAGGAGACGGGGGGCGAATGAGCACGGGATTCGCGAGGGGCCGACGCGCCGCGACGCTAGGTGGGGCCCACGCGTGGGATTTTCCGTATGAGCTCAGCCCGGCTGAGTTGTGAAGCTCGATTTCCACTTCGCAACCCGGCCAGGCTGAGGGGCGTTTGTCGTATCAGGTGGGTGACAAGGGTATACATCTCGGGTACCCTATCGTAAGGGTACCTGGTGCACGTGGCGACTAAGGCCCAATAGCGAAGAACCTATTCGAAGCACAAGACCAGAGGCCCAAGAAGATGGAGTATCCTCCAAGATTAGTCATAGGCATAGTCGGTTTAGGCTTTTCTTACGTGTAAACTAGGTCGGTTATGAACTCCCGAGACCCAGCCTATTTAAAGGCTGGGAGGGGTGCCGATCTAAAGAGAAGTCATACTCAAACCACCAACGCTCTAGCGAGATCGACATCTCGCTGGAGCCACCTTGTAACCGCATAATCTCACACGATCAATAACAGACAAGCAGGAAGTAGGGTCTTTACCTCCACCCGAGGGGCCTGAACCTGGGTAAATCTTTGCCTCTGCTTGTCAGCCGACGAAACTACCAGTACTACCATGTTCTCTCCCCATAATCTCAACCCTAGGTCCTTAACCATGGGATTTGATGAGTGTACCCCTCGTCAATTGGCGCCGTCTGTGGGAAAGAATAGTGCTGGACTCACGGTTTCTTTGGTTCCATCGGAAAACGGCGACTCGCCGATCGGATCTACAAACGGCAACTCGCCAGCTGCATCAACAAACCAGAACTCGCCGACTCAGGCGGCACACGGCAACTCGCCGACTCACTCGACAAACGGCAGCACGCTAGCTTCACCTGCAAAAAGCGCATCGGATCCTCTGATGGATTTCAAGCCACACTCGCCAGAATTCCAGGAAGCCTTCTCCGATCTCGAGTCAGGTTTGGGTTTAACCGTTGGTTCGTTCAATTTTTTTGTCAACAAGCTTGGTGTGCAGGACTTGACGGATCCACGCCAACTCACGACTTCCGCACCCGAGGCTCCATCGGTTGCGGCTCCTTCGACTGCGGATCCATCAACTGCGTCCATACCATCGTCGATCCTCCAAGCTTGCTCGTCTGCAACAACCATGTCCACACGAGAGATGCACGAGCTCATTGAAGAACTCCAGGGCGAGGAGGCCGAATCAGCATACCGCACAAACGATCCCGAGCTCGATCTCCCACTCGAGGATAGTTTCGACTGCGGGATCTCCCTCAGCGACTTCGACGAACCCGAAACTCATATCGACAACCACGTCGACTTCGAGATCTGCACCAACAACAACAACCTCGACTTCGAGATTCATAACAACTTTGCCGACGCCGAGATGAGCATAGGCGACGAAGGCATCGACAGCGAGATCCGTCCAGACGGACCACTCGATGGGCATATCGACTCCGACATGAGCCTTGATGACGACGTCGAGTCCATGATGGGACTCGAAGACACATAAACATACCCTCGGGTAATACCCCAGCAAGTCTACGTTGCCTTCGCCGCAGAATCATCTGATGCTGCGGCCAGTCGCAGGCCTACAGAGTTCCCGTGCATGGTCACTATGCCGGACGGAGTCACAAATCTCACAATTACTGCTGAGATGGCAACAAAAGCAGATAAAGTTATCAAGGAGTGCACAATGATGCCAGCAGACGCAACACGGGAGGAGATGCTGACCTTCCAGTACTTCAACTGGCAGGAATCACTTCGACTGAAGCAGATAAGAGCGACACTCGAAGAACGCAAAAGCAGGCTAGCTTGTCGAGTGTGCGCAGAAGAGCTCTCCCTGAGCTCCACCGGGCGAGCAGACACAAGACCCAGATCAAGGCTGTCACACCTCTCACCGGACGAGAGGGCGGCACTCACCCGCAACTTAGGCAACTCTTTCATGACATACGACGAGGAGGGAGTGCCAGTACCCAAAACAGCTGCGGGTGCTCTCTTTACCGCTGCAGCATACCTAGAGGCAATCAAGCCTCCAGCTGATGACCCCAATGCAAAACTACATCGCCAGCAGATCAAATCACTCGCCTTAGCAGCGAAGGCCATACGCCAAATTCCAAAAACTCCAGGGGGGAGTCGAGACCGTGCCCTGGTTGACACGCGTCGTGAAGAGCACAATCACAGTGGTCGCCGCCACCACTCGAAGGAAAGAAGCGGCTCGCGTAGGCGCAGGTCCAGGAGCAGATCACGCAGATCTTACAGTAGCGACTCATACTCTGATCGAGAGCCTGAGCCACATGGAGCTCTGTGCTTCACTAGACGCGTCCGCGAGACACGGATGCCCAAATGGTTCAAACTTACATCTGAACAGCCCAAGTACACGGGTCGACAGGAACCTTCGGGGTGGCTGGAAGATTACAGGCTGTCTGTCACGTGCCAGCGAGGCACAAATATCACAGCCATGCAATACATACGACTCATGCTCGAAGGCACAGCCCATGATTGGCTCAAGGCTCTACCTCCATCAACATACGACTCGTGGGATCACTTCCGCACGGACTTCATCAAAAACTTCGAGACTCTATGTGAGCGCCCAAAAACGTTCGAGGAGCTGCGAGCTTGTGTTCAACGGTCAGACGAAACGTTGAGGTCATACATCAGGCGATGGACTGAGATACGCAACTCAGTCGGAGTAATTTCAGAAGATATGGCCATGGACGCTTTCATAATGGGACTCGCTAGGCGGGACTTCAAAGAAGCACTTGGTCGCAAAAAGCCAACCTCTGTGGCTAACCTCTTGATGATCGCGACTGAGTGGGCAGACGGAGAAGACATGGCGCGCACCACACGCAGTCACGGTGGGCATAAAACCCGAAACCCGAAGCCCGAACCCGAAAAACCCGAGCCCGAGCCCGAACCCGTATAGCCCGAACCTGACAAACCCGAACACAATTTCGGGTAGCAACTCTGGAAACCCGAAATTTATCTAGGAAGCTCGGGTTTGTAGCTACGGTACCCGAATAACCCGAGCAACCCGAATTATAAAGACGATCAGCGTCTCAGGACTGCTACTTCTGGCCCAATAGAATGAACTGCTACTTCTGGCCCAAGTCCAACACATAGGGCAGTTAGATTTCTCAGCCCACATGTCCAACACTAACTCACGTACAGCAAAAACATATCGTTTGCTTAGAAAAAGATGGCCATATCGATCCGATCTAGTCAACATCTTCATCTCCACATCTCTCACGCACGCGGAGCACGCATCGTCCTCGTCGCCTTCGACTCGGACGGGCGCCGCCGCCGGGATCTCTACAGCGCTCACCGCCGCACTTGCTCTATCAACCCCTCCTCCTCCCGCGTACCCGCAGTCGCCGGCGGCCGGTGCGACTCTCTCCACGCGCGCCATCGTGATAGCCGCTGGCGAGCCAACTCCTCTCCCACCACGCAGGCAACATCCCTTCCACGCGCTCGCCGGGGGGCGACTGTTCGTCTGTTCCCTTCACTTCAGCGTAGCACGCAGTGCTATATTCGGGTAATTCGGGAAAACCCGAATTTTCGGGTACCCGAATTGTCGGGTTTTGATATTTTGGAGAGAATTTCGGGTGTCAAATATGAAAACCCGAATTCTAAAAAACCCGAATAACCCGACCCAAAATTTCAGGTAAACCCGAACGCCCATCGTGAACACGCGGGTCCTCACCCCGTGACAATCATGAAAGTGGCAGTCGAAGGCGCAGAGACTCGTACAGAGACGTCCGAAGGCGCAAGCATTCAAAACGTCACTACTACGACGACAGACCTGAGTTCATGGCGACTGGGTTCTCCACGCCCCGCAACGACCAAGACAGAAGCGACCGACGGTCAGAAGATCGACGAGACAGTCGAGATGATCGACGTGACAGTCGAGATGATCGCCGGGATAGTCGAGACCGCGGCCAACGCAGCGACAGCTACAAGAGGAAAGACTGGCGCAAGTCACGACCCGGAGCACAATCGAGCGATCATTCGAAGAAAAGATGGATGCTGATTGCAGATTTCACCTGTACAAGGGGGAAGACGGAAAACTGCGCTCCAATCACTCGATGAGAAACTGCGGGGAGTTCGACCAAATGGCGACTGATTACATAAATCTCAGAAAGGCAGCAGCCACACCCGCACCCGTAGCTGCGCCGCAGCCAGCCAATGTACCCGTTCTGATGCTGCCACCACCACCACCACAGCCTGCAGCAGGCGGTAACATCGCGGGTGCCATTCAACAAGTGCCTCGGGTGTACGAACCTCAGTACCCTCCACTCCAAGGGCAGATGTACATGATACAAAAGGTCGCCCTTCCAACAGGGAGCAAAAACTTCGCACTCGACAAGTAAACATGGCGGTCATGTCACCTCCTGCCGTAACTGAATTCTTGAAGGGTTCTGAAACCACAATAAGCTTCAGCAGAGAGGACCACCCTCCATCGGTTGTTCGTCCAGGGCACTCTGCTCTGGTACTCGACGCACAAATTGGAGGCTACGCCATGTCCAAGGTATTCATGGATGGTGGCAGCGGCATAAACATCATCTTCGCAGATACGCTCCGCAAAATGAACAGGTCAGTCGAAAACCTGCCAAGATCTTCAAATACCTTTCACGGTATCGTCCCAGGAAAGCAATAAGCCCAGAAGGCACCATACAACTCGACGTAACGTTCGGGGACAAGAACCACTTCAGGACAGAGTCGATTGAGTTCGAAGTTGTCGACTGGAAGTCACAATACCATGCCATACTTGGACGCCCGACGTTCGCTCGATTCATGGTGCCACACTATGCATACCTCCAGCTGAAGATGCCTGGACCAAAAGGAGTAATCACAGTCAAGGAAACTTCCAAAAGTCCGACTCTTGCGACCGAGAGTTTAGCAAAATCTCTGAGATGTTCGGCATGGAAGCAACACTCGCTGATCTAGCGGTCTCCAACGATCGAACACTTATGCCAGAACACAAAAAGGTGGCAGTCGACAGAGCATTCAATGCCACCAATGACACAAGATCGCATCAGGTGCACCCGACTGACCCGACCAAGACAGTCAATGTCTCGTCGAGTCTGCCTATCGCATAGGAAAGCGCGCTCGTCGAATTCCTCCGTGAGAACTGGGATATATTTGCATGGTGTCCAGCCGACATGCCAGGTATTCCCAGGGAATTCGCCGAGCACTCTCTCCAATTATTTCCAGATGCTAAACCAGTCAAGCAAACAATGCGCCGCATATCCGGCCCAAAAAGAACTGCAGTCGAAGCCGAAGTCGACAGGCTACTCGCAGCAGGTTTCATCAGAGAGATCAAGAAATCACAATGGGTGGCCAACCCCGTACTCGTAGAGAAGAAGCACACAGATATCCTTCGGATGTGCGTAGATTTTACAGCACTCAATAAATGTTGTCCAAAGGATCACTTTCCACTACCTCGAATCGACCAGATCGTCGACTCCACCGCCGGGTGCGCTCGCTTGTCCTTCCTGGATGCTTACTCGGGTTACCACCAGATAAGGATGAAGGAAGAGGATGAAGAGAAAACGGCGTTCATAACCCCACTCGGGGTCTACTGCTACACAACAATGCCTTTCGGGCTCAAGAACGCAGGCGCAACCTACCAGCGCATGATGCAAGACTGCCTCAAGAAGCAAATTGGGCGAAACGTCCAGGTCTATGTAGATGACATCGTCATCACCAAAGAGAGGAAAACACACTACTCGATGACTTGCGAGAGACGTTCGCAAACCTCAAACGCTTCCACATCAAGCTCAACCCGAAGAAGTGCACGTTCGGCGTGCCAGCCGGGCAACTCCTCGGGTATCTAGTCTCGGCTCGAGGAATCGAGGCAGACCCGGAGAAAATACAGGCCATCTTGACGATGCAAAGGCCTTCAAAGCTCCATGACGTGCAAAAGTTGGCGGGTCGAGTAGCAGCACTCAGTCGATTCATCAGCAAGCTGGGTGAAAAAGCACTCCCGTTCTATCGACTGATGAAGAAAGCAGACAAATTCGAGTGGACGCAGAAGCCGAAGCAGCCTTCACGGACCTCAAGCGAGTCCTCACAAGCCCTCCAATCCTCGTCGCACCAAGGGAACGCGAGCCACTGTACCTATATGTCTCCGCAACTAACAGGGTGGTGAGCACCGTACTGGTAGTCGAACGAAGGGAGGAGGGACACACCCAAAGCATACAACGTCCAGTCTATTACTTGAGTGAAGTGCTCTCCATATCAAAGCAGCGGTACCCGCACTATCAAAAGCTGGCCTACGCCGTGTTCATGTCCTCAAGGAAGCTGACGCATTACTTCTCCGAGCACCCGATCACTGTAATCAGCACCTCAGGGATCGGGGACATCCTCACAAACCCCAACGCAACTGGGCGAGTCGCAAAATGGCTCATCGAGCTAGCACCGCGAGATATCAAGTATGATTACCCGAAGGCCATCAAAGCACAAGTCTTACCTGACTTCCACACCGAGTGGATCGAAGCTCAGCTGCCAGGAGCGCCAGATGTGTCCAACTCATGGACTATGTACTTTGACGGCTCGAAGAAAAACGAAGGCGCAGGCGCGGTGTCATCCTCATATCACCAAAAGGCGACAAGCTTCGCTATATCCTGCAATGGGATTCGAGTTCCCATCCAATAACGAAGCAGAGTACGAGGCCCTGATCCATGGCATGAGGATGGCCAAAGCCCTCGGGTGCACTCGACTGATGATCTACGGTGACTCGAATCTTGTGGTGCAGCAAACAATGAAGGCCTGTGATGCAATCGCAGATAACATGATCGCCTACCGTGACCTGTACAACATCATGGAGGGCAGCTTCGAAGGCTGCGAGTTGCGGCACATAGGGCGTGAGAGCAATGAAGAAGCAGATAAGCTTAGCCAACATTGGCGCGACCAAAGCACCAGTTCCACCTGGTGTCTTCTTCGAGCGCATCGAGCACAGGTCCATCAAGAAAAACGAGCAACTCCTACATCAGCCGCACCAGCCAAGAGCAAAGCACCTAGCACAGAGGACCCGCCAGTCGAGGTACTCCTCATCGAGCCAACTTGGACTCAACCTTTCCTCGCATACATACTCCGCGGCGAGGTACCTGAAGACATAACAGAGTCAAGACGTGTCACTCGACGATCTAAAGCATACACCGTCATCAACGGCGAACTATACAAGCGCAGCGTATCAGGTATGTTCCAACGTTGCATAGCATTTGAAGATGGCCAAGCCATCCTTCGTGATATTCATGCAGGTACCTGCGGGCATCATGCCAGCAGTCGATCACTCGTAGCCAAAGCCTTTCGCGCAGGCTTCTACTGGCCCACAGCACTCAAAGACGCGGAGGACATAGTCAAAAGGTGCATCGGCTGTCAAAAATTCGCCACAAAGCCGCACGCACCCGCATCGGCGTTGAAGACAATACCATTGGCCTGGCCCTTCGCCCATGGGGGCTCGATATGGTTGGGCCACTCAAAAAATCCTCCATGGAGGGCATACTCACCTTCTGGTGGCGGTCGACAAGTTCACCAAGTGGATTGAAGCAGTCCCTATCACAAGTTCGACTGCCACTACAGCAGTCAATTTCATAAAATCCATCATATACCGCTTTGGTGTGCCAAGTAGCATCATCACTGATAACGGTACAAACTTCACGGCTGAGGAATTCCGATCCTTCTGCAAAGAGCAGACATTACGCTCAATTATGCATCTGTGGCACACCCGCAATCCAATGGCCAAGTCGAAAAGGCCAATGGACTTGTGACGAGCGGAATCAAGAAACGCCTCCTGGTGCCACTCAAAAGGGCCGCGGGTGCTTGGGTCGAAGAACTCCCGTCTGTGCTATGGAGCCTACGCACAACACCCAACGCCTCAACGCAATTTACCCCATTCTTCATGGTCTACGGCGCAGAGGCAATCCTGCCATCAGACGTAAGGTTCAATGCACCAAGAGTCGAAGCATACAACGAAGAAGATGCAGATGAAGCACTCGAAGATGCAGTCGACTTGCTCGAAGAAGCACGCAACACGGCGCTAGCACGCACAGCTGTCTATCAGCAAGACCTCCGCAACTATCACAGCCGTCGACTGCGTACCAGATCCTTCGAGGTTGGCGACTTGGTACTTCGACTGAAGCAAAAGAAGGTGCACAAACTTGCTTCTCCATGGGAAGGACCCTTCATCATCACCGAGGTCATTGGTGGTGGAGCATACAGACTGAAGCACGCGAAGACAGGCGAACTCTCGCATAATCCTTGGAACGTTGCGCAGCTGCGCCGTTTCTATGCTTAGATTGTTCAGTCGCATAATGTAATAGGCACATATGTCGGATGGCTGCAGGTTTCAGACGCGCTCTTTTCCTTACCAGGGTACCTAAGGGGACTGGAAGGTTTTTAATGAGGCGGCCTGCAGCCTAACATTCAAAAATGGAATATAGTCAATAATTCCTCATATTTCTCCATGTTTACTACTCGCATAAACTAGTCGCACAACCTTAGCCTCACCCGAGTACTCGGGGGCTGCGCTACTTCAAAACGTGAGCTCTCGCTCCTTCAAACATAATACCCCATCCGCACTCGAATACTCGGGGGCTGGGTCGTAAAAAATCATTCATAAGCAAAAAGTTGCTCAATAACATGAGTTGAAGCTTCAAACATCGCAAAAATTCACAGCCTCACTCGAACACTCGGGGGCTGTAGAATTCATGTTCTATATAAAGTGTTTTTCATAAACCCCACTCGATACACTCGGGGGCTGCATACATACAAGTAAACGAATATATACTAAGTACAAGTGGCAAAATTTATACTCGGGGGCTGTCTCCTATACAGAAAAACCCTAATCTTCCGGTTCGTCCTTTACTGGAAGAACAGGGCCCATAAGTTGAGCATGATAGCACTCAACCAACACCCTCGCATGATCGACTGTATCGTCAAGATGCGACTGCGACAAAGTCGATCCAGGAACGGGTGGACGTAGCTGCATATGTGGACGCTGACTTCGGATATATGCCATCGTTGCGTTGGCTCCGTCCACAAGCTTCTGGGTGACAACGTCTCGAATGGGACCGGCACTCCGGAAAAGCCCGAGCAACGCGTGGATTCCTTGAGGTTGCGGCCCTGTCGGAAAAAGAATTTGGTTGATGCGACTGAAGGCCGACCTGCATAATTCGAGCAGCATAGTGCTCCGCCACACTCGATCCTGCAGAGTTGCGAGTATGCGTGCTCGGTGCTTATCCAAGCGAAAGTGCTGACGGCCAGTCGTGGGTTCGTCAGTCGCATTGTTCAACTGCTCATCTACACGAGCCTGCTCCGCCTGGACAGACTATGAACTCTTGGGATAAGAGCAGTCATGCTTACACTCGAGTTGTCTGTTCACGATCTCCATCTCGCCAAGCACATACTCCTCCCGCTGGGTGGGTAAAGCAGGCCTCGCTCTCATCCTATCCAGCTCACTCCGGGCACTCCCCAACTCTTGCTCCAGTTTTGCGACTCGAGCCTTCATACAACGCATTACTGCGGCATCGTTTGCCACCTGAGCTCGAGATCGAGTAGGGGCGCGATGCCGCGATGAACCAGCCTAAGTGGCGGCTGCCCGTGGCTGTTCCAAACATCATAAAAATCTTCAATCAGACATGGGAGATTCATCACACAGCTCAGTCGAGTAATAGCACATAGCCTTTCAGGCAAAAGCACGAAGGAATTAAATTCATAACAAAGGTAGCAAAAGCGCACGCATACTCGCGTGATCATAAGGTTAAATTACACAAACATAAATATGGGTTCGACTACCCTATTTCTCAGACACTGACTCTGACCTAGCCCTACTCTCGCGAGTGGCAACCTCCGCCGCTCGGCGCTCCATAGTGGCTATGAACATGTTGGCCAGTCGAGCGGCTGGCTCACTAACAGATTTCAGAGACATAGGCTTCCCGCCAGGCCTTCGAGGAAAGTCCGACATGGCCGCTTCAAAGCCACCCTTTATTCCGTGACCCAAAATGAGCTTGAGGGTAGACTCCGAGCCGCGTACCGTGAGAGCGCGAGCAAAGCTCGCCATGGTTGAAGTCCCCGGTCCAAGCACGCCAGCAAAGCCATCAGCAGTCGACGGCACCTCGCCTAGTGGGAGCACCTCCTTGTACACAGCGCCGAGGGTGCTGGCAGACTTGGCAAGGGAGTCCTTCGCCTGGACAAAGGAAGCACCAAGGTCACCTATAACCTGGTCGAGTGATAATTCATCACTGGCCACGTCAGTAGGTGTTGGCACACCAATCGCCTCTGTAACATGAAACAGAAAAAGTAAGATTACTACATACTACCCAACGGCCACACAGGAGGCATACAAAAAGATGGTTCCTTACCTCTCACGTTCTGTGCGAGGCCAGCCAGCCGCTCAGCATACTCCTTCTCGCGCGCAGCGGCAGAACGCTAGGCGGTATCCGCGGCTTTCTTCGACTCGGCAGCTTGAGTGGCAAGAGTTTCTTCTAACTCCTTTACTCGGGTTTCAGTCGCTGCCTTGTCACCTGAGTTTGGAAAGCAAAGCGGTCAATCAGCATTCGACAAAACAAAGACAGTGCAAAAAGACCTTCGGGTACAGAGTCAAATTTCACTTACGAGTGAGCTGCTCCAAGTTAACACGCAGCCTGTCCCTCTCCTGCTCCATCTGAACAAAAGTTTTCCCCGATTCTACCAGATTGAGGTAGTAAGGCTACAAGCAAATGCAATTAGCATAAATCAGCACATATATCAGACGCAACATATGCGGGTGGTCATAGGACACTTACGTGGTCCATCCAAGTCTCAGACTTGGAAGTAGAAGTCCCGACTTCTGCCGCCGGGGTATCTGCAACCTTGGTGGTCACCAAAGCAGTAGCTGCGACTGCTGGCTGCGCAATCTCCGGGGTCACAGGAGAAACACCTGGGTGATCAGGAGTCGAAGCCTCGACGACAGGAGGAGTCGCTACTCGATCGTGCTCAGCACTATAAAGCATAAAGGGAAGAGAGACATGAGTCAAACTATCATACAGTAACTTTACATATGCAAAAGGCAGAAGGAACAAACCTCTGTTCTTCCTCTTCTTCGCTGTCATAATCGTCAAAGCTTGGACCTCCAAACTGCACGGCGCCACTCGACTGGGGAGGAGGCATCGAGCTCACTGGGCACGCTGCCAATGGAGCGGTTTGGGCAGCGTGGGGTGAGCCCGAGTCGCCATCGTCCCTCAGATCCTTCTCCTTCGCGGGTGAGCTCATAGACGAGGACACGTCTTGAACACGGAGGCGCTTGCGAGTCCGAGCCTTGGCCACATCGGACGCAGGCGAAGCTTCAGCGAGTGCCTCGTCCACCTCTTCCTCTTCAGCATTTTCCGTAGGAGAAGTGGTAGCCGATGGAAGGGGCGACTCATCGGCTCCTTTTGCTGGCACATCTTGCACCTCCTGCACCTCTGTCTCTTCAGTCGGGCCGTCCTCTGGAAGGGGAGGCAGAGTGGACGCAGTCGAGTGGCCCTGCATGTCATAAACAGGAGACGAAAGTCAGACAAACCAGCAAAATGGCAACGCAAAGAAACAACAAAACTCTATAGATTCACTAACCTCTGGCAAAGGCTTTTCAGCCCCATAAGGAGTGACAGGGCAGTCGACGTTGCAGGGCTCGCTGACTTTTGTGCTGGTGATGGACCGCACATGTGACACCAGCTCGCTCTTTGACAGCTCCTCCTTGTTCATTCGAGTGGAGTCGAGAGGACCTTCATACTGCCACATAGGGTGAGCTCGCGCGCGGAGCGGCCACACCCGCATCTTCACAAAGGTGGCAAGAAGATGCACACCAGTGACGCTGTTTAGCAGTCCTCCAATCGTCTCCAGCAGAGGCGCCGCTTCCGCCATTTCTTCAGTCGAAAGCTGATGGTCCCAGGCTTTCGTCCTAGCGGCTATACCAGCAGTCGAAAATTTTGGGACCCCTTCCTAGTCGACGCGCACATAAAACCACCTTTTCCTCCACCCTTGCGCCGAGTCGACTGGCTTCAGGGCAAAGTACCGGGTGTCGCTGCGCACTTGGATCCCAAGGCCTCCAACTGGATAGGTTCGGCCGCCTCGGTTGTTGGGCCGGACCATGAAGATAGACTTCCAAAGGGCCCAGCTGGGAGCAACTCCCAGGAAGTACTCACACAATACCATAAAACAGGCAATGTGCATAATGCCGTTCGGGGTGAGATCATGGATCTGCACCCCGTAGGCAAACAGCAAGCCACGAACAAAGTCGTGGAGGGGAAAAGACAGACCCCTAGGCAAAAACTCCGCAAAACATACGCGCTCATTTGCGCGAGGCTCGGGGAGTACCTCTTTCGATGGCGCACGGACAGTAAGCTGGTCCGCCGGCGGCAGCAGTCCGTCCTCGCGGAACTTCTCGAGATGTGCCGCCTTGATCGTGGACTTCACCCAGTCGCCGTCGCTCTTCTTGAGGTCGACGGCGGACGCAGATGCGCTAGCCGCAGTCTTCTTCCCCTTCAAAGCGGCCGCGTCGGTCGCGGGCGCGTCGGCGGCAGCTTTCCTCTTGGGCGCCATGGTTGTGGTGGCTAGGGAGTGAATAAGGAGCTCGGACGCAATAACAATGAAGGTGGAGCAAGAGGAAGACAATGGAACAGGGGCGGCGCGCAGAGCAAATGGCAAGTAAAAATAATGCCAGCGCCGCCCCTCCTATTTACCACATATCAAAATCGATCACAGCCGTTAAAATCGCAATCGTGCGCTCCGCACGCAATCCCACCGTACACGTGGCAGGCGCAGGGGCACTCGCAGGCCACTCCGCCCACTACGCACACAAAAATAGGAGCCATCATCACGCCTCCGTAAAAAGTGGGCCAGAGTGGTCAAATCAAAGTCCAAACGGCACCGTCGTTCGGTCAGCGCTGCACAAATGGGCCCACCTATGTGTCACGTCCCATCCATCACAGCATAACGCACGCCACCGCGTGTCAGGAAGCGCAGTCGCCAGAAACGTCATCCCTGACGTCATTACAAGCATCTGTTCAGAAATATAATCGAATCTGCCCAACGCATATTGGTCATTCGACTGCTTTGTTTGGTTCGGGTGTGACAAAGTAATGTTAAAGCAAAATTGGTCACTCGACCGTTCCTTCGGCTGAGGTATATTACTCCCAACGGGAGCGTATCGAAAATTCTTCGACTGAAGATGTTCAAGATAAAATGATTTGGCGATTATCCTCCATTACAAGAAATACAACATAATCTCGGGGGCTACTCCCATCGGGAGCACTGTCGTGCACCCGATAGAATTACGGCAAAAAATTTCTTCGGTTAACATATGCAAGGTGAGAGATCTGAGATTATCCTCCATTGCAAGCAATAAAGCACAATCTCGGGGGCTACTCCTATCGGGAGCGCTGCCGCGCACCCGATAGAATAACAACAAAGTGTCAGTCGACAAAAGGCTCGACTCAGTCCATATACAAAATCATACTCGAAACATTCCCGAGTTGCGTCCGCCGCAGATACCTCGGATGCTGCACGCATAGTGCAAAGGTAAGACCCGCCGAACTTTCGATCTGGGCTAAGGACCGTTCCAGCAACGACAATCCTTATACTTTCCATGTCAGCAGACATGATGAAAAATCTCGACGACGCGTTGGGTAAATTTCAAATCTATACTGCAGATCGACTCAGTAAGACCTCTGCGGCCTAGTCGAATCTGACCAGTTTGTTCCAGATTCGAGTCCGGAGACTCGAGTTTGATTGAAAGCTAGTAAGGTTTTACCGAATGTGTAGTTAACCAGTGCCGATCCGTCGAGTGTACTGGGCCTGCTAAGCTATTATCCCTTGATCATCATAAGCAGAAACCACAGTCGATGAGATACTCGACATAGCCAAACATGTGCTATTCATACAGGAATTCCAAATTATATATACAGAATACAAAGCATATGACGTATACTTACGAACGAGTCCATGCCCGATTCTTCGAGTCAGACAAGTAATCGGGGGCTACTGACAAGGGTATACATCTCGGGTACCCTATCGTAAGGGTACCTGGTGCACGTGGCGACTAAGGCTCAATAGCGAAGAACCTATTCGAAGCACAAGACCAGAGGCCCAAGAAGATGGAGTATCCTCCAAGATTAGTCATAGGCATAGTCGGTTTAGGCTTTCCTTACATGTAAACTAGGTCGGTTATGAACTCCCGAGACCCAGCCTATTTAAAGGCTGGGAGGGGTGCCGATCTAAAGAGAAACCATACTCAAACCACCAAAGCTCTAGCGAGATCGACATCTCGCCGGAGCCACCTTGTAACCGCATAATCTCACACGATCAATAACAGACAAGCAGGAAGTAGGGTCTTTACCTCCACCCGAGGGGTCTGAACCTGGGTAAATCTTTGCCTCTGCTTGTCAGCCGACAAAACTATCAGTACTACCACGTTCTCTCCTCATAATTTCAACCCTAGGTCGTTAACCATGAGATTTGATGTGTACCCTCGTCAGTGGGCATGGCCCAAGGAGCTAACATAGGCTACCGAACTACTGAAAAGTGGGTGAGGTGAGATTTTGTGAGTTGGACCGGGCTACCAAACACACCCTCAGTGATCGTGATCCGCATGCATGCGCGTGCAGCCTATGAAGTACCAGCGAACGAAACAGTCGAATCGAGCGATGCGTTTTCGTGCGCCAGGCCGGCCCACTAATGGAAGAACATAGGCGGCGTGGGATGGAACTGCCGCTAATGACGGAAAGTGTTTTGTGTAGTCGAGCTTCAGTGATCCCGCTCATTTCAAAAAATTAAAAAACATATTTAAAAGTTTCAAAAAAATCTAAAAAAAGTATGCATGTTCCTACTGATATGTCCTATAATCGTACAAAATATCAATGCAAAATACTGTATGATTTGACCTAGACAAAAAAGACAAAAGTTGAAAATTTGAAACTTTATATTGTTCGCTATATTCAGATCTGCACATTTGTCTTTTTTGTGTAGCTCAAATCGTAAAGTATTATTCATTGAGATTTTGCATGTTTGAAGGAAATATCAGTAGAAAAATGCATGATTTTTTTAGATTTTTTAAACTTTTAAATGTGGCATATAAGTTTTTTGAAATGAGCGAGATCACTGAAACTCGGGTGCACCAAATCTCCACTCCGCTAATGAGCGCCGCAAATCAGCTCCCGCGCTCCGCCTCACCCGAGTACGATGTCCACCATCATGCCACTTCCAGGCGGGCCCCGAACTCCATCCACGTCGTCAAGACACACACGAGCCCTCCTCCCACCCGGCTCGGCCCAGACCTCCAGAAGACTCCGGAGTGTTCCATGGCAAGTGGACCGTATACTTGTGGGACCCGCTAGTCAGCGACGTACCCCACATGACGAAGCGACGCACGAGTTACCGACTCCAACCCCTCGAGCCAAACCCCCCACTGCAAGTAAGAAGCTGCCAGTACTATAAAAAAACAGTAATCCCCTTCCCCACAGCCCCAATCTCGTCTTCTCCGCACCGCTCTAGTTAAGAGACGCCGCCAATCACCGCCGCCGCCGTTTTGCAGCCTCGAGTGTTGCGCCGACTAGCCAGCCATGGCGAGCAACGACGAGGCCTCGGCCTCGGCCTCCGCACCCGCCGCCGATCCGTAAGATATCCCCCGATCCGTTTTAGCCGATCCGTTTTAGCGGCCACCTCTCCTAGGGTTTTTCGGTTCCGATCTGGTTCTGTTCCGCCGGAGCTTTTCGAGGACTCATAATTCGTGTTCGCAGGAAGGGGAAGAAGGACTACTCCACGGCGATCCTCGAGAGGAAGAAGTCGCCCAACCGGCTGGTGGTCGACGAGGCCACCAATGAAGACAACTCCGTCGTCGCGCTGCACCCGGACACCATGGAGAGGCTGCAGCTCTTCCGTGGGGACACCGTCCTCCTCAAGGTACGACGCCGCCCAATCATACTTCTGCGACTCTTTATCCAATTAGCATTGTTGTATTGGATCGTGGGTCAGTGAACTCATCTGTGGCTGCCGTGCTTGAAATCGGAATTAGTTCTGGGGTACAGATCTGTTGGAAAAATCGTAGCTTTATGGTCGTGATGGCTTGCGGAATTGTAGGATAAAATGCTATTGTATATGGTTTTGTTCAGTTCCACAAGGAAGTTAGTAGTAGCAGGTTGTGCCATCTGGTCTGCAGATAATTAATCTAGAACCTTGGATTGCATGTAATTATCAAACTGCAGCCCCATAATCCCCATGCCTTGTTACTTTTTGGCTTTTGTGTTGGTCTCAGTGTATGGTGACGTACTAGCATGTTGTGGATATGTTATTAACCTGTTATATAAATTGCTACTATGCACTTGACGCAAGATATAATGGGGCGCAAGATGTTTTGTTCAAAAATTGGATGAAAGGTTCTGCTCAATTTAATATTCTACTATTGGCTTCCCACTCGATGTTGTGTTGATTCATGGACTGCGTATGGGACGCCAGTATAGTATTAATATTGTATTAGATGTGAACTTTTATATTGCTCTCAGG
Source organism: Poa pratensis (assembly GCA_947311845.1). Lineage (NCBI taxonomy): Eukaryota > Viridiplantae > Streptophyta > Magnoliopsida > Poales > Poaceae > Poa > Poa pratensis. Next base: position 51,821,106 of record CAMZMU010000037.1, on the reverse strand, counting down.
AACTTCCGCATAGAATGGCTCATCTGTTTGCTACTTTATTTCTTGAGATGGTTAACTTGTTTAGTTGTTTTGACAGATTGTTGCTGCTATAGTCTGATACTTGTTCTTACATTTGGTATCTTCTGCATTACAGGGTAAGAAGAGGAAAGACACTATCTGCATTGTTCTTGCGGATGACACTTGTGAGGAGCCAAAAATTAGGATGAATAAGGTCGTTAGGAAGAACCTGAGGGTGCGACTTGGCGATGTTATCTCTGTCCATCAATGCCAAGACGTGAAATATGGGAAGCGCATCCATACTCTTCCAATTGATGATACAGTCGAAGGCATTACCGGGAACCTGTTTGACGCCTTCTTGAAACGTAAGATTTTTACCTTCAAACTTCTGCTTGAAGTTAACTTGCCATCTGACCATCTCTGCTCATGTTCATTTATGAAGTCGTCTTGCTTCTGGAAGCACTGCATCTGCAATTTATTGTTACAATGACTCTGCTTATGTGAAGCCATCTTATCATATTATTATTTCATTCACTAATTATGAATCTTTGTAAACGGTGCAGCATACTTCCTAGAAGCATACCGCCCTGTGAGAAAAGGGGATCTTTTCCTTGTCAGGGGTGGAATGAGAAGTGTGGAGTTCAAAGTTATAGAGACCGATCCGGCTGAGTATTGCATTGTTGCACCAGATACAGAAATATTCTGTGATGGAGAGCCAATTAAGCGGGAGGATGAGGAGAGGCTTGATGAGGTTGGTTATGATGATGTTGGTGGAGTTAGGAGGCAGATGGCTCAGATCAGAGAGCTTGTTGAACTACCACTGCGTCATCCTCAACTTTTCAAGTCTATTGGTGTGAAGCCACCAAAGGGTATCTTGCTATTTGGACCGCCTGGTTCTGGGAAGACCCTCATTGCCCGTGCTGTTGCAAATGAGACGGGTGCATTCTTCTTTCTGATTAATGGTCCAGAGATTATGTCAAAGCTAGCTGGAGAGAGTGAGAGCAATCTCAGGAAGGCATTTGAAGAAGCAGAGAAGAATGCACCAGCTATAATTTTCATCGATGAGATTGATTCCATTGCTCCAAAGAGAGAAAAGACCCATGGAGAAGTGGAGCGCCGTATAGTTTCACAACTTTTGACTCTTATGGATGGACTCAAGGCTCGTGCACATGTTATTGTTATGGGTGCTACAAATCGCCCTAACAGTATAGATCCTGCTCTTCGTAGATTTGGAAGGTTTGATCGGGAAATCGACATTGGAGTTCCTGATGAAGTTGGAAGGCTTGAGGTTCTCCGTATTCATACAAAAAACATGAAGCTAGCAGAGGATGTAAGTCCTGTCTACTATCATGCTCTTCAAAACTGGCCATTTCCAAATTTTGTTCCATATTTTAGTGATGCTTCCTAAATCTCTTGTTCAATTGTATCACAGGTTGAGTTGGAACATATTTCCAAAGACACCCATGGATATGTTGGTGCGGATCTTGCTGCCCTTTGTACTGAAGCTGCTCTTCAGTGCATTCGTGAGAAGATGGATATCATAGATCTGGAGGATGAGACCATAGATGCTGAGATATTGAACTCCATGGCTGTTACGAATGACCATTTCAAGACTGCTCTTGGGACAAGCAACCCATCTGCTCTTCGTGAAACTGTAAGTTGCTCTAGAAACAGAGCCCTCTTCAGTTTGTGTCTGCTTCTTTTAGCGATACTTAGTAAGCTAATTTATGAATCTAGGTTGTGGAAGTTCCGAACGTCTCTTGGGAAGATATTGGTGGACTGGAAAATGTCAAGAGAGAATTGCAAGAGGTATGTAGAAGCAAGTTGATTTTGTTATCCACTGCTATCAGTCTTTTTTTATAGTTTGTTAATGTGTATCATCAAACATTTCTGTAGACTGTTCAATATCCAGTGGAGCATCCAGAGAAGTTTGAGAAGTTCGGCATGTCCCCATCGAAAGGAGTTCTGTTCTACGGACCCCCTGGTTGTGGTAAAACCTTGTTGGCCAAGGCAATTGCCAACGAGTGCCAGGCTAACTTCATCAGCGTCAAGGGTCCGGAGCTGCTTACCATGTGGTTCGGTGAGAGTGAAGCCAATGTTCGTGAAATTTTTGACAAGGCTCGTCAGTCTGCACCATGTGTCCTCTTTTTTGATGAGCTCGACTCAATTGCCACACAGGTCTGTGAACCCCTCTCCCTCGCATGTTTTTTGGTGCCACATTTCCATGGCTTATAAATGTTGTTGTATGACAGAGAGGAGGCAGTCAGGGCGATGCTGGTGGTGCTGCTGATAGAGTGCTGAATCAGCTACTGACAGAGATGGATGGTATGAATGCTAAGAAAACCGTCTTCATCATTGGAGCCACAAACAGGCCCGACATCATAGACTCGGCATTGCTTAGGCCCGGGCGTCTTGATCAGTTAATATATATTCCACTTCCTGACGATGCCTCGAGACTCCAGATCTTCAAAGCTTGTCTAAGGAAGTCTCCTGTGGCGAAGGATGTGGACCTGCAAGCTCTTGCCAAATACACACAAGGGTTCAGCGGTGCAGATATCACGGAAATATGCCAGCGTGCGTGCAAATATGCAATCAGAGAGAACATTGAGAAGGTAATATTCTCTACCATATGAACCCTCAATTTAGTTTATGCAGTATTAATTCCTCAATATAGATCTCTAATCACAGCAGGCAATTTTGAACCATTAATTTTGGGCTTTTATATTCCTTTTAAGGATCTAGCAAGCATAGTTTGTACAGTATTTGTTTGCCAATTTCAAATCGTGGAACTGATCTGGTTATTTTCCTTCCAGGACATCGAGTTGGAGAAGCGCAGGAAGGACAACCCTGAAGCAATGGAGGAAGATGAGGTGGACGAAGTATCTGAAATCAAGGCTGCCCACTTCGAGGAGTCGATGAAGTATGCGCGTCGCAGTGTGAGCGATGCAGACATCCGCAAATACCAGGCGTTTGCCCAGACGTTGCAGCAGTCCCGTGGGATCGGCAGCGAGTTCCGCTTCGCTGGTCGGTCAGAAGCCAGCGCTGGAGCTGCAGCTGATCCTTTTGCGTCTGCCGCTGCAGCCGCTGATGAGGATGATTTATATAGTTAGTTTCTTACTAGGCTGTGCTGTCGGTTCGTCCTTCTGTGTTTTGTGTTTTAATACTGGTTCTGTCAGTCATGAACTTGTCATACTTTAGACACGGCAAAGCCCTGTGATGGTGTTTATTTCCGGTACTCTTCCGTTCCAAATTATTTGACTTGTTTATCCAAATATGGATGTATCTATACTTGTTTACTGTTTAGATCATCCGTATTTAGACAAACCCAAGTCAAGTAATTTCGAACGGAGGGAGTACAATGGAAGCTGCTTCCTGTGGCTGTTGCTGTTCCAGTTCCCGTCTTTCTAAATGATGTTTTTTTTGGGTATGCTTTAGCTGATCCTTATGCCTTCTGTGGGGCCCGCTGGTAATCTGCGAATGTCTTGGTTCGAAGCGGCTGTGTCATGGCTGTGACGGGCGTCCAAACCGCTGTGGGCCCCAACTGCACGGTCAAACGTTATCTTCTGCTTACTTTTTCTCCTTCCTCCCGATCGGAGCCTCTCCTCGCCTCCTCTCTCTTACCCACCACCATCTGGCGGACCAACCAGTGGCGGAGTAAGAACAATTGGAAGCAGCTCTTACCCACCACCATCTGGCGGACCAACCAGTGGCGGAGCTAGAACAATTGAAAGCAGGGTGCACACATGGTCACGGCGTATTTAAAACAGTTTTTGGGGTGCATATGTGGTAAAAAAATTGCTAGTTTACAAAGGAAATTTGTTTTTCCCGGTGTCCTATGCCCCCGGCTGGTCTAAGGTGGATCCGCCAGTGGACGTAACCCCTCCTCCAGCTACTGTAGTAGGCGGGCGGTCGGAAATTCGCCCGTGGGCATGATCACCCGTTAGCTAGCAGTGCCCGTCTTAGTTGGCTATTGTATAGTGCGACCATGCTGCGCCTCTCATCTGCTCTTTGGAATTTTTAAATTTCTTTCAGGTGTCTGGATAAACAAAATACTTCAAACTCACTCGAGCGGCACCAGTCACAAAATCGCATAGTTAATCCTGTTTCCGAATGTGTCACATGAATGCCTAGCTAGACAAGTTACATGCAGGATTGTTCTCGTTTGGTTTGGACATCGGATTTAGATGCTCCCGTGTTATTCATTCTCGCTGTGAATCTTTTCCTTCCGAAATTCCTTCTTTTCCTTACGAAATTCCCGTGCGTCTTTTATTCACAAACAATCTGGCTAACGAAATAGCATGTTCTACAAAACTCTTCTCTCTCATGAGTCATGACCAGTTATGTAGACAGCCGCCTGAACAAAATCTAGTCGCTGTCTCCACTTTCGCCTTCTCCATACGTCGGTTCCCCTGCTCCGGTCGGCCTCACCGGCGTCAGGAGGGGTGGGGAACCGGATTTATGAGTGGAGTAAAAGTAGTGTTTTCAGTAGATTAGTTGGTTTTGGTAGACGATATTCTTCGTTAAAGGAGATGATATCGTTTACAATAAGTGATTTTCGGCTCATCGTCTGACGGCGAGATCTCCTTCCCGACGTCAATGGTGATGCTGTAAGATTAAATTTGTCTAGGTTTGTTACTTCTGATCTTGCTTCGCCAGATCAATTTTGGATATTCTCATGGTTGCCGCGAGGAGGATTGTCGTTGCAATATTTGTCCCGACTTTTAAATCCTCGACAATGGTGATTCGTACTCACGGCTCCTAGTGGTGACATTGACCAGGCTTTTCAGTAACTTTTCCCTGAAATACTGGTGTTGATACTCTTGCCGAGGTAGGTTGATGTAGTCAGTTCCGATTTGGGTTGATGTACTCTTACTTTAATGGTTACGTGCGTGCACGTAGATTTGGCATTGCGCCTCAAAATTAAAATTATGGGAGAACTCTTGTTGTTGGTATTTACAATTCCGTGGTTTGATATCTATGTCTTTTTTCTACGGTTACCTTCAGAAAAGATAAGAATGTGTTATGAAAGAAGAAAGAGTTTGAAGATTTCGAAACTTGTTTGCTACTTTTAGATTTTATTTTGTAATTGACTAGTAATTTTGCACGTGCAATGCACGTATAATCGAGTTGAAGTAGTAGAAAATAATTAATTTATAGACACGCGTTTTCATTAATGAGCCAATTGTTTTGAAAATAATCAGAACTTATCAGCGGAGATGGTTTGTATAAATCGATGATTATAGTACAAATGCACATGCAATGAACGTCTATAGAATCTGTCCAAACACTTTGACCAATACACATTAACACTATAGTAAATGGTAAGATATTTCTCTGAATCATAAGGGCTTCCCTACAGTGTCTCTCAGAACTACGGAATTATAAGCAAGATCGGTCACTTTTTAATAGAAGAATAATTTATTTCTATAGCTGCATATAAAAAGGCATGGTCGGCTGTCATTTGCAGTTGATAGATGCCACGTCCACATTAAACGAAAATAAACGAAAAATTAATATAGACTGATAATAAATCAAATCTTATAAATAGCCATGAACTGTGTAACTGTTCTAATTAGTGCTGTGGTTCAGGTTTTGGAGTCCATGTAGTACGAAAAGTCTACAGGAGCTCGCAGATGGGTGAAGCGCGTGTGAGCGACCAGCGGTGCCCATCGCGCGCGGGTGCTACGACGCGGCGTCTGGCATCATGCAGGTAGCAGAGGTGTAATATAGGCTTCAGGGTTTGTTTTGTTGTTTGAATCGGATCAGGCAGCCTGGGCTAAGGTCGTGTTCAAAACGGACATATTCTTTTCCGATTAGAACTGCAAATCGAGCCTGGTAGAAAAAATAACGTTTCGCCACGATGTGTTGAGTTAGCTCAACACGGATTGGACAATCTGATTCGTTGATCCAATTTTGAACGACATAGATTTAATGTATCCGGTCAAGTTTCCTCTTTTAATAGTAGTATAGATGTAGTCAGTTCATGTATCTCTACCATGTACTTTTCGCTACTATAAATATATAATTGTATTTATTGTCCAAAGAAAGTTCAAACATTTTTATGTCTACTTCTCATTTATACCAAAAAAATATTCAAACGCCACACACTATCACTAGGCGTCCCGCGTGCTTTTACCGTGGCTACCTCGTTGACGTCATATGTTTGAACGAGGCGTTTGAATATTGAGGTGCAATGCCAAATCTACGTGCACGGTAATAGCACGTGGGACTGACGTCATATGTTAGAACGTATAAAATTATGCCCATACCCTACCCTTGCGGGTACGGTACCCGCGGGTACCCGTACCCATGGATAAAATTGCCATCCTTAATCGCACTTGCAGCTGTAAAAAATCTCAGTTGCAATCCGATATGCAACTGAAAAAAAACCTCAGCTACAATCTGACTTGCAACTGGAAAATTGTTAGTTGCAACCTGACTTACAACTGGAAAACAATCTCAGTTTCAACCACACTTGCAAAACTAAAAAAAATATCAGTTGCAAACCGACTTGCAATTGAAAAAAAAACTTCTATTGCAAGCCAATTTGCAACCGAAAAATGGGCACATACATTCCGGTAGCTGGAAACGCTACAAATTATCTAGAAAATAAAAATAAAAAAAGACATCACAAAATAAAGGCCTACCAAACTCCAAAAAGGCCCGTACGGGCCACTCAACACAAGTCTGGGTCCACAAATGACACAAGAGACCCATGTGTGCAGGAAAGTGCATCCACAAAACGAACGCAAAAAACGTCCATCATCCCTCGCGCTTGCGTTTTCAGAAGCAGACAAATAGGAACATGGATCTCTTGGCGCTCTAGACCCGACGGTTGGTGCATAGATTGAGAATTAGAAAACTGATATTTTTCCAGTTGTAATTGTGTTGCAAGTGAGATTTGCTAGTTGCAATTGGTGTTGCAACTAAGATTTTTCTGTATTTAAAATTATAAAATAAAATGTAAATATATGAGTTGCAAAATTTCTATTATAAAAAGATGGGAAAACTTCATATGAAAATACATGCTCACATAGAATTTAAAAAGAAACCAACTCTAAACCGATATACAGTAGAAAAAATAAAAAAATACAACACACAAGCAACGATAAACGTAAGATGAAAAAAAAAGGCTCTAAGCCTCATTAGCAACACTAGTCTAACAAAAACATAAAATGTGGCACAAATTGATGCAGCCCAATTTGAGCACGTACACGTAACCACTTGACTTGTTTGGTAACTGCAATCCCGGGGGGATCTCGGCCTTTTCCTGGGGAGAATTTTTTCCTAATCCGGAGGTCGGGAAAAAAATCCCGGTGTTTTACACCTGGTTCTTCAGATTTCCGACCGGGATTATTTTCCCCGGGATATTTATCCCGGACAGCCAAACAAGCCCTTACCCAAACAAAGAAAAATAACTGAAAAAGCCAAAGCATGCACAAATCTCCGCACACATCTAACGGTTGGAATGTGACTGAGAATTAAGCAAATTCTCACCCAACTAAGAATTAGTAAATCCGTATTTTTTTATGATGGCGATACTTATTGAAAAGCATGTCTCAGCCGTGAAAAAATGGACTGACCAAAACTGTTACGACTCTGCTAGTGTTTTTGGCCAAAAAAAAAAAAACTCAGAACTGACTGTTATTATCGTTCAGAAAAAAAACTGACGGCTATTATGGAGTTTGATCTGTTTTAGCGACTCTGATAGAGATGCTCTTACCCAAACAAAGTGTCAGGGGTCACCAAATAGTTCCGGCTCAACTAATTCCCGCCATTGCTGCAGCCTCGTGCAATTAGAGATGGATACGACCGTACTGAAGAAAGCTATCACGTCTCAGGATTATGACTTTTCGCCACTAGGAGTTCTGTTTAAAGAAATAAAATCTCTACTATGTATTGTGTATGATGATGTAAAACTTTCTGTGTGTTCGAGGACTTGTAATACTGTAGCCCACGAACTTGCTGCGCGAGGCGCTCTGTTAGGGGACAGCAACCATGATGTGTGGGTTGCTGATCTACCTCAGTATGTACTGGACCTGTGTGCTGGCAGTTTATCCAGCAACTCAGTGTAATGGAATCAACGAAAAAAATAGCACGCTATTTCCCGGTTAATAGCACGATATAGCGTATTTAGAGAGGCTACGCTATATTTAGCCTAAAGTTGACGCTACGGCGCTATTTTCGTCTTATACACTCGAAACCACACTAAACGTGGTAACATTATAGCTATGCTAACAAAAAGTCTGGAAATAACGTTAGGTGATGATGATGGCGGGCAATCTGGTGGTTCTTCTAGTTATTCTGAAGATGATGTCAATGATTCTGATTAAAGTTTAAAATATTTATCTTTTAGTTTATTACTTTTTCATGGTTTTAAGCCTCATATTTGTATTCGTGCCATAGATTTGGTCTTGACATTTGAATATGGTTACCTGGTTATGCATGTATTGTGTCTGGAAAAAAAAATAGTGCTGAAATCCTTAATATTTGTGCTATTTCTTACAAATTTTTCATCACGCTATTTTATATGTAACTTCGCTATATCACGCTATATCTTGTATAGCTTCTGAAGGAGGGCCACGCTATTTTTGATAGCACGCTATTTTTTTCCTTGAATGGAATGCAGTGGTGTTCCTTTCAAAAAAAAAAAAAAAATAATCCCGCCATTGCTCTCTCTCCTTCCGGCCGAATGCGGCCTCAGCTCCCCCTCCCCCTCCCGCCGCACCTCCTCCGCCACCTCGACGGCCGCACCCTCTCCACGCCGCTGCTCGACCCCCTCATCCGCGTGACCTCGTCCTCGCCCTCCACCCCGCACCTCTCCTTCTCCCTCTTCCTCCTTCTCCTCCGCTCCGCGCTGCGCCCCTCCCACCTCACCTTCCCCTTCCTCGGCCGCGCCGCCGCCCGCCTCGCCACCCCCCGCCTGGCCCTCTCTCTTCACACGCACCCGCTCCGGCTCGGACTCCTCCCCTGCGACCTCCACATCGCAAATTCCTTCGTCCACATGTACGCGGCCTGCCATCTCCCAAGCCTCGCCCGTCGCCTGTTTGACGAAATACCGCGGCCTAACCTCGTCTCCTGGAATGCCCTCCTGGACGGTTACGCCAAGTGCAACGACCTCCTCTCCGCCCGCCATGTGTTCGACCGGATGCCCCAGCGGGATGTGGTCTCATGGAGCGCCATGATCGACGGGTGCGTCAAGTGTGGGGAGCACCGTGAGGCGCTCGCGTTGTTCGAGATGATGGAGACCACGGGGGCTGGCCATGGCGTAAGAGCCAACGATGTCACGATGGTCAGTGTGCTTGGTGCGTGTGCGCACCTGGGGGACCTCGGCCGGGGGAGGCAGATGCATCGGTACCTTCAGGAGCGTGGCTTCCCGCTGAACCTCAGACTCGCCACCTCACTTGTGGACATGTACTCCAAGTGTGGGGCGATCAGTGAGGCGCTTGAGGTGTTTCGGGCTGTGCCAGTGGCCAGCACTGACGTTCTAATATGGAACGCCGTGATTGGTGGACTTGCAGTGCATGGGATGGGCATGGAGACAGTGGAGATCTTCCGGGAGATGCAGCATTCTGGGGTTTTGCCAGATGAGATCACATACCTTGGTTTGTTAAGTGCTTGCGTACATGGTGGTCTGGTGGATGAGGCCTGGAGTTTCTTCCGCTCACTTGAAGCTCAAGGGCTCAGACCACATGTCGAGCACTATGCTTGTCTTGTAGATGTGCTTGGTCGAGCAGGCCGCTTGGAGGAAGCATATGGTGTTGTTAAGAGCATGCCAATGGAACCCAGTGTCTCTGTGCTTGGTGCTCTCCTGAATGCATGTCATCTGCATGGATGGGTAGAGTTGGGGGAGGTAGTCGGCAGACAGCTTGTCCAATTGCAGCCAGACCATGATGGCAGGTACATTGGGTTGTCCAATATCTATGCTGTTGCTAGGCGGTGGCAAGAGGCAAAGAAAGCGAGAAAGGTGATGGAGGAGAGAGGAGTCAGAAAGATCCCTGGGTTTAGCGAGATTGATGTCGGTGGAAGGCTTCGCAGGTTTATTGCCCATGACAAGACTCATTCTGGCTCAACAGAGATTTATGCCTTGCTTAACTTTATAGCAGTGGAGATGAAAATGAAGGATGCTATTGCTGTACCAGAGTACTTCTGTACAGACTGATAGGAGGATGGCTGCCTGGTGGATCTCTCAAAAATAAATTCTCGTGAAGCATTTTGATTATGCTTTCTGCCACTCATACACTGACTTGGTTGTTTTCGAAATTAGACTGCCAAGTATAACCTACTTGTGAGCAGATCCATCAAGAGGTAGACATTTGAAGTTGAGACAGAATGCATTCATGTGTTACTGGAAGCAGAGGTATAGAACTATAGAAGTATGAGGTGTGCAAATACTCTAGATTTATTGTGCTGCTTTTGTATATCAGGCAGGATATTTTGAAATCAGTGGCAATTAGAAAAAAACTGCATTCTGTTACTGGAACACTATTCAGACAGCATTAAACATCTGGTTAAGCTTTCTTCGATAACGGTCTCACCTCTGGCATATGCTTGTATGGACGGTTGATCTAAGCACAAGAACATTCCAAGGAGCCCAGACATTTATGGCAGATGGTGCTCAACCATGAGATTATTCAGACTAGGAAACCACATCTCGGATATCTCATCAATATTCATTATAAATAATTAAATATGCTTCAAACATAATGAACGAAATTGATACAGTGGCTAAGAATCTGCAGTCCTGAGATGTGCCATTGCTAGGACCATGTGCCAGAACTGCTTATTCAGTCAGCGGTGAGCTGGCCGTTAACAAGATTTCTGCTTGTGTATAGCACTCAAAGGTGAAATCACACTCTGCTTACTCCTATTTCTGTACTGTAACCTTTGTTCCCAAAACTAATAACACATTGCTTACTTTTATATTTCTACCATGCCAAGTGCGAAACATCTAGAGCAGGCTATATTAGAATGCCATCTGTGATTTGTGCTATAAGAACGAATTTGATTTCATGAAAAATCATGTGGTACTAAAGAAACAGTGTTTTGCTTGCAGAGAAAGAAGAACGAAAAGAGCAGTTAGCAAACAACATGACCTGTTTATCCACCCTTTTCTTCACATTTTCCCTTACTTTACGTTTTCTATAACCTCTCTTCACATTATAACCACACGGGATTCTATCTACATGGACATGCATAAGGAAAATTTTCCCTTCCATTGAATCTTGTACATAAGAAAAAAACTTTGCAATCAACTGTGTCAGACTGTCAGTGCAAAAAAATAATAAAATTATGAGAGGTATCCATACAGGGTGCAAGTCTAGCAAATTCAGGAACCAATGAGCTACGTGTATTGCCTGAAAACCCTTATTTGGCACTTGATACAAGTACAACTGAAAATTCACTCAGCAAAATCCAAAAAACAATTTAAACTATAGAATAACATTTCTACTCCAAAAAAAGTACTTGCTGAGTTCTGATTTTCCAACTCTTATGGAAACATGGAATCTCCAATTATGTGAAGACTACCTGTGTGTGACCCCACAAATCATTTGTTTTCAGTCGCCATGTTATCTGCTTTTTATGATATAAGCAACAACTCAAGTGGCATTTCAGCAGTTGCTGTTTTTGCTAACTATGGATGTTAAAGTCATCAAGGGAACATGTCATCGGTTGATATTGTGAGTCACTGTGTTCTCACAAGCTTAGGTGTCCACTTCTGCCATGTAAACCATCTCCCTTCTCCAGCTTTGATATCAGCAATTCTCCTCTTCAGATCAAGACCTTTCCTTTTCTTCTCATCACTTGCCAATTCTTTTGAATGACTTATCAAGGGATGCTCCGGTGTTCCGAGGTCACTGCTATCGACGATCTTCTGGACCATTTCCAGCACCTCGCTCATCTTAGGCCGATATCTGGCATGGCGCACCAGGCACTTATTTGCTAGCGAGGCAATCCTGGCTGCCGACTTCAAGCTGTAGTTCCCCTCAAGCCTCGGATCCATTATGGTCTCAAACTTCTTTGTGTCCGAAGAGTAGGGCTTCACCCATTCTACAAGGTTCTGCTCACCCCTCGGCCTGTTCCGGTCCAGAGGGCGCCGGCCTGTGAGGAGCTCGTAGAGCACTACACCATAGCTCCATATGTCATTCTTGCTGCTGAGACGCCCTGTATGGATATACTCAGGAGCTGCATACCCGATAGTTCCCACAACCTGTTTGGCATGTCAAATAAACTTAGATTTTTCAGTTTTTATATGTAACAGATTTCAGATATTTAGAGTTATAAGCTACAAACAGGAGTGAGGATTTTCAGCTCTCGAGACCATCGATCTATCTTTTTCATTCAAAACCCAAGCTTACGATTCAGAAAAATCCAGAAAGAAAATCTGGTGTGTAGATATTAGTGTGAGTCATATACCTTCAAGTTTCTCTGAAAAAAGTTGTTGATAAGTCTAAGTGAATTTTCTTTCGAGAATAGACTTGCGTCTCGATTTATTGAATAGATAGAAGAGAGAACAAAGTTGCCCCCCTGGGATGAGAAAAACAGGCTTGGGTTTGTATTTTTACACAGCTCACCGTTCAGGTGCAATTTTCACGAAACTTGAAATCTGGAAACAATACCGAGTCATTTATATGCCAGATTGTTTTGGATTTTTAATTAGTGCAACATCTATTTAATGGATCATGTGATCCTGGGACCCATTAGTGGTTTTCGCTACAAACAGAGGCTGCTTTATTGCAAATTTCTTCACCACATGTGATAAAATCCTGCATTTGGAAATCAACCAGAAATCTTAGTTGATTTGAGCCAACCAGTAAGGTTTTGTGGCTTTTCTGACCAGCCTTTCTCCACTAGCATGTTGACTAACCAAAACTGCCTATCTGCCCACCCTATGTTTTGCTTGTTTATATAGGATGATAGTACTGGTAGCTTCTTATCGTCAAAAGGCCACTGGTTTTTGGAAAGTACTTGCTAACTGTGGGCTAAGTGCCCAAGCACGTGCAGCAGTTTCTTGACCAGATCAGAGTTACTGAAAGATTTTTTTTTTGAGGTTTAGTTACTGAAAGATTCAATGTTCTAACAGTTCATGGTTTAGTTTTGCTGCTTGTTCTACAAAGATTGCACAATATGAACTATACTTTCTACTGATATTTGAACTCGCAAAACGGTCTTCAAAAGTCACAGTATGCTACTAAGTGTGTCAACATTGCGCAGTTGAAATTGACAACAGTGTTAGCAGGTGCTGGATAAAGAAAATCGGTTCCGGGCTGCTTGTTGCATACCGCTGTGGAAACGTGGCTTCCCTCTTGTGGTCCCAGTCTAGCCAAGCCGAAGTCCGACAGTTTTGCATTCCAGTTCTCATCGAGTAGAATGTTTGAAGGCTTCAGATCACGAAATATTATCTGGATGAATATTTCATCAAATGATATCAGGACATCGCCAAGACAGGGTAAAAGGTACGAGGAAAAAAACTCATGTTCTTGTGATCTTATCTTTCAGCAATCAAAACATTTGATTGAGTTGAATAGAATCCTCTTTCCTATTACGAGGCGTACCTTGAATTCAGAATCTTCGTGCAGGTACTTCAGACCACGAGCGGTGTCGAGTGCTACTCTTAGCCTCATTGCCCACGAAGCTGGCTTCGGCGACCTTGTTGACAGGTGATCAGCTAGGCTCCCATGAGGCATGAACTCATACACGAGCAGCAGCTGAATCCCTCTCTCGTCATCCTCGGCGCAGTAGCCGATGAGCTTCACCAGGTTCGGATGATCCACCACCCCAAGAAAATTCACCTCGGTCACCCATTCCTTATGACCCTGGAGGATGAATAAAAACGTTGATTATCACCTGCATCCAGCCATCCATTGCGTGATCCCCGATGATTGTCTGGATTGATGATCGGCGAGCTCTGATACTATGTTGTGTTTTTTGAAGTTCAAGACAATGCATAGGGAGAAGAGGAGAATGACACCTGGAGGCCCTTGCGTCCGAGCTGCTTGATGGCGACATCAAGGCTTCGACGCGGCTCGAGGACGCTCCTGATGTTGCCACGGTAGACGCAGCCAAAGCCACCCTCGCCGATCATGAGTGTGCGGCTGAAGTTCCGGGTGGCGTTCTTGAGCTCCTGGAAGGTAAAGATGCGGAGGTTGTTGGGCCGCTGCGGCAGTGATAGCTGCCGGTATCGGCCGAACGACTCGACACTCATCTCTGATGACATGTTGAGCGAGCAGCACTCTGACCCTGACCGTCGCGCGTCATGGTCCATCGACATGCTGCTGTTGGAACGCGCCGATTGTGACCGTGCCGGCCTCTGCAGGTCCTCCTCCTGCTCTTTCTCCCAGCTCGCGAACCGGAAGCACTGCATCTCCCTTTTGCTCCGTTGAGGCGACTCCCCAGCTCTGCAACAACATGCCAGAGTCAAAGATGCAACCTAAACACGTCATTTTCAGATGGTGCTAAAGCAAGCTCTGGTATTTTCGAAGCAAGATGGTTGAGAACTGAGAAGACTACGCGCACAGAAAAGAACCAGTATTCAACGAGAAAGATAACTTTGAAGGCATCAAACGAACAAGACTATGTCTCTCCATTTGGCAGAATAAACACTTTCGGAAGAATAAAGAGATTTGCTGTTTTCAAAGAAAAAAGGAACCTTTAGCGACAAACCCCACCAAATATGAAGGACGTCCGATCAAAAGAAGCCACCGGGATGTTCCTACCTATTTGCAAAAAGAAAAGGATACTCCTAGCTGGGATTGGATCAACCATGACAGAGATCGCAAGATTTTTCATGGCAACAACCTCAAACCAACCTCGAATCTTTGTCAATGGCGGTTCCTCCCCTCAAATCCCCTGCAACCTTTCTCTCCAGAGTCAACCCCGACAAACGAATCCCCATCCCACCCAAGACATTTGAGGACACAGAGCTTTCTTCACCTGTGTGGCATGCGACTATGGCGGATCACCTAATTGAGCCTCCACATGCACATGGGAGGAAGGAGAAGACGCTGCTGCTTCTGGCTCTTGGCACGGATCAGTGTACGGGATTTAGATTGAATGGATTGCGTAGTTAGCAGGTCAATGGCTGCTTCGAGCTGTCTCTTTCTGCTTGGTTGGTCGCTTGCTTGCTTTGGGACGAGGGGACGCGAGAGAAACGTGAGGGATCGGATGGCGAGAGGTTTGAATGGTGGGGGAGGGAGAAGAGTATGGTGATGGGTGCGTGTGTTGAAAGTCGAAACAAGGAGGGAGGAAACTGGGGGGAGGGGAGAAATGGCAACCGACAAATGGCAGCGACAAGAACTTTCGTCATGGTTGTGGGTAAAATTAGAGTATGACGAGTGGAGTGTATGGTTACCGTACCTGCTGCACTTTCTGTACAGACCTCACAGACAGCAACTTCTGTACTACGTACGATATCTGTTTTCAAATCACCATGGCGTCTGAAATAACCTCGTGATTTTCTTCATTCAGTCATTTTCATCTTGATGGCTTGTAGTTGAAGGAACAGATGATCAGAAATCTTGCTCAGGTTTTCAAAGTTTTTGGAGACTGGCTAGTTTTGTCATTAGTTTCTTGGAATTAAAAAAAACAGTATCTTTGACTGTTTCGATCGACACAAGGGTATGTTTTATGAAATGTGTTCCTATTTGACGACACCTTTCTCTGCCACTGCGGGTTCCTTTTGCCCTTATCTCTACCATGACCCACAATTCAGTGACAGGAGGATACATCGGCAGAAGTGTAACACATGAACTTCCGGCAAGAAGGAAAACCATTAAAATATCAGCCCAATGATCTGGTCTGACTTGGCTACCTGTTGGAAGTTGCAACATGAGTCCGGACAACGATTATGACTGCTGCAGTGCTGGGTGCTGGCAACCAAGTCAATGTAGCTCTCTTTCACATTTGGCTTAGAGAGATCAAGAAGCTAAGCCATGCAGGCCGGGAAGAGCGCCATGGAGGCCACCAAGGAGGCCGGGACATGTCCGCGGACACAAGTCCGGACAACCCCAAATCTTTACTTTGTCAATCAATATCCCTAAATTTCATTCCTTAAATCCATGTAAATATATGCATATTGGTTTTTGTATACAGACATACAACATCTATCTAGCGCACAAAGATAAACCATACATAGGAGAGCAACTATAGTCACAAATAATATAACTATAGCCCCCAATGCATAGTGGAGACGCATCTCCTTCTCAATGTCATGTTTTTTTAATCTTCTTAATCTTCATTCGAGTCGTGTCCGTCTTTATCTTGTGATCATCGATAATATCGGTACAATTTATAATATGACTATAGCCCCCAATGCATAGCAGATAGCTTAGATGGACTATATTTATAATAGCAAAACTAGATTAATTGGTACAATTTGTTTTTCGAACAAAAGCAGATTAGTAAAGTGCAACAATATAGAAACCGTCAGCGGCGGTTCTCCTTTTTTCCATCGGCAACGCATGCCATGTCGTTGGTAAGAGCGGTTTACTAACTAACGTTCTGTGTCGCGGAATCTCTCAAGGAAGCCGCAGCAGTTGCCGACCGCCATCCATTGTGTTTGTCCACAAAGCAGCTGTCTCTTCTCCCTTGTCAACTCTGTATTCAGTCTTATCTCAAATAAAAAAAGGCTCTGCATTCAGTCTTACCCCAACTAAAAAAAAGCTCTGCATTCAGTCCAGGGGATCTGTACTAGTAGTATCACCACTAGTCATAAAATTATGAGCAAATGGTTGAGAAATGATACCTTGTTTATTTAGCTCGTGCTCTTTAATTAGCGATTGTTGTCAGATTATTTTTTGCAGAGCAGACTTGCCATCAGATTAAGGTCCCTGTAATGTCTTTTGAGACAAGGGAAGCTATGGCGCCCCCTGCAGGAGACAAGATATGATCATATAAATATATGATTAAGCCTTTGGTTTTGACTTTTGGATACAGCTTGTTGGAACCTACCAATTCAACATTTTCTTTTTCTTTTCCTCTTAACCAAGTCATAAAACGGCGAGTTATATTTTCCAGAAGAAAAATAGTGACACTTGAAATTTCTTAAACCATCAATTATTTGGGTATCTGGAGTTGTAGTGTATAAACTGAAACTCTAGTTTCGGCTTCGTGGCATGGTCCAAATCCAGTTACATGGGTGATGGGTGCCATCGTTGACACGTTGAACAACCGAAGAACCGGACTCGCCGAATCACGGGCCCGAACTACCGAAAAAATAATATGCATACATTTCTGAAAATTGAAAAATGTTCACCTGTAATTAAATAAATAGTTCACAATAAAAAGTGGTTCATGATAATTAATAATTGATCACCTATAACAGAAAATGCTTTACGATAATAAGTTAAAAGGTTTTCACCTATATAAAAAATGGTTCACAATTAATAAAAATATTCCTTTATTTATGAAAAAAAGGAAAAAAGATATATGAAAAAGAAAAAAAGACATAAATATTAGTGATGTATATTCCAAAAAAAATCAAACAGCAAAAAGAGAGAAAAAAGAAAACCCAAATGGGGTATTTTTTGACAAATCTGGCCCTTTTGAGTAACTAAACATATATGTGCTCTTCTCAAAACTATTTTCAAATCTGGCCTCTTGAGGTCGGCGCCAAAAAGGATGGAGCCAAACTTGTTTAGTTTGGCGCCATCCAGAAAGTCACACAATTTTCCTAAGGACTTAAACAAATTAAAACGGGGGTCGGTGCCAACGAGGATGGAGTCGACATGTACAAGGTCGGTGCCATCCTCTATGGAGCTCACGGGATAGATTTGAGAATAGTTTCACAAAGGGGCCAGATTCATCATTACTTTCGTAAAATGGCCAGATTTAACAAAACAAATACTCCCTCCGATCCATATTAGTGGGCATAGTTTTGTTTAAATTCATATGTATCTAGATTTAGACTAGATACATGTGTATCTAGACAAAGTTGTGCCCACTAATATGGATCGGAGACTTAAATGGGCCGGCTCGCTAAAAGCGAGATATAGTGCTCGCGGTGCAGGCAGGTGGCAAGGCAGCTAGTTTTGTTTTCTGTTTGTTTTTTGTTTTGTAGCATGCGCGAGTTGTTTTTGTCAGGTGATACACACCGCACACAAGATGAGCCGTGCCAGTTTTGCCTGCCCACGCTGCGAGAGCGAGAGAACCTGGCTAAAACTGGGGCTCCCTACGTATCGCTCTTAGCGAGGTGTATCATCAGCCTCGCCCGTGTAATTCATTTTGACTGGAAGGCCCATTATTAGGGAAAGGCCATTTACAACGGTTCCTTTGATTCCGCGCATACAGCCGATATCCTAGCTTAGCGAGCCACGCATGCGAGCGCACGCACACGCCTAGCGCATGCATGCACGTGCGTTCCTTTTTTAAAAAGTTTTTCCTCTTTTCTCTATTTACGAAAATATATGAACACGTGAACATTTTTATTTTCTGTTTCTGGATAAATATATGAATAATTGTATGAATACATAAATATGAAAAATGCTGATTTTGAAAATGGTTAGATTTGGAAAAATGTTAAATTTTTAAAATGTTTCCGATTTTAGAAAATATTCATATTTTTCAAAATAGTTTAGATTAAGAAAAATTTGAAAATGGTTCCAAATTTGAAAATGGTTCAGATGTTAAAAAATGGTTCCAAATTTGAAAATGGTTCCAAATTTGAAAATGGTTCATATTTTGAAAAATGGTTCCACTTTTGAAAATAGTTTCGATTTCAAAAATGGTTCCAAATTTGAAAATGGTTTAGAACAAAAAAAAGGTTCCAGTTTTGAAAATGGTTCCGATTTCGAAAATGGTTCCAAATTTGAAAATGGTTCAGATTTCAAAAAATGGTTCCAATTTTGAAAATGTTTCCTGATTTTGAAAATGGTTCCAAATTTGAAAATAGTTCGTTTAAAAAAACGTTCAGATTTTGCATTTGAAAAATGGTTCCAACTTTGAAAATAGTTCATTTTAAAATTGGTTCAGATTTTGAAAAATGGTTCCAATTTTGAAAATGGTTCAGAACAAAATAGAAACGAAAATGGTTCAGATTTTGAAAAATATGAAAAAAGAACAATTTTCAAATAAAGAAAAAGAAAGCTAAATTAAATAATAAAAAGAAAAAAGTGAAATGAAAGAATAAAACGGAAAACAAAAAAAAGAAACAAAAACCGAAAACCGAAAGCAGGAAACAATAGTAGGACAAATAATTATATATGAATATGAACACAAGCGTAACCCAGTGGACATCAGGTTCGAATCACGCCTCGCCCGCATGAAAACCTACGTGGGCGAGTCGGTACTAACGCTCGTAAAGAGCGATATATAGGGTTCGCGCTAAAACTGGGGGAATCCCTCTTTTGACTTTCATAGCGTCAATTTTTTAGGGGATCACAGCGTCAATTAGGGGAGTGCCTACGCGGGTGCTTATGGCTGCTCCTATTTTTCGCTTTGAGCATCAAGTAGGGGCCAACTCCCACTAGCGTGTTTGACTGGTCGGCCCGGTAACACTTTTTTTAATGTTTTCTATTGTGTGTATTCTTTTCTTTCTTGATCGTCGGATTACTCGTAATGATCTAGTGGTCTCAATGGAAAAGTTGTCCTCGATTAGGCTACTTAGCATTTTTCATTTCATTGCTCATAATCTGCAGATTAGGTATCTCCTCGTGTTTAAAAAACTCGCTCCAACGGAGTATATAGTGATCATTTTCGACTATTCTGGCTGTGAGGTGTTGAAGAAGTGCCCTGAGCACCCATAAAACTGTAGCAGGATCATCGTGTAGGGGTAATGTTGTGACCTTAATGTTCGGAGTGAACTAAGATAGTCATGGTACTGATTCTATGTGGGTTATGGTGTTGTTAATGTAGTTTGTTTAATAACTACTAGTTCATACTTATCTGTTTTTATGCTATGTCTGGTAATCTCACCACCA
This sequence comes from Poa pratensis, assembly GCA_947311845.1. NCBI lineage: Eukaryota > Viridiplantae > Streptophyta > Magnoliopsida > Poales > Poaceae > Poa > Poa pratensis. The sequence goes on along the minus strand of CAMZMU010000037.1, from coordinate 51,801,193 downwards.
TAGAGAAGAGGTTATCATAGCGGTTGTGTTGACGACCAATTTTGGCTTACAAAGAGGTGCCACCAAGATGAGCTCAGATGAAAATATAATGTGAACGAAAGTTTTGTGTATCATCGGGACAACCTGGTTTTTGGATCATCTCAATCCGAGGTCATATGCAACTTGTGGAGCCAAAATACTGTGGACACATAACCATAGACATGCTCTGTCCTCGGGCGAGCAAGCAGGGGCGCTGAACATAGGCGGGTCGCCCTACCATAGACACCCTCTGCCCTCGGGTGAGCGCAATTCGGAAAGGCTAAAAACGAGTCGAATTGCTCTCGACTTAATTTAAAGGGTCTAGATGAAGTCAAATGGAAAAACGCATGACATGAAAGTTCTTCGTCTTTTCGAGGCGAACAACTTCTATTTTTACAAGATGTCGATCCGGAGTCGTTTACTACCTCAAAAACGACCCGCAAGGCTCAGACCGAACAGTTTTGGAAGGTTCGGTCCAGTCCATCCGAATTCGACCCAGATTAGGGTTTTGGACGTGAATCCAATCTTTTTCTTGCACGGGAAGTCCAGTCGCCTCTTATATACGTGAGGGGTGACAGCCGATTGATCCAACACCAATCGAACAAACACATCTACTACTTTTTTGTTTTCATCTACTTTTTATCCCTCTCCCTTGTATCTTTCTTCTCGTTCTTCGTCGTTCTTCAATATTGGAGGCTGCGAATTCACGAGGCTCTAGGGGCGGTCAGGCCGACCTAGGGAAACCCATAGCGTCCGCGAGCCCTGACGGGGTCCCTCCCGGGCGAGCGGGGTTTCGGGTCTACAAAAGCACCCGCCGGATTGTCTTGCGTATCGTGCTTCCGGCGAGCCTCCCGCGGAGTGAGTTGCGGAGCATCTCCCTCGGCTCCGCGGGTACATGTGACGTGTTCGTGTGTCAACACACTTTTTGGCGACTCTGCTGGGGACGAAGCGAATGGTTTCCAACCCGTTCTTGCTACAAGGAGCGCATCAAGAAACTGCAATCTACATCGGTAACATGAATTCACGATCTCCTTGTGTAGATGCAAATTACTCTTATGTTGACGTTAGTAGATCTTTTGATATGAGTGTTGTATCGGCTAACCCTAGTTTACACTATGCGCAAAAGCCGATGCAAAATAATCAATATGCTTCAAATCCTTATAATATTAGCAACGTGCAACATATATATTCGAATTCTCATGCATCGGCTGCCCCATATCTTAGGCTGATGAGTAACGTGGGTTATTCCATAGGTCAGTATGAGACACCTCATGGGCAAGATGATGTCTCACGGTTTTATCCATCGGCTGCCGGCTCGCAATATGTGGGGTCGTCCCCAGACATGCGATGGATGGGGGAATCAGCTATGCTGGTACCAGCGACTTGGCCGGTTACTCCCAACCGACATATACTGCGCCTTATATGATTACTCAATCGGCACCTTATGTTACTAACATTTCAGCTTCATGCGGAACTAGTGAGACATATAATTCGGCTTCGCACTTTCACGGTGTTCACAGCCGAACATGTGAAAATTTAACAGGAGCACATGTGCCTTCATCTTCTACCGACGCATATGAATTTGATGATTGGAAGGAAAAACGTGTAGCATATTTCAAAAGGGCCAATGCCATTTATCTGGAATATGAAAGAAATCCACATGATCCCGCTGCAATACAAGCTTATGAGGCGTATAGGAAGGAACGTGAAGAGGAGCGTGAACAATTCAAGATCAAGTTTTATTCTTCACAGTCACAAAGTTGCCCTACAAAGGATAGCACCGAAGAATTCACTACGCCGACTCTTGAGGAATTACCGACCGAGTATCGACAAGTTAATTTGGGAGGCATTCCTCAGTTGGATGGCTTGTAATACCAAAGGGAACTGGTTCTCACATAGTTGTTTCTAAATGGGTAAGGCATATGGTTTGGTTTAGCATGGAGGAGTAGATAGAAAGGTACTAAGGAAGAATCCTACCCAAACACAGCATGTCAAGGCAATTTACAAACAATATCTAACAAACATCAAGCAACAAGGTTGAAAGACAAACAAACAATCTAGTATTGTCATACAACATAAGTTGGTTCGATCAATACACTATCACGATATCGTTGTTCTACTTAAGTGGAGGTCAAATCTATCTCCTTCTTGAGTGCTTCAAGTTCTTCTTCAACTTTCTTCAAAATCTTCTAAGTGTTATGGACTCTAAATTTGGGGACTTCAAGTTCTTCAATGGTCTTGCATGTAGTGCTTCGAGTTGACTCGTAGAATTGTATATGAAGCAGCAGACTCAAACTTTAAGGACATGGTTATCTAGAATAAGAGAAGATGTTTTCAGAAGGTAGGCAGTAGATGAGAGTACAAGAAAGATAAAAAAAGAAAAGTTTTGTTTTTAGAAAACTGAATAAAAATATATTTTCAATCCTATGGTCAAACCTATTTCTATCCAATCCAAGGGTCTCGAACCTACAGGCAACACAGTGCTCTGATACCATCTGTAGCGGACCTGCACTTAAAAACTGGCAAGTCCCTGTGTATAGTGCAAATCCCTGGATCGATTCGTTTGCACACACAATCTAAGATGAAATATCACAACAAAGTATCAATTATTACACGTGGATCCAGTACTTAGGAAAATATCAATTACAAATTACATAGCACGAAGCTAGCTTTGAAAGAGTAAAGCAGCGGAAATAAAAGTAGCAGTGAGTCTCCATCATCTTCATGTGCCACAGGCGAAACATGTTGGTTGCAGACTCGAATCCCGAACTTATTCTTCATCCGAGGTACCTGCACGTTTGATTATGCAGCCCCCGAGGGAGGTCAATACAATGATGTACTGGCAAGTGACTGTGGTGGATATAAATGACAAGTCTAAAACTACATGAGTATTTGGCTTGGTGGAGTTGTGGGCTATTTGCAAAAAGCAAGTTTTTCTCCTATCTTTTGTAAAAGAGTTTTATTTTCAAAGATTGGCACCATAGGATGAAACCCATGAGCACCACAACAAATGTTTACTTAGCCAAATTTTACTTCTTGAAAATGGTGTTGAGATTCTTCTGTCAATCCTTGTCCAGCTGCTCGAAGTTGTCCATCACCGGGGACACGGCTAAGTACTTAGTTTTTGACTCTGCAGAGGTTGTGCACTTTCACCTTAAGACTCAATTAACCCAAACATCCTATACACGCGGAGTGCATTAAGGAAAGGAGAGAATTGAGACGAGATCTTTCAGAAGCGGAATTCAACCATACTAGCAAGACCCGTTCCACCTATAAAATTTCTACATCTGCTTGTCAAGCTGACAGGTTGAACTCCCACAACTTAGTTGATCGAGACAGAGCCCATTATCAAAAGGTTGCACGGGAAGCATCTAAACTTGGAGGGACTTAGTAATCTCTTTGTCCCTGGGTGGCAATCCACAAGTGTACTCTCAGGTGAAAACCACCATGCTCATGGCCCTAAGTAGTAAAATACAACACAAGATCACATAATTCAATATGCAAAAAGAATTGATGTGATTGGGTTTATGGTTTTCCATTGTGGTTAAAGATTGGTCAATCAAAATTTATCACACATTAATTGGGTCAAGATATTTAACACAAATTATTTACTACTGTTTTCTGTTATTATTATGTCCATGAAAACATAGGTCAAGTTTTAATTAGTTTTAATTAAATCAAAACAATATTAAGACACTTTAAAGGCATTAACACAAGATTTAATGTTTTCTATAATAAATTTTTTATTCAAAACTGAAAAATAATACTACTGTACAGAGGGCAAATAAACAAAACTAATGCAATTGGATTCACTCAAAAATACTTTTTATATTAAGAGATATGCCACATTTATTCAAATAACACATTTGAAATTTGAATAGACTTAAACTTGGCAAAACAGAAAACTAACAGTGCCAAAACATTCTACAAGTCGAGAGCTTTTCAAAAATATAAAGTTTGTAAAATTTGGCCAAACAGAACTACAGTTATGGAATTAACAAGTTTTATGCAATTTAAAATATTAAAAACATTTTTAAGTCACCCAAAAGGTAATAACACAAGATTAATGGTTTCTGTATTTAAACAATTTATAAAATTTTGGATCTGGTCCCAATGGATAGAGGGTTTAATTTGAAAACAGTGGCAAAAGGATTTGGTCAAATTAGAGTTACGGATATTTATTTATGCTCAAAATATTACGTAATAGTGTTTTTAATACTAGAAAAATATTAATTCTGTAAAACTCAAATATTTTTGTAGATCTAATTAGATCTGAAGTTTCTGAATCCGTAGGTATAAAGATCATAAAATTTGGATGAGCGGTTGATTTATTACGGATTTAACAAGTTTTAACAATTTTCTGGAAATTTAAAACGATTTAAAAAGCGAAGCGATCTGATTGGTCCGTACCGGCGGGCGGTCGCGGGGAGGACGTGGACGCGGATGCGGGCCTTCGTGGGTGGACGCGGACGCGGTACTCCGACGGCGGCGCTGCGGCTCGGGTGAGGACGGGGGCGGTGCGCCGGCGGTCTTCCGGGCTCTGGAATACGTCGACGAGGTCCGACACGGCACGGTGAAGACGATGGAGGTGACGGCGTCCTCGATTTCGTCCTGGAACGGCGGTGGTGCACGAACGGAGCTGCGGTGGCGCCGGTGACCTTCGGGTCGAGCACGAACTCGATGATATGCTGCAGGAAAAATTCAAGTGAGCGCATGGTGATGTGTGCGTATACATGAGGAGGAGATAGGGCCAAGAAATGATGGCAGGGGCTCACTGAGTTGGCCGGAATCAGAGAAACACGGCGGCGACGTTGCGGAACTCCGGCAAAGAAATTGGGCAGCCTGGGGGCACGATTCGAGGGGGAGTGAGAGGGGAAATGGGGAGGAGCTCGTGGGCATTAAGTAGGAAGAAACAAAGCGTGATTTGGGGCATTAAAACGCCCAGAATCAATTAGGGAAGGAAAACGGCAATTCGAGCTGTTCTCGTTGAAGACGAGGATGATGACGTCAGCAGTGACGTCATCAATTTTCTTTTTCTGGTTTTTCCTTATTTCTTTCATAACTTTTGTTTTAAGTGTCCAAATCACTTCAAACTTGTTTCTAAAAATTTGTAAAAACAATGTTTGTCATTTAAAACACTAGTTGGCATGTACGTGCAACGCACGTTTTCATAATTACAAGGGCAATTTACAATTAGTAAATATTACATGTCAAATGTACGTGTCGACAATACATGCACAAAAATTAGTCTGGTTTTAATAAATATTGATGTACACAAATAATTCTTAAGCCAAAAACAATCCATTATTTACACAATGTTTTCATCTAGAAGGGTTGATTGTCAACTTGCTTTAAAAAGAATTAAAATTCTACAATATACCGTAACAACAGCAAACAAGGCAACAAAAGCAAAAATACAAACCCAAAACTAAAGAAACATCCAAACCGAGAGGACCAGCCGAGAAATCGAATATCATCCATCAAACAGCCTATGTTTTCGAGGGAGAGAAATCAAAAGTTGTAGATAAAAGAGTTGGGGGGCAAGAGAGAGACATCGGGGGACATTGACTAAATACACTGCCCAAATTCAAAAAGTCTGGAAGACTGGGAATTCGATTACCGGCGGTAATATGGGTATTAGATCGGTAACTAAATCCCTGGTGAGTAGCAACACCAATAAATAACTGAATCTCTTGAATCATGTGACGCCTATACAAAAAAAATCAGAGTTTGAAGTGTGGCATTGCTCTTGGTTCAGTCTGCCATATTCCTCGCAATTTGTTCAGTTATCTGAAACTTTTTCCTGTTCTCTGGATAGGTAGATATCTCGTCATGCTTGTGCAGAGCGGAGAGAGCGGCGTTCGTCGCGGGCAATGTCCGCTGCTCCTCGGGGCTCGGGCTTCTCTTCGACCTCACCATCGCGTGCCTCATCCGAGTGCTGCGTGCCGAGCACTGGAAGCTTAGGCTGGTGCGCAAGAGGTGGCTTCGCCTCCTCGCCGGCAACTACTTCTACGACCTACGCGGGAGGCTCAGGCTCGCCGAGCAGTGGCTGTACGCCATCAAGTGCGATGGTAACGGGCGCGTCTCGTGGGACGTGCTCGACCCAGCAACGCGCGGTGGGGCGTGGCGCGCTGCCGTCCGTGCCAGCGAGTACGCGGACGCCGCCGGTTTCTGCTGCGCCATGCTCGGCGGCTGCCACCTGTACCTGCTCGGCGGCAGGGATCCGCGCAGAGGCGCCATGCGGCGGGTGGTGTTCTACGGCGCCCGGAGCGACCGGTGGCACCGCGCGCCGGACATGCCGCGCCGGCGGCAATGCTTCGGCGTTTGCCTGATGGACAACCGCGGAACCGCCTGTACATCGCCGCGGAGAGAGCGGGTGCAGTCGTGCAGTGCAGGCACGCGTGGCGGCGGCGGCGTGGCAGGTATATCGTGGGAGCCTGGGAGGTAAGGCGGCGATGAAGAGAGGCAGCGGTGTGGCATCGCGCGTCGAGATTAATGAATCGTTCTGTTTAGGCGATGGCAATTCTTTTTAGCGGTGGCAATTCATGTAATTACTCTGATATTGAAAAGGTGTGTTGAGTTGTCAAACATTGGAGCGATCTAGATCGTTGATCAAATATTGAACGGGTCAAATTTAATGTATCAACACCATGTTTGCTCTTTTAATAGTAGTATAGATTCAAACACACTTTTCCAACATATTTCAAAATTCAAATTTTAAAATATTGCATATTTGCTTAATTGACACTTTATATGAATTTTAAAATAGAGTTTTAATAAAATCATTTGTGGCTTGATAAAATCAAATAAAATACCACAAATGTAGATATTGAAAATAAGTGATTTTAAACTTATTTTTCAAATAAAAATATAATTGAATCAAAACCAATTTTGAAAATAGAACATGTTTTATATAATTTAAAACACTTTATAAATATTGTTTTAGGGTTTCATAAACTCCCAAATTTTCATATTTTCATATTTATCATCAAGTTTTGAGTAATTTATTTTATTCCAAACAAAAGTTTTAATTTTTAGTGATTTTTAAATTTTCCAAAATTTTGGGATGTTACACTTAAGGTGGACAACATGGGTGATTGTCATTGCAATCGTGTTCTGGATGCGACGGAACTCTTCTCTTGTTGAGCATCAGTGGCCTCCGTCATGATCTTCAGGCACCATGTGCGGAGACTAGATGGCAACTGTAGTTGTTGTTGATCCCATACGTACTCCCGCATAAGCATTAAGACGTAGTAGGCATCCAGCTTACTGTTTTTTTCGGCTGCATGACGGATTTGAAATCCGTTTTGTGGGCGAATATCATGTTGCCATCTTTCTCTTTTTTTACGTCGATGGGGCCACCATGGAAGAAGTAGCCGGTGAGAGCGTCATTCATAACACTCTTGATGTGTTCATAGTTTTTCTTCTTGTGATGCCTCCTCGAGTCCAAATAATAGGCTTCCGACTTTCTCGGGTACGCAACAATGAGGACACAATATTCGTTCCTGCACAAAAGGAGACCGTCATACTCAAATTAACCTTTGTACGGATGGAAATCCATGAAAAGCATGTAATGGCGGCTAGCGAATGACTTACTCGAGAAAGTATGGCATGCGAAAGGCTTTCTTGTCACGATTCTTCATGAAGAATTTTTGGATGTACCGCGCCGCTTCTCGCTTACCTTGACTGTGGTTCACGCGGCCCTCCCGAAGGTGGTAGGGGTCCATTATCGCTATGATCGGGGTTTCCTCTCTCATAAGCTGGTACTGCATACTGAGAGCAAGCAGGCGGACGAAGCATGTGGGGAGTCGTTTCATATGGTACATGTCGAAGATCTCTTCAAATCTCAGGAAGAACACGTCCGCGAGGTATTCATCGGCAAAGCCAATGTTGTTTGGTACCTTTACCGGGAAAATCGGGTATACTGGACGTGATGCTTTGATAAGAGTTTCCTCGATATGTAGAACCATGTCATGCTCCTCATATCCCCAGTTAGGAGCCTGAATACTCTCGGCGGCAAGATCGGTTTAGCCAACTCATGAATCGAATGCCACTTGGAGACGCCTACATCGTCCTTAGCCCGGATCGGCTCCTTAGTCGCCGGCGCTGGTTGGCTGCTGGAGGCATGGGCACCCTTCACTTTTCTTTTCCATCCTTAACTAGGCTTCTTCTCGGCCGCCGTCGGAGGGAGGTTCTTTTCTGAATCTCCGGCATGACCGCCCTAAGGAGTGTCTCCTGGCTGAAAGGCTTGTTACCTTGTTGATCCTCGATGAAGGGGGCAACTTTAGGCATTCCTTGAGAACGGAACAGCCGCTTAGAGCACTGAGGAGCTTGAAGATCGTGATCCAGGTGTCCTCCGTCGTCAAAATCATTATCCATGAAGTCATGATCATGGTCATCATCCTCGCCTTGCCTTGGCTCGACACGATCAACCACCGGATGGATGGAATGACTAGCCCTGGAAATGGAGTCTTGTTGTTTGGTGATAGGATCTCCCAGATGTTTGTTGGTTGTTCTTGCTTCGCCGACCCTACCAGTGTTGGCTGTGGTGGGGTGGTGATAGGAGGGTCCAAACGGATCAGTGCCTTTGGCCATGTCATGGGATAACCAAAGCATCCATGGAGGGTCAACTCGCTATCGGCATCTGCGGTTGACTCGGAGGATAAAAGTCATCGTAACCCGGAGCACTCGATCAATATGTATCCGAAACACGTCATGGGCCATAGGCACTGTGTGCATCACGCGGTCAAGTGGTGTTATGATGCATGCCTTTGCCACATCCCGAAGCTCATTCTCCACACGCAATAGCAACGCGCATCTCACCTCGTCGGCCTGCGAAAACATGCATGTAAGGCGTAAGAGAGGGCGCCAATGATGAAGTATATACATAACTTGTTGAGATCACTTGCGACGCTTAATTTTCGTGAGGGCTTCGAGATTGGGTAATGGCGTTGGACCGCGGACGGGCGTGGAAGAGATGATGGAGGGGCTGCTAAGATGCGTGCTGGCTGGCGGCGAAACCAATCTAGCAACTTCATTGTTGGCGGCCGGCGTCGCATCCTCCCTACCACAAGTAGGGTTGGCGGCCGGAACATCGATCATAGGTGCCAGATTGATGGAGTTGCTATCGTCCATTGACTGCACCAGGGATGGCATGATGGCACTGATCGTCTTTGCCACTTGGTCTTGGACTAACCCGGGCACGGTTGCTTGCACCTCCTTATCTACAGCAGCCTTTAAATCCATCTTCTCGAACCTCTTCCTCTCCTTTCGCACCTCCTTGGCCTCAGTACGATAATAGTAACAGTGTTTGTGATGCTTACCGGCGCTGACCACACGGCCACGATGCGGCTGTTCTATCACCGGCCTTTCCTTTACCCGGTTGTACGCCCTGACAAAAGGAGTGTCCCATGGGAGCTTCGTCGAACTCTAGGAGGAGGTTTGAGTAGATTCCGCTTTTTCTTCTTCCTGGAGAAGGAATGTGAACCATTTAGAAATGACGTGAGTGCTATATAATTTAATTGACTTGATTCGAAGCATTTTTAAATTGGTATAAATTCCTTACCAGAATCTTCGCCTCAAGGTCCAAGACCTTCTTTCCCGTCTTGAGCTCCCAGGTTTCCTTATCATGATGGTATCGGGCCTTGATCATTCTGCGTGCCAACGGGTCCATGAACTTATCCCAGGGGTCTCCTCATCAGATTTATGCTTGGAGTCCTCTCTGTCCCAAACGGGCTGCTTTCTGGCATAACCACGGGTTCCAAGATTGTGGTCACCTATGTTCATTTCCCGCATTTCCTTCCCCCACTGCCGTTTGGCCTTCTGTTCTTCGGTGTCCTCGGCGTCCTTGAAAGTAGTCAAGTCCGCCACCGAAAGTTGTGGATAGCGGGCGTGAATCTCATCGAAGAGCCTAAGCCTACCTTTCCATGAGCCTAAGCCTTTGCTCATCTTGCCGAGGGCGGTTGTGTTTACTATGTTATTCTTGATATCTTCGTCATTGTATGGCGCCGGGAACTTGTACCGCGAGTGGAGCCTCTGAATGAGGAGCCTTTCCATAGGCTCTTTAACTTTGTGCCTTAGGTGCCCGTCGTTGATCGAGCAGATTTCCCGAGCAATGGCGGCACAGGTGTTGCCGAAGCCCCTCGCATAATCGTCAGGCTCTACAGGCATACCACTGACGGGGTCCACCTCTGTGATTATTAGTCGGCCGGTGCCCACCATTTTTGGCGCCTATCCTTCCGCTGACGCTTGACAGCGCTACCTGAGGTACCATGTGTGCCGGCGCCGCCCATGTCAGTGGTGTCGTTGTCCCCATCCGACGTCTCCTCGCGGGGATCATATTCATCATTCCCCATCTCCTCGTCGTCCTCATGGGGCCTCGATGGTCCATCACCGTCCAGAACCGGCGGTGTAGATAAGAAAAACTGCATATAGTGGTTATCTAAGTCATCTGGTTCGTCATGTTGGGCATCAGCCCCCGAACCGCCGGCTTCCTCGTTGTTCGCCATGTTCGCTATGGAGTAACAAAAAAAATAGCACGGTATTAGTAACAAAAAAAATGAAAAAATCCGGCATGAGATTTGCTAAAAATGTAGCTATGGAGTGCAATAAATTTGCCGAAACGGAAATGAATCAACATTTCGGCAAATTTCAGCAACTCACTAGAACACAAGTAATAAGAAAAAATTCATCCATTCATCCACGTGGAACCAGAAAGTTGCACATCCATCCCTTCACAAGTAATCTTAACATGCATCCATCCATTCACATCCATCCACAACTAGAAAGTATAAAATCTTGCTAACCAGCAACTAGAACATGCAAATTCCAACTAAAAATGTATCTTCAAGTCAGTTAAAAAGTACCAACTTCGGAGGCTTACTAAATTATCAAATCTTGATCCTATTTACAATTTACCTTCATGGATCTCTTGCACTAAGTTATTAATTCATGAAAAAGCTCACTAATATTTTTTTGGAAAACTTCTAACACCTCAATTCAAGTCAGTTTTTAAGGCATGTTTAAACAGTGACCACATTTAACACTTAGCAAAAAATTGTGAAAATTTTCATCTCCAAATTTTTTCATGTACCAATTTTTTCCTAATATGCACCTAGCAGCAGTAGCAGCAAGCAATCAACAGCAGGAAGCATGAAAGTTTCAGGTTGACATTTAAGCAAACACCTTATGTGTAGGAATTCGGTAGGGGAGGGAGAGGGGAAGCACCTCGGGGAGGGGAGAGGAGGAGGTCGTCGAGGAAGGTGTGGAGGTCGTCGGCGACATCTCGGGGAAGCGTGGAGGCATGGAAGTCGGCGGCGGCGGCTCTGGTCCTCTCCGCCACGCGTGGGCGCCGAGCGTGTGTGGGCGGCGCCGGTGCACGGGGTTGGCGAGCAGGGGCGGGTGTGCGACGGCGGCGGCACGAGCACAGGCGGGAGAGAGAGAGGCGCGCGCCGGACTTGGGGAAATTTGGGGAAGGTGGGGAGTGATACGTCTCTAACGCATCTATAATTTTTGATGTTCCATGCTTTTTTTATAACATTGCCACATGTGTTTATTATATTTTTATACCATTTTATGCATTTATTGGATTAACCTATTAATAGTGGCAAAAGTGCACACTGTTCTTGTTTTACACGTTGATGTGTACTCCCTCCGTTTGGAAAAGGATGTCTTACATATATCCAAATTCGGATGTATGTGTACACTAAAACATATCTAAATACATCCGAATCTAGACAAATCCAAGACAACCTTTTCTGGACGGAGGGGGTAGTAATTACTTGGAAATTGACAAGAACGCAAAAGGAGCCTTGTTGGAGGTGGACTTCGATTTCCTGAAATCTGTCTCCACCAGATACTTTTTAAAGATGTCCCCGAACCGCCCGAAAACGACGTCAAATGGAAAAAGTCTAGTCGCGAAAGTTTTTGGAAATTCTCTGCTGATCACCGTGGACTAAGACATTTTCCAAAAGTCAACCGCGGCCAGGGTCACCTGGCCGCCTCCTCCACCGCCTCGCGTTGCCTCTTCGCCTATAAAGACCCTCCTAATTTAAAAACGACGACCCCCGAAGGATTCCTCCAGAAACACATCTGAGCTCCGCCGCCACCAAAAACCCTAATTCGGGGGACAGAAGTTCCTGTTCTGGCACCCTGCCGGGATTGGGAATTGCCCCCGGAGCCATCTTCATCGACCTTGCTGCCTCCCGCGATGCAGCGGGAGTAGTTCTTCATCGGGGCTGAGGGCTCTTGCTGTAGCTATGTGGTTTATCTCTCTCTCCCATGGTGTAATCTTTATGTGATCATGAGCATTGTTAGTATCGCTGAATTCATATGATATATATGCTACTCAATTGGTTTATCTAGTATAATTTCTGGAGTCATTGTTGACAACACAAAGCCTTGGTGACAGTGTGGGTGGCGTGTGTAACTCTTTGGATAATAGATTAGAGGGATATTTACCATTGATTATTCTTTGTGGAATTGTGGTGTTTGTTTACACAGACTTTGAGGTGTGCTTTTGTATCCCTACACATAGTACTCTTGTTTTATCAAGAAGAAGAATAGTTCCGAGTAGCACTTGCTTGCGTTCAGTTGTGCTAACGTGTTGAGAGAGACCACTAGTGAAAGTATGATCCCTAGGCCTTGTTTCCAATCATCGGAACACCATTTTTAGTCACTTTTGTTGCATGATTGCTTGCTGCCATTTTTATTACAGATTACAAATACCGCTTGTTACCATCCATATCACTTGCATTTTACTATCTCTTCGCCGAACTACTGCACCTATACAACTGGCAATTGTATTAGGTGTGTTGGGGACACAAGAGACTTCTTGTATCTTAATTGCAGGGTTGCTTGGGAGGGATACCTTTGACCTCTACCTCACTGAGTTCGATAAACCTTGGGTTACTCAATTAAGGGAAAATTGTTGCTGTCCTACAAACCTCTGCACTTGGAGGCCCAACACTTTCTACAAGAATAGAAGCGCGTAGTAGACATCAAGCTCTTTTTTGGCGCCGTTGCCGGGGAGGTGAGCGCTTGAAGGTATCTTCTTTAGATCTTGCAATTTTATCTTTTTGTTTCTTGTTTTTATTTCACTAGTTAGGCTTAATGGAAAACAACAACAAAATGAGAGAGCTTTATGAAATTTATCTTGAGTTAGGACATGATGTGTTTGAAGAGAAAATTAAAAAACCTATGGAACTTTGTTTGCATGATAGTAGCAATGTTATTAGCATACATTCTTTGAACACCATTATTGCTAATGCCATGGAAAGCTCTAAGCTTGGGGAAGCTGGTTTTGATGAATATGATATTTTTAGTCCCCCAAGCTTTGAGGAGGAAATTTGCTTTGATGATACTTTGCCTCCGATATATGATGATTATAATGATTGTGATATTTTAGTTCCACCTACTATTGAGGATAAAGTTTATTGTGATTATGATATGCCTCCTATATATGATGTATACAATGATGAATATGATATTTTCAGTCCATCTATTATTAAGGATAAAATTTATTATGATTATACTACGCCTCTAATTTATGATGATTACAATGATGGATGTGATAGTTTTGCTCTCACTGTTAATAATGATAATGACTATATTTATGTGGAGAGTAATAATACTTTTATGCATGTGGATCATGATAAGAATGCTTTATGTGATAGCTATATTGATCAGTCTATTCATGATGCTACTGAGAATTATTTTGAGAGAGGAAAATATGGTTATAGAAATCTTCATGTTATTAAATTTCCTCTCTTTATGATGAAAGTTTTGAGCTTTCTCTTGTGTTGCTTTTATATGCTGGTTGCTTTAAGACCTAATGGTCATTATGGGAGAGGGAGACACGGTTTCATATATCTCGATAATATTAAGTCTCCTCTCTTTATGTTGAAAGTTTTGAAGTTGCACTTGTTTTGCCTTCCTATGCTAGTCACTTTGTGCTTCATTGATTTGTTTTGTTACAAGACTCCTATGCATAGGAAGTGTGTTAGATTTAAACATGTTTTATATATGATTCTTGATGCTCTCTTATATGTTCAACTCTTATTCTTATGAGAGCATCATTAAAATTATCATACATAGCTAAAAGGCGTTAAAGAAAAGCGCTTATGGGTGGCAACCCATTTTATTTTACTTTTTGTTTGTTTTCATTTTTCTTTGAGTCAAGGTGGCTGTTACTTCTTTAACACCTCCTTTGTATCTTTTTGTTTTGGTTTTTTTGTGCCAAGAATAGCCTCTAATGAGAGGAAAGTAAATTTGTTGAGTTGCTGTCCAGAAACATATTTCTGTCCGTCACCTTACGAAATTCAAAACAATCACAGAACGTGATCTGGAGCTGAACATTTTTTACAACAAGCATCAGGGTTTTTTCTAACTTTCGTTAGTTTTACGTTTTCTGATCTAAGGTGTCCTAGTATCCCGAAAAAAATCATCTTTATGTTATGTTCTGTTTGTGACAGATTTTGTCTTTGTTTTTGCATTGCTTCTTTTACGAGCAAAGTAGAGTTCTTTTGATCTTAGAACATCACTTAGATCTTTGTGGCAGTAGCCAATGTTTAGGAACAAGCTTATGCAATGTGCAAAATAAGAACTGAAGGTGGATTATTTTGTTTGAGAACTAACCCCTCTAATGAGTTTGTGAGAAGTTTTGTGTGAAGGAAGTTTTCAAGTGTTGAGAGAACGAGGTGATAAAAGAAGATCAAGAAGGGATTAAATCTCAAGCTTGGGGAGGCTCCCCTGGACCTCCACCAAATATCCAAGAAATCTCAAGCGTCTAAGCTTGGGAATGCCCAAGGCATCCCCTTCTTCATCAACAATTAATCAGGTCGATCCCATGAAACTCTATTTTTATTCCTTTACATAATATGTGATGTTCTTGGAGCGTCATTTATGTTTTGCTTTCATTTTTGTTTTGTTTGCTGGTCTTTTGCAATAATGGATCCTATCATTCTTGTGTGGGAGAGAGACACGCTCCGCTTTTTCATAAAACACTCATGTTCTTCACTAATATGTGTAGAGTGTTTAGCTTTTTATTATTTTGGCTTCTAGCTCTCGTTTTTCATGTATCTCTTGTTCAGAGCTATTAGTTTATTGTAGTTAGGAAGTACTCTCTTGAGTTTCATTCATATTTGCTTAGAGAGTTGTTTCAAATAAGTTGATTGGTGTTTGGAAATAAAAATGTTATGCATGTGGTGTGGTATGTCGGAAATCTTGCATGGCATTGTTAATAATTTGAATTTGGATAACTTGTTTCCTTGCAATTGTTTGAGGTATTAAATGAATGGATGTTTAATCTTGCTGGTTAATTAAGTTGAGGCGGATTAGTGGTGTTGCCGTTAAAGCTTGGTCCGTACTACATACTCTATTAATTGTTGAAGGATAGTCGTTCTTGATAGCTCTTTGAGTCTGAAGGTACTCCGTAATGATTTAGTTGCGTGTGGAGGTCGAGGGATCTAACAGGGTACTTGTTGTCGGCGTCCGGGGAACGAGGGTCCCCCTATTTCCTAAGCACGCGCTCCTGAAATACTCCACTGGCGCCTCACAACTCCAAGAAGCTCACGCTGGAAAACCCCCGGGGGAGCTCCAGACACCCCTTGGGCCGGACCCACCGCGGTGCCCGCCCCGGGAACGACCCAGTCAACGCAGGCCAGCGGTGGCCCGCGACATGGCGCGAGATTCCTGCGCCGCCTCCCGGGAAGGGTAGCTTCGCACGGAAGGAAGGTGTTGAAGACGTCATGGACAAGACTACTCACGCCTGCTGCCGGGCGCAAGCATGACATCGAGAAGACCCAGCGCGCTGTCCCATCCGTGCAGGCGCAACGCTCAGCGCGATGCCCGGGTCTCAGACAAGACTTGACCTACCGTCGCCTCCGTCCCAGTGGGGCAGGCGGCATGGAGGACAGCACGGCGAGGACGGTGCCACGAAGGAGGCCGGCGATTGCCACCTGGATCGGGGCGCGACGCGTGCCCCTCCTCGGTGGCGCGCCCTCAACGCGACCTCTTGTGGTGTCCCCTTGGCATATAAAAGGAGGCCCAGGTCGTAGGTGGAAGGGGAGAGACCATTGCTGGCAGTAGCTCTTAGTCTTAGACTTGTGCTCGGGGGCTGGACAGGAGACACCTCGGGAACCACCCCGGTGTGAAACCCAACAGCTCATGACTATAGAGAGCGCTGGCAGTTCATCCATTGTAACTCATCATCTCTGCAATCCAACCAGACAAGCAGGACGTAGGGTGTTACGCGGCAACGCGGCCTGAACCTGGGTAAAACTTTGTGTGTTTGTGCATACGCTCGGGGACCGATTCCGGAGCACCTCGCGCCCTCCTTCCGAACAAACAGGGGGTGTCCAGCATCCCCGGTGTCCGCGTTCCGACACGCGACATCTGGCGCACCAGGTAGGGGGCGCTCGTGCTCGGATTCCGGCCCCTCGGCCCAAGACAACACGTCCGGGGGCTCCCGGGTCTGCATGACAAGGAAGGAAGGCCCGGGGGTATCCGGGACGCTGCCTGCAAAGGGGGCGCCGCGGAAGAGGCGGCTGCAGGAAGAGGCGCATCTAACCATGACCGTCCCTTTGGGAGGCCCCGATGATCACATTGTGACCATAGGGGCTTACCTCCCGGAGGAACTCAAAGTTGCGCTCGTCGTTTTCCTAAGGAAAACGCAGACGTCTTTGCGTGGGAATCCTCGGACCTCCCTGGAGTGCCCCGGGAAGTTATCGAGCATCACCTAGCGGTCTTCCCCGACGCCCGCCCCGTAAAGCAGAAGGTGCGGCGGCAAGCGCAGGACCGGCAAGACTTCATCATAGAAGAGGTTCACAAGATGAAAAAAGCAAAGATCATAAGGGAAGTAATCCACCCTACTTGGACGGCAAACCCGGTTATCGTGCCAAAAGTCACGGGGCAGAAGAGATTCTGCGTAGACTTTATGAACCTTAACCGAGCCTACCCCAAGGACCCCTTCCCGCTACCACGGATCAACCAGATCGTGGACTCCACGGCCGGATGTGATCTACTATGCTTCCTCGACGCTTTTTCTGGCTACCACCAGATCAAGATGTCCCGGGAAGATGAGGAGAAGACGGCGTTTATCATGCCCGAAGGATGCTTCTGTTTCACCAGCATGCCCTTGGGGTTGAAGAATGCGGGAGCCACGTTCCAGAGAACCATGCGGGCCTGCCTAGGCCCCCAAATGGGAGAAACGTGGAGGCCTACATCGACGATATCGTCGTGAAGACAAGGCGCCAGGAGACCCTGGTGGAAGACCTGCGGGAAAACTTCGACAACTTGCGAACGATCCATCTCAAGCTCAACCCCGCAAGTGCGCTTTCGGGGTCCCTTCGGGGAAGCTCCTCGGTTTCCTGGTGTCGCACCGGGGAATAGAGGCCAACCTCGACAAGATTCGGGCCATAGAGGCCATCCAAGCCCCGCGAAGGGTGAAGGACCTACAACGGCTCAACGGATGCGTAATGGCGTTGGGGCGCTTTATTTCCCGCCTCGGAGAGCGAGCTCTCCCCTTCTTCAAGCTGCTCAAGACCAAGGGGACTTTCCAGTGGAGCGCTGAAGTAGAAGAAGCACTGCAAGATCTGAAGAAATACTTGTCTTCGCCCCCGATCCTGGTGGCCCCGCCCCCGAGGAGCCTCTGCTCCTTTACGTGGCGGCCACCGACCAAGTGGTGAGTGTGGTCCTTGTGGCCGAGCGGGAGGAGGCGGCTCACGGTCCCTCGGGAGGACAGAGGATGGTGCAATGGCCCATGTACCTCGTTAGCTCCGTGCTGCGAGACGCGCGGGAACGCTACCCTCCTATCCAGAAGCTGCTGCTAGGGGTATTGCTCGCCTCCCGCAAGCTGAGGCACTACTTCGAGGGACGAACCGTCACCGTTGTGACGTCATACCCCCTCGAGCGGGTCCTCCGCAACGTCAGTGCCACGGGGCGGATCGCCGAATGGTCCACCGAGCTATCAGGTTTCGACCTGCGGTTCGCGAACACGACGACAATCAAGAGCATGGCGCTAGCGAACTTCGTCGCGGAATGGACCCCGGCTCCCGCCCGGGAGGAGGAGCCCTCCACCAGTCTACCCGGGAAAGAGGACCCCGGGCGGTGGTACGTGTACTTCGACGGTGCCTTCTCTTATGAGGGCGCGGGGGCTGGGGTACTCATCGTATCATCCACGGGGGCAATTGAAGTACGTCGTTCAGATGGACTTCGACCGGGGGCTGGCCTCCAACAATACGGCCGAGTACAAAGGGCTCTTCGCGGGCTGCGGGCGGCGGCCGGCCTGGGAATCGGCCACACTGTTGTACGCGGGGACTCCCAATTGGTGGTAAACCAGGTAACGAAAGAATACAATTGTCCTCTGATGCAGGCCTATGTGGACGAGGTTCGCAAGCTGGAAAGGCGGTTCGACGGGATCCAGATGGAGCACATACCGCGGGGACAAAATGGAGTCCCTGACGAGCTATCGAAGATGGCGGCTAAAAAGGAGCCCGTGCCCCCAGGCGTGTTCGTGGAACGACTCACCAGACCCTCCGTCAACACCAATACGGGGACAGAAGCAAGCTCCGTCTCTAGGAGCCCGGGAAGGGGAGACCTCGGGGAGGCGGCGACGGAGGGCTAGGTGGCATACGTTGCGGAGGCCGGAGACCCCGAGTGGGCCACCGACATACTTCAGTACCTGCGGCGTCAAGCGCTACCCGAGGATGATTTGCAAGCCGAGCAAATCGCCCGGAGAGACAAGATGTACATCCCCATCGACGGAGAACTCTACCGGCGGCGGGAGTGCGGTGTGAAGCTCCGTAGCGTCGCCCGAAAGCAAGGGCGAGCGCTTCTGGCGGACATTCACCAGGGCTTGTGCTCGAGCCACCTCGCGGCATGGGCCCTGGCCGGCAAGGCCTTCCGGCATGGTTTCTACTGGCCCACGGCGCTCTCAGACGCCGATGAGTTGGTACGGGCATGCGAAGCCTGCCAGTTCCATGCTAAGAACATTCACTAGCCGCTCAAGCTCTCCGAACGATCCCGCTCTCGTGGCCGTTCGCGGTCTGGGGGCTGGACATGGTTGGGCCATTCCCCGCTTCTACTGGGGGGTACCGGTATTTGATCGTCGCCATCGACAAATTCACTAAATGGGTGGAAGCAGAGCCTATTCGGTCTCAAACGGCGCTGGCGGCCGTCAAGTTCATCCGGGGGATCGTATGCCGTTTCGACGTACCAAATCGTATCATCACCGACCTGGGCTCTCAGTTCACCAGCGGATTGTTTCAGGCCTACCGTGACAATCTCAGGACGAAGATATGTTTCGCCTCCGTGGCCCATCCCCGGAGCAACGGGCAGGCGGAGCGAGCTAATGCTGAGGTGCTCAGAGGCCTAAAGACACGGACCTTCCAACGGTTCGACAGCTGCGGTCGAGCATGGATCGACAAGGTCCCCCTCGTGGTGTGGTCGCTACGTACCACCCCGAGCCGGGCCACCGGAGAAACACCGTTCTCCCTCATTTACGGGGCCGAGGCGGTGCTACCTACGGAGCTCAAACACGGATCTCCTCATACCCGTGCCTTTCAGGAGGAAAGGCAGCGGGTGAAGGGGATCGTAGACAGAAAACAAAAAATTTCCTACCGACGATAACCATAAACTAGCCAGGATCTATACTATGCAGATATACTAATACAGAGGAGATCAGAATACATACCTTGTAGACCGGAAGCAGGATTACGTTCCCACACAAACGTTGTCGGTGGAGACGATAGTGCCGACCTTAGGGTCGTGTAGTGGAAGAAGACAGCTTCCAGCACCAAACAATGGTGCCTCGCGGTTCCACACACGTACGGTGTGGATGACGACCTCCGAGCTCCAGATCCAGCAGAGCAGCGGAAGTGGAAGAGTGGATCTAGCTGCACGGCGGTGTGTGTATAGTAGAGAGACTTCCCTCCTCGTACGCAGCTCCAGAAACGGAACCATGCTCAAGGTAGGAGAGAAGGAGAGGGAGAATTGGTGTGTTTTCAAAAGCATGGGAGGTCCCCTATTTAAAGGAGAAGGAGGGAGGCCATCTCCCTTGGCTAGGCCATGTGGGACTAAACCCCACATGGCCATCCGCCGGCCAAGGGAGCCGCCGCCCCCAGGTGGGCCCCATTCAGCCCACCTAGGGCGGCTGGCCCTCCTTCCTCCTTTTTTTTCCCTTTTTTCCTTTTTGGGATTTCCCCTAATGGGCCTCTAAGGCCCATTTAGGTTTAATGTCTTAAAAAATTCAATTTAAATTAAATAAAAATATATTTAATTACTAATAACACTTATTAATATTAAATACATATTATTTAATTCATTCGGACCCCAAAACATATTTCGTTGCCCTCTGATCTCCATCGGACATGTCCAGAACACTTCCGGAGTCTCCGGTTTCTTTTCTCTCTAAATCCAATCTAATCGTCACCCACCCTTAAGTGTGTTACCCCATGGTTCGGGATCACTCCAGATATGATCGAGACACGTTCTCCGATCAATGACTAACAGCGGGATCTGGATACCCATGATAGCCCCTGTGCATCCACGAATGTCTTTTATCGTTTGAACCTTTAGACGTCCAGTCTCATCCTCTTGCCTATCGATACTTAGATTGTCCGAGCGTCGTTCTCTGGTATCACGATTACCGAGCATGACCTCGTCATCGACAAATCTATCTTTACTCGTCTGTGATATTACATCCCCATGACCTAGTCACATGCTTGCAAGCTCATTGACGTAATCTCACCGAGTGGGCCCAGAGTATCTATCCTGCTATGTGGATTGGCAATTCCCGCTCTTGATCACTCGCTTCTACTGCTTCCTTCCGATACTCGAAAGTGTCACCTTTATTGTCACGCTATATAAGACATGCCATTTGATGCGTTCAGCCGCATCTTCCAGAAGAAGAGATTTGATATGATCGCACGGTCGAAGGTATGAACACTACGTTTCTATATTTTGGGTATGTCCATCAAATCATTCACCTAATGATATGACTCCGTTGTTAACCGACGCCATTGTCCATGATCAGGAAACCTTGATAATATGTTACCCAACGAACTAGTTAATTAGAGGCTACTAGGGACCTGGTTGTTTACATACCACATGTGTATTAATGTTCCCGCGTAATACAGTTATAGCATGGTATTAAAACGTATTATGAACAATTGAGATATGACAAATAAAATCACTTTATTAATTGCCTCTAGGGCATATCTCCAACAGCGGGAAGAGAGGATTGACGATGTCAACCTCCTCGAGGAGGTCCAGTGTCGGGCGGCGGTGCGTGCAGCGTGCTACCAACAAGGGCTCCGCCGCTACCACAGCCGGCGGGTCCGACCCTGGGAGCTCATGGTGGGAGATCTTGTCCTTCACCGAAGGCAGAGCCTGGAGGGAACGCACAAGCTCTCCCCGCCGTGGGATGGGCCCTATCGAGTAGTTTACGTCGTACAGCCGGGCGTCGTCCGGCTGGAGACGGAGGAGGAAGGCGGGAGCCAAATTCGTGGAATATCGCGCACCTCCGGAAGTACCACCTTAAAAAGTTCTACTCGTAAGGTCGTAAATAATTGGCAAGGTCGGAGTACGCTGTGCCAAATTGCGATCCCAGGGATGTCTCGATATGCCACAGTGTGTACCGGGCCTGGACCGGGCGTAATCCGCTGAGTTCGGGAGACATCTCCTCCTTCCCCCTAAAAAAAAGAGAGGAGTACAAAGGTGGGGGGGGGGGAGGAGAGTGGAAGGGACGTTTTCGCCGGCACGAAACCCGCATCCCATACAAACACCTAAAACAAGCCCCACGCCACAGGGCAGCACCCACCAAACGTCAAGGCCAGTCCGGGATCTCGTGCTCTTCGGAGTTCGAGTCTAGGGCGGGGTCATCGCCGCTGTTGCTCTCCGAGGAACAGGTGGCGTGACAATGGGAGTGGTCGAAGAACGTCCCCAGCCCATCAAACCTGAACTGGGCGATGTACCCGGGCTTCACTCCATGAGCCCGCGGGAAGGAGCGCCAACCCTTCACGAGGGACAGTCTTCCATCGGCGTCGAGCTCCGTCTCCAGGCTCGTGGGGCCGTTGGGGCAGCCCTCCACCCGGATCCGCGACACCTGCAGACCAGACTCCGCCACAGACTCCGCAAAGGCTTCAGGGAGCAGCAGACGCCTTCTCAGCTTCCCATGAAGAGAAAGAACAAACTCGAAGGATAACCTCGAGGGGCCGGGAGACGAAGGGTGAACACAAGACGGCGAGCCGCCCCCGTGGGCGACGCCGTGACCACCCCGTCCATGACGGAGGAAGAGAGGAGGCGAATGGGGAGATAAGGAGGGAGGGAAGTTGCGACCCTGCCCCCCTCCGTTCTTATAGCAGCGAGAAGGTGGGGACGTGTGAAGATAGGGCGGTTCCCATCCCGCTCGCATTTAAGCCGACCCGTGCACCCAGGCGAGTCATGGGGGCCATGGCCCCGGGCCACGCGACAATCACCACTCTCACCGGAGTCGAGGCACCTACACTCAAGCGCCTACCAGCCAAGTCGACGTTGGAAGGAGCGCCGGAGCGAGCAAGCCGGGAGCATGAGCTGCTGGGCGTTCCCGGGCAGCTGTCACCCACCGTCTGCCCAGGGACGCCCGGGGGCTACTGTTGGCGTCCGGGCAACGGGGGTCCCCCCATTCCCTAAGCACGCGCTCCCGAAATACTCCATCGGCGCCACACAACTCCAAGAAGCTGACGCTGGAAAACCCCCGGGGGGAGCTCCAGAGACCCCTTGGGTCGGGCCCACCGCAGTGCCTGCCCCAGGAACGACCCAGTCAATGTAGGCCAGCGGTGGCCCGCGACGTGGCACGAGATTCCTGCGCCGCCTCCCAGGAAGGGTAGCTTCGCATGGAAGGAAGGCGTTGCAGACGTCACGGACAAGACTACTCACGCCTGCTGCCGGGCGCAGGCATGACATCGACAAAACCCAGCGCGCTGTCCTATTCGTGTAGGCGCAGCGCTCAGCGCGATGCCCAGTCTCAGACAAGACTTGACCTGCCGTCGCCTCCGTCCCAGTGGGGCAGGCGGCATGGAGGACAACACGGCAAGGACGGTGCCACGAAGGAGGCCGGCGATTGCCACCTGGACCGGGGCGCGACGCGTGCCCCTACTCGGTGGCGCGCCCTCAACGCAACCTCTTGTGGTGTCCCCTTGGCATATAAAAGGAGGCCGGGTCGTAGGTGGAAGGGGAGACACCATTGCTGGCAGTAGCGCTTAGTCTTAGACTTGTGTTCGGGGGCTGGACAGGAGACACCTCGGGAACCACCCCGGTGTGAAACCCAACAGCTCACGAGTATAGAGAGCGCTGGCAGTTCATCCATTGTAACTCATCATCTCTGCAATCCAACCAGGCAAGCAGGACGTAGGGTGTTACATGGCAACGCGGCCTGAACCTGGGTAAAACTTTGTGTGTTTGTGCATACGCTCGGGGACCGATTCCGGAGCACCTCGCGCCCTCTTGCCGAACAAACAGGGGGTGTCCAGCATCCCCAGTGTCCGCGTTCCGACACGCGACACTTGTACCACCGTGAACGGCACTTCTTGGAGTGACTTTGATCATGTTCTGTCTGTTGACCCTGCTAGTTGTGAACAATAAACTTGTGAGTTCTTTTTGACTAATGTTGAGCTTTGGTTTTTGGCACTTCCACATCTAAATTTTGCTAGCCTCTTCGGTGATGTGCATTGCCCTCTTCTCACATTGAGACTTGGTGCATACTTCGCCAGTACATCCAAACCCCGTGGGAGGACGTTCTCTTGTTCTCCTGCACATAAGCCTATACATCTTTCTCAAACAGCCACCATACCTACCTACCACATCATTTTCATAGCTGTTCCGAGATATATTGCCATGCATTTCCATCATGCATTACATGACTTGTTGTCATTTTTCATTATTGTCATTTAGTGCTTTGCATGATCATATATAGTTGACGTGTTGTTTACCCATGTTACGCTAGATCACTGCACCTCCTGCTACCCTGGCAGAGGATTTCAGTTTAATACATCATGTTTTATTAGTTATGAGTTATTTGTACAAAAAGTGTGTCTTCATTAGAGTGTTGCCCCTACCTGTGAGCGAGAGAAATAGAAAGAGCCATGGAGGCCATTTAAAAATAGAAAAAGAAAAAAATAGAAAAAAGAGAAAAAGAAAAAAGAAAGAAATAAAGAGAGAGGGCAACATTATTATCCTTTATATCACACTTGTGCTCATGTTTTAGCACCTATGCTTCAGAGTCATCATATTTTTGCTAGTAGCACCATTGTTTCAGAGATATCATATTTGTGCTCATGTCTAGCCCCCAAGCTTCATAGTTTCATACTTGTGCTCATAGCACCTATGCCTCATTTGAAAGAGTTTTCATGTTTCATCTAGTATAACTATGTGGGCAATTTTCATTATAGAACTTGGGTTGTATATTTCGATGATGAGCCTCCTCAAAAGTGCTCGAGGTCTTCGTGAGCAACCGAGTTAGATGCACCGCCACTAGTTCCTTTGGAGGGCTTGCATACACTTATAGCTCTATGTGCATCATTTGCATGGCAATCACTACTCCTTGCATAGCTTCGATTATAAGACTTCTTCTTGTCTAATGATCATTTATAGTTGTGTGAGACTTTCTTCCATTGGCCTTTCAAAGCCCCATTAATGTTCTTTTTGCCGAAACATCATGGTGCAAATACCATTTGTTTATGCTCACCGGTTGAGTAAACTTCGAAACAGTTGATACATGTCGTTCATGTTTGTTTTGACTTGACTGGATCCTTTCTATTACTGTGAAAGATACTAGATGCTTCAGAGAAGGTTCGAATTGCTATGTTGCGGACTTAAATCATCTATAATGAACTTTGTACAGTCTCAAGTCTCCAAAGCATGATCCACGAAAAGTTCTTGGTTGATTGATTGTCATGATTAACCATTGTTTGTTTAATATTCTTTAGACACTTGCTTTGAATGATTTGTTTATCTAAACTCACATGCGGTACATTACTATTTGATCAATTGTTTTAGTAGCATGTCTCCTCAAAAATTATTTTGTTATCATTTGCCTACTCGAGGACGAGCATGAATTAAGCTTGGGGATGCTGATACGTCTCCAACGTATCTATAATTTTTGATGTTCCATGCTTGTTTTATAACATTGCCACATGTGTTTATTATAGTTTTATATCATTTTATGCATTTATTAGATTAACCTATTAATAGTGACAAAAGTGCACAATGTTCTTGTTTTACACGTTGATGTGTAGGAATTACTTGAAAATTGACAAGAACGCAAAAGTAGCCTTGTTGGAGGTGGACTTTGATTTTCTGAAATCTGTCTCCACCAGATACTTTTTAAAGATGTCCCCGAACCGACCCGAAGACGACGTCAAATGGAAAAAGTCTAGTCGGAAAAGTTTTTGGAAATTTTCTGCTGATCGCCGTAGATGAGGACATTTTCCAAAATGGGCCCCACAGCGTCCAGACGGGGCCCGGGCGTGGCCCAAAAGTCAACCGACCAGTGGTCACCTGGCCGCCTCCTCCACCGCCTCGTGTCGCCTCTTCACCTATAAAGACCCTCCTGACCTAAAAACGACGACCCCCGAAGGATTCCTCCAGAAACGCATCTGAGCTCAGCCGCCACCAAAAACCCTAATTCGGGGGACAGAAGTTCCTGTTCCGGCACCCTGCCGGGATTAGGAATTGCCCCCGGAGCCATCTTCATTGACCTTGCTGCCTCCCGTGATGCAGCGGGAGTAGTTCTTCATCGGGGCTGAGGGCTCTTGCTGTAGCTATGTGGTTTATCTCTCTCTCCCATGGTGTAATCTTTATATGATCATGAGCATTGTTAGTATCGCTGAATTCATATGATATATATGCTACTCAATTGGTTTATCTAGTATAATTTCCGGAGTCATTGTTGACAACACAAAGCCTTGGTGACAGTGTGGGTGGCGTGTGTGACTCTTTGGATAATAGATTAGAGGGATATTTACCATGTATTATTCTTTGTGGAATTGTGGTGTTTGTTTATCGGTTTTTTGTAATAAGTCAGTGTCGTGTCTCGTTGCACGGACACCGGGAGTATAGGATACCCCCTTTTAGGTTCGGCACGGGGCGCGAAGGAGGCTGAGAATCGTCTTCTTGGGCGGAGTCTAGATCAAGCTCTCCTCTCCACGATCAAAGCATGCAACCAAAGGGACACAATGAGCTACCCAGGTTCAGGCCGCCCGGAGGCTAAAAGCCCTACTCCTGCATGTCTGGATTGATGGGTTCTTCATAGTGTGGCTTACAATGGAACCTCCCGGACAGGGTACCCGGAAGGGTTTTGGCTGGAGGTAGAAGAAGGACAGATCCTGACCCGGAGGAGATCACCTTCCTCTCTACCTTCGCAGCCCTAGTCTAGTCTTGCTCTGGTTCTAGCTTGTGTTCGTCCTTGGTTCGACCTCCCCCTCCTCCGTGCCTTGGTCCTCCTTTTATAGGCTAAGGGGTTGCCACAGGGTCACGTGAGGGGCGCGAGGGACCTTCGGGGTGAAGGACCCTCCTCATCTAGTTTAGGGGAGACGTGGCCTCTCCTCAGCCTAGCGTCTCCTTTGGGTTAGGTGGGAGCGTCCGCCTTGGGGTGGACAGGAGCTGACACCACCACGGGACGTGCTTCCCGCCCGCGCTGCCTTCGCCTTGCTTCCCAAGTCTTCCACGGTGAGGTGGAGTGCTTATCCACAGGGACGTGGGGAAGTACCCGAGAGGGAGCCTGGCCTCCTGCCGGGAACTCGGGCTCTCGGGTCCTTCCTGGCCTTCTTGCTTGATTCGGGGACCCGGAAGGTCCCCAGGACCGGAGCCCTTAGTCGACGTAGGCCATGCGTGTCTTGACGGTGAACCCGCCAGCTTGACTTGAGTCTTGGTCTTGTCCATCTTCATCTTGGGCCCACATGGGGTGGACCCACTTTGGCAGTACTAGGGGAACCCCATGTTCCACTGTTGCGACAGTAGCCCCCGGCATGGTCCCGGCGGCTCTTGCTCCAGCTGCCGGGGCCATGGCCTAAAGATAGGTCAAAGTGGGTCCCGGGCACCTGGTCTTCTCAGCTCCGTTGGGGACCCGCCGAGGCGAGGTAGAGACGAGCCCCCGGGTCCTGTTGACTGAATCACGGCGAACGTTGCGATTCATACGGACCCCTTGCTTATCCTGGAATCCAACGGGCGAAACGCGCAGAAATCGGCACGCCCCCTCGATCCCCACGTCCGTCGGAGTAATGGGGCCGCGACGTGACGTGTGGGATGCCTTATAAGCCACGACTGGCTTCCACTGTAGCCGTTACCTCTCCAGATTCGCCGAAATCCCCAAATCGCCGCCTCCGCCTTCGTCCTCCTGACTCTGCTCCGCCGCCTCCTCTTGCTGCCATTGCACCAAACTCCTTCTGCTCCAATGGCTCGACTGAAAGCTCTCGCCCGGAGGAAGAAGAGCGCGGGGGCCTCGCCCACCGAGAAGCCGCTGTCCCCAAAAACCAAGAGATCGCGGCGGAGATCGGCGCGCAACGCCGAGCAGGCTGAACTCAAGAGGCAGACGGCCTTGTTCCCCAGCTGCTTCGCCGACGATACGGAGATGATGCGGAAGGCGGAGCACTTCGGGGTGATGGAGTCTGCTGGCGCCGATGGTGTCCCAGCCAGGAAAGCGTCGGAGATCTTTCCGCCGTCGGCGACCAGGACACCCAAGCAGATCCCCATTTTCGACAGCTTCATGTTGATGGGGCTCGTCCCCCCTTTCTCTGATTTCTTCATGGAGATCTTGCGCGCGTACAAGCTGAAGCTCTTGCATCTGACGCCAGGCGCAATCCTCGACTTGGCGGTCTTCGCCTACGCCTGCGAGGCGTTCGTCGGGGTGATGCCGTCCGTGGCGCTGTTCCGCCACTTCTTCTACCCTCGCATTGGGGGCCAAGGCTGGATGGGAGGCAGTGTCACGTTCTGCTTCCGTCCGAAGATCAAGTGGGCCTACCCCCTTCTGGAGACTAAATCCAAATGGGATGAGTGGAGGGATCACTGGTTCCTGGTCGGGGTGCCAGAAGCCGATGCTCAGCTTGAGGAGCCGACGGAGCGTCCAGTGGATCTGGACACTTGGAGAAGCGTCAGCTTGCAAGATGAACAATTCTCGGCGGTCGTGGCGCGCTTCAGACTTCTTCGCGAGAAAGAAGTTTCCGGAGCCGCCATCGTTGCTCATTTCCTCCGCAACCGCCTTGCGCCGCTGCAGAAACGCCCACACCCGGCCTGGAACTTCCAGGGCCCCGGGGATCCTTCTCGCCTGAGGTGTCCCGACATGGAGGAAAACCTTGTCCGGGATAACGTGAGAGGGACCTTCACTCCAGGGGTCAAGTACCAGCTGCCCAAAGGGTTTCTGCCTCTGTGCGACGACCCGGAGAAGGACAAGATCCTGGCGCAGATGCCGGTCTGCAACGCCTTTGGTATTGTAGGCCGGGCTGATCACGGGCCCAGACCTCCTGTGGTGAAGACCCGCAAGGCCAGGGCACCTTCCAGCCCTGAAGAAGGAGAATACTGGGAGTCCAACGATGAGAGCGAGGAGGAATCCGAAGAGGAATTCTCCGGCTCTGACGACAACGACGGAGGCGACGGGCGCGAGACCGACGCCTCCGACAGAGACGAAGATGCTGGCGACGACCCGGTTGCCAGCGATGACGATGATGAAGATGATGACGACGAGGAGGGGGCTGCTCCGCCCCCGCAGTCTGCCCTCGGGGTCGATGCTGCCCCAGACCCGAGTGTCCGCAGCCGTTCCCCGCCAGTCGTGGTGATGGGGAACGATGAAGACCATGTGGACGAAGAAGCGAGCGCCGCGGGCTTCGTCCGAGCCCCCCGCCGGAGAGCTTCCACCGGCCGCCTGTCACCCGTGATGGAGCCACCTGCTGCCTTGGGAGAGCCGCCGGCGAGCCCCCAGGCGTCTTCTGCTGCGTCGGTAGACGTTCCCCGGCAATGGGCAACACGTACCCGGGAGTAAGCCTCTTCGCTTCTTTCTTGCACTTTGCATTCCTGCCTTCCCCAAGGAAAATGACCGAATGTTGGTGCAGGGGTACTCCTTCCTTGGGTACTGGCAAGAGACGTCGTGATACGGCGGAGGACGACACCGCCACTAGCCTTGGAGCCGGTGGAGGGGGATGCTTCCTCCTCCCATTGCAGAACTTGAAGGCCGTCGGGGGAGCGGAGTGGGAGCGCGACGGCGACCTCCCTAGCCCACCCGGGAAAAGCGCTCGACGCCCTGACGCCTGAGCAAGCAGGTAACCCAGAGCTTGCGGGTAACTTCGTTTTCTTGACGCACCAATGCTTTTCCTGACATCCTTTTGTTTCCAGATGCTTCAGTGGCCAACGTCTTTTCTCCCGGCGGCCTTCTTGGTGGGACTAGCCAGGAGAAACCACCTTCCCTCTCGCCTTCAGAGGGTCAAGAGGTGACCAAGGCGCCCCGAGTTCGCGGGCTATGGGAACGCAGACCGCGAACCCTGTTCCGGGTCCAAGCCTTGATTTGATAGAAAGCTCCTTGATGACTGGGACAGTGTTAACGACTTTTGCCGCTTTTTCCACTGATTCCGGCGCCAGTAAGGAGATGGCGGCGCTGATGAAGATCAAGGAGAGCCTGGCCGCCAACCGCATGAAAAGTGTGCCTGCCCCGGGAGGTCCCCCGGCAGCTACTCCAGGGTTCACCATCAGCGGTGACGACGCGATGGATGCCATCATCCGCGGGATAGCTCAGCTGGGCAAAGATCTGTGCGACCGTGAGGCCGCCGTCGTGGGGACCATCGAGAGTGTCGAGGACCTGATCCAGAAGGGGATGGACAAGCTGAACCGCTTGGCAACCCAGATCACCACCTTGCTCCCGGCTCTCGAGAAGAAAGATGCAGACCGGAAGGCCGAAAGTGAGCGCCAAGGTAAGGTCCTCTGGCGAAAGAGCGACAGCTAGCATCCCGGGAGGCAGAACTGGCTGAGAAGGAGAAGACCTTGGAGCTCCAAAACTCCAGCAGGAGCAGCAGACCGAGAAGCGCCTAAGGGAGGCAGAGGACCGCCACCGTGAAGAGCTCGAGGTCAAGGATAAGGACATCCAACTCTGGAAGTCCAAAGAGCAAGAGGCCGTCCAAACCATCGAAGATGTCAAGAATGCCCTCCATCAGGAGCAGGAGTCCGTCCGAGCTTTGCAGCAGCAGGCCAAGAATGACGGCCAGAAGATGTCCGAGCTGAAAGAATCCTTGGAGGCGCAGAGTAAAGAGCTTGCAGCACTGAAGGAAGGCCATCAAAAGCTGATCCAGGCCAACTCCCAGGTATCCTCTGAGCTGTCCGAGCTTCGCCGTCTTAACCAGGAAGGTTTCGCCGAGGTTGAGGCCGCCTGCGACTTGGCGACGACGCGAGTGAGGCGGCTGAATCTGCCCACCGAAGCTCCGGTGCTGGAACCTCAGCGGCAGAGTCTGCCTCTCGTCGCAAGATTCATCAGGGGAGTGGCCGCTGATCTCCGATCTTTCAAGAACAAGATGGTCACCCAGCTTGTGAGTGACAAGCACGAGACGAGCAAGGTGACGGCGTCCTTGGTGATGGCGTCCTTCAGGGAAGCCCATCCTGGCGTTGCCTTGCCAGATTTCTCGACCTCGTCGCCTTCCAGGGCTTCACTCCAAGCGGTGTCGGCTCCCGCGACTGCACTTGCCATGAGGAAATTCCCGCCTCACTAGTTGCCCTGCATCATGTTTGGGCACTTCGTGCCCCCAATAAACTTTGCGTCAGATCTCATGTATCAGCTTATTGAAACTTGCTTGTAATAAGCTAGAACTTGTTGTGCTACTCTAGTTCTCGGGTTGCTTTTATTTGTCTTTAGCATGTTTTTACTTTTCTCCACGTCCTTGAGGAACTTTCTGGGATGTAAGCTTACCCGCGAGGCCAGGCATGCGCTCGCGAGCCCTACCGATACCCAAAAAGCCGCTCACTCTGTTGGCACGCACGTCCCCGGGGTGTATCAGGTCTGTGCACCGCTTTTTACCCCCGGGAGAGTCGATACCCCATGAGTGCTCGCACGACGGTCGAGCCTTGCCTTTCTAGTTCCGCACATGTTCTGTTACCCG
Organism: Poa pratensis; assembly: GCA_947311845.1. Lineage (NCBI taxonomy): Eukaryota > Viridiplantae > Streptophyta > Magnoliopsida > Poales > Poaceae > Poa > Poa pratensis. Next base: position 51,770,069 of record CAMZMU010000037.1, on the reverse strand, counting down.
AGAAGTAGATAGCACGTACTGCAGAAACAGGTTTGAGGGTAACTTATCTTTTATTCATCATGGAAGTTCTTGAACGACAACTGGCCACTTCAGGGTACATCTTGTGGCAACATGGTTCTTCCGGGTACACAACACGGATTGCTTCAACGACCTTGCGGGGAGGAAGGTTAGCAGCTTCTTCCATCCTGGCGCATCGGTCGGCTATGTCCCACAAGTTCTCCAGGGTATCCACAACGCGGATACTCATCTTTTCACGCATCTTGGGGTTGCGGACGTTGACGTGGAATGCGGCGATGACGGAAGCCTCGCAGAGGTACTTCGGGATAATGCGGTCGACGACGCCCCGGAACCTCCAGATGTAGTGACGCAGCGTCTCCTCAGCTTCTTGCTCTAGGTGATAGAGGTCGGAGACGGTTGCAGGGTACGGCGTGCAGCAGGTCTTGAGGTGCTGGCTGGCCTGGCCTTCCATGTCCTCCCGCGAGCGACGCCTGGGGTTGGAGCTCTGGCCAGCACCTTCTTCAGGAAGTTCCATGGGCCGCTTGCCATGGGGGTCCTCAGGCTGTTCCTCCGCCGGAGGTAGTGGCTCGGGGACGGCAGCGCCGTGGTCGATGGTCGGGGCAGGACTCGTGGGAGCGTGGCATTGGAGAGCGTAGTCCAGCAGGTTTTCCAAGCTGTTGATCCATGCCTTCGCACGGGGATCACTCTTGCACTGATCTGGGGGGAAGGAGAGAAGCGCCCGGGCCACGCCCAGAGCTTCCTCTAGCCCCCAGCCTTTCCGCGATGCCTGGCACGCTTGCTCTCCAAAGACCTCCCGAGCTCCCGACATGACTCTTGCTTGTGACTGAGGCAGCTGCTTGCCTTGCCCCGAGGAGACGGCTGTTCCTGGAGCGGATCCGGTGCGGACGAGGAGCTTGAGGCAGTTCTTGACGATCTTGCCGTAGATCGCGAACCAGAAGAAGAACTTGACGACGAGCTTGCTTCCGAAGAAGAGGAGCCTGACGTAGACTCCGAAGTTGTCGACGAAGAGCTTGCCGTCGCGGCTGATGTAGGCGAATCCAGCGCTTGCGCCCCCTACCTGGCGCGCCAGATGTCGTGTCTCGTTGCACGGACACCGGGAGTATAGGATACCCCTTTTAGGTTCGGCACGGGGCGCGAAGGAGGCTGAGAATCGTCTTCTTGGGCGGAGTCTAGATCAAGCTCTCCTCTCCACGATCAAAGCATGCAACCAAAGGGACACAAGGAGCTACCCAGGTTCAGGCCGCCCGGAGGCTAAAAGCCCTACTCCTGCATGTCTGGATTGATGGGTTCTTCATAGTGTGGCTTACAATGGAACCTCCCGGACAGGGTACCCGGAAGGGTTTTGGCTGGAGGTAGAAGAAGGACAGATCCTGACCCGGAGGAGATCACCTTCCTCTCTACCTTCGCAACCCTAGTCTAGTCTTGCTCTGGTTCTAGCTTGTGTTCGTCCTTGGTTCGACCTCCCCCTCCTCCGTGCTTTGGTCCTCCTTTTATAGGCTAAGGGGTTGCCACAGGGTCACGTGAGGGGCGCGAGGGACCTTCGGGGTGAAGGACCCTCCTCATCTAGTTTAGGGGGAGACGTGGCCTCTCCTCAGCCTAGCGTCTCCTTTGGGTTAGGTGGGAGCGTCCGCCTTGGGGTGGACAGGAGCTGACACCACCACGGGACGTGCTTCCCGCCCGCGCTGCCTTCGCCTTGCTTCCCAAGTCTTCCGCGGTGAGGTGGAGTGCTTATCCACAGGACGTGGGGAAGTACCCGAGAGGGAGCCTGGCCTCCTGCCGGGAACTCGGGCTCTCGGGTCCTTCCTGGCCTTCTTGCTTGATTCGGGGACCCGGAAGGTCCCCAGGACCGGAGCCCTTAGTCGACGTAGGCCATGCGTGTCTTGATGGTGAACCCGCCAGCTTGACTTGAGTCTTGGTCTTGTCCATCTTCATCTTGGGTCCACATGGGGTGGACCCACTTTGGCAGTACTAGGGGAACCCCATGTTCCACTGTTGCGACAGTCAGTAAACCATATTTGTGGCAGTGTGGATTCGGATGCTAATGTTTGACACTCTCATTTATGTCATGTTAATTTTGGTTTAATGAGTAGACTTTCCAGCTTGAGTTTAATTCCTACTTTCACCATTGCCAAAGGCTCTAAGTGCCATAGCTGTGTGCAATCTAAGCAACCTCGAAAGCCTCACAAGGCAGCCGAGGAGAGAAACTTGGCACCACTAGAACTCGTACATTCGGATCTATGTGAGATGAATGGCGTGTTGACAAAAGGTGATAAGAGATATTTCATGACTTTAATCGATGATGCTACTAGGTTCTGTTATGTATATTTGTTGCACACTAAAGATGAACCTTTAGACTACTTTAAAATCTATAAAGCTGAAGTAGAAAATCAATTAGAGAGAAAGATCAAACGTCTTAGGTCAGATCGTGGTGGCGAGTATTTCTCCAACGTATTTGATGAATTCTGTGAGGAACATGGTATTATTCATGAGAGGACGCCTCCCTATTCGCCCCAATCAAAACGGGGTTGCCGAGAGGAAAAACCGCATGCTGACCGACTTGGTGAACGCCATGTTGGACACTACTGGTTTATCTAAGGCATGGTGGGGGGAGGCTTTGTTGACTTCGTGTCATGTCCTGAATAGAGTTCCTAACAAGGATAAAGAAAAGACACCCTACGAGGAGTGGTCTGGGAGAAAACCATCACTTTCTTATTTTCGTACTTGGGGATGTTTGGCGAAAGTCAATGTTCCAATTCCTAAGAAACATAAACTTGGACCGAAGACAGTGGATTGTGTCTTTCTAGGCTATGCTCAGCGGAGCATTTGCTATAGATTTTTAGTGGTTAAATCTGAGACACCTGATATGCATGTTGATACTATTTTGGAATCTCGTGATGCAACATTTTTTGAGAACATGTTTCCTATGAAGGATATGCATAGCATTGCTAGAATTTCTTCTGAGATATTTACTGAATCTAGTACATCTGTTGATCATTCTGAACAACCACATGTTGAGGAAGTCCTTGAGAAGGATGAAAATGAATCAGCTCCCAAGAGGAGCAAGAGACAGAGGACTGAAAAGTCTTTTGGTGATGATTTAATTGTGTACCTTGTGGACAATACTCCCACGTCCATTGCAGAGGCATTTGCATCTCCTGATGCTGATGACTGGAAAGAATCTGTCCATAATGAGATGGACTCGATTCTTTCTAATGGAACTTGGGAATTATCTGAGCGACCCTACGGCTGCAAACCTGTGGGTTGTAAGTGGGTGTTCAAGAAGAAGCTAAGGCCTGATGGTACTATTGAGAAGTACAAGGCACGGCTTGTGGCCAAGGGCTACACCCAGCGTGAAGGCGTAGATTACTTTGACACCTATTCACCTGTTGCTCGACTTACCACCATTCGTGTACTACTTTCCCTGGCTGCCTCCTATGGTCTTATCGTTCATCAAATGGACGTAAAGACAGCTTTCCTTAACAGAGAGTTGGAAGAGGAAATCTATATGGATCAGCCTGATGGGTTTGTGGTAAAAGATGAAGAGAGAAAGGTGTGCAAATTGTTAAAATCTTTGTATGGGCTGAAGCAAGCACCTAAGCAATGGCATGAGAAGTTTGACATCACTCTTACGTTTGCAGGCTTTGCCATTAATGAGGCTGACAGGTGTGTGTATTATCGCCATGGTGGGGGCGATAGTGTTATATTATGCTTGTATGTTGATGACATACTTATTTTCGGTACAAGCATGATAGTGATAAATGAGGTCAAGTCTTTTCTGTCAAAGAGCTTTGATATGAAAGATCTGGGACAAGCTGATGTGATCCTGAACATTAAGTTGATTAGGGATGAGAGTGGGATTACGTTAACGCAATCACACTATGTTGAGAAGGTCTTGAGCTGCTTTGGTTATATAGACAGCAAGCCTTCTCCAACACCCTATGATCCCAGTGTGACACTCAGAAAGAACAAAAAGGAAACGAGAGATCAATTAAGATATTCTCAAGTGATCGGTTCACTCATGTACCTTGCGAGCGCGACGAGACCTGATATCTCTTTTGCTGTGAGCAAGTTGAGCAGGTTCATGTCTAACCCGGGTATTGATCATTGGCATGCACTTGAAAGGGTCATGCGCTATCTGGCGGTACAATGAGTTATGGGATTCACTATTCAGGGCACCCTGTGGTGCTTGAGGGATACTGTGATGCGAACTGGATCTCAGATGTTGATGAGCTCTACGCCACAAGTGGATATGCATTTATTCTTGGAGGTGGCGCAGTGTCATGGAGGTCTTGCAAACAGACCATTTTGACGAGGTCAACCATGGAAGCAGAACTTGCTGCTTTAGATACAACTTCTGTTGAGACAGAATGGCCGCGTGAGCTCTTGATGGACTTGCCGGTGGTTGAGAAACCATTACCGGCCATCCTTATGAACTGTGACAACAAAACGGTTATCATGAAAGTGAACAGTGCTAAGGATAACGCGAAGTCATCAAGACACGTCAAAAGACGTTCGAAGTGTGTCAGGAAAATGAGAAATTCCGGAGTAATAACTGTTAGTTATATTCAAACAGACAAAAACCTGGCAGATCCCTTTACGAAGGGACTATCACGTAATGTGATAGATAGTGCATCGAGGGAGATGGGGTTGAGACCCGTGAGCGTTACACCATAGTGGTAACCCAACCTATGTGATCGGAGATCCCGTGAATTAGGACCTGGGAAGAACAAGCTAGTGGTTTAACTGAGGAGAGTTATTTTGTAACCCTCTCCGTGGGAAGATGCATAACTCTCACATTCTGTAAGGCAGGTTGACAATATGCCATAATATGTTTGTGTTGGCTATTCGTAGCAAAGGTGCTATCCTACAGAGCGACCTTGAAAGAACACACCTATATGAGTCCGACTGTTAAACGTCGCAGTCTATGAGATTTGGGTGATCTCTAGTAAGCTCATGAAGAGACCAGGGAGTATGACGCATATGCTCCACCCGCGGGGTAGGCTACTGACAGCCACGTACTGATTATGACTTTGAGTGAAGTCTATTGGCACCAAACTTGCAATTCAAGATTCGTCCATTGTTCAAGTTGCTGGTAGATGTAGCTTGAATCTCTAGGCGGAAGTTCAACTTAACAGTCTCTGTTGAAACACTGGTATATAAACAAGAAACGAGGTTTGGCAAAATCTCTAAATGGGAATTTGAGATCTGGTGGGGGATTGTTAGAATTTGGGCCCAATATGGGGCAGCCCAAATAAGCAAATCTGAAATCTCAAATTGGCCCATGTGCATGGCAGAATTTTGGAGGTGCAAAGTGGTGCTAAAGTTTAGTCCCACATTGCTAGTTGGAGGAGATAAACACCACCTTATATAGTGGAGTGTTGTACCACTTGGTGTGCTAGTTGAGAATAGAAAGCTCTCTCGTGCGCACTCCTCCTCCTCCTCCTCCTCCGCCGCCGTCCGTCCGTCCGTCCGTCTCGTCACGACACGACGCGGGTTGCGGGAATGAGCCGATGCCTATATTTTTATTGTTCAGGAAAATCGAGTCGTGTTAGCGTACGTGTACAGCTTAGCCAATTCGGATCGCTACCGGATCGTGGGCTGCTGTAACCGACTCGAACGTGTGCGACGTGGCCGGCCCACGTTCTACCCGTTAGGGTTTCCTGAACCGCACTATATATTGCCTTGCACTACCGTGCGCCGTCACACATCGAACCAATCTAGGTTTTGCCAATCTCGTGTCTTGCGCCGCCACCGTAGTCTACTCCATCCCGTGCGCCGGCGTGCACCGGCGAACGGGACATCAGGTCTCCGGAACCACTTGTCCTTGTGATCCTGTACGGGAGAGGGCGAATAAGGTTTTTGGAAAGCGCCCCGCGCGACTGCTTTCAAGTTCTTCATCACGGCTCGACTTCCTGGACGATCTCCGGGTCCGCGGGCGACTCGTCTCCAACGTCGTATTTTTCGAGCTGCTACCGTCGCCGCTCAAGCTGCTGCCGTCGCTGCTCCAACGACTAATTCATCTACAATTGTTCGGTACGTTCGTCACGTTTCGATGGCTGTGTTCGTAGATGTCTTGCTGCTGTTCATGTTAATTAATACGTCTAGTATTTTCGAGATTAACATGTTAGTAGCTCTTGCGATCATGCTTTATATTCTGAATTAATCATGTAAATTATGCCTAATAATCCAACAGAGCTTGTCACCGGACGCGCGCGTTCTCGCCGAGACTCTGACCATGTCCTTCCTCCAGCAAAAGCCAGGTCTTGCACGTAATCTCCTCCCGGCAACAACTAATCAAACTAGTATAACATTTCGCCGTGCCGAGCCTCTTTCTCAGCGAACCCTCGGCGACGCCGATCAGCTCCATGCCGCCCAACCCGCTCCCGTGCTATTCCTCCTCGTCGTCCTCGCGCTGCTCCCGGCCGGCGGGCGATGCCAGAACCTCGGCGCGCTGCCGCCGTCGCCGCCAGCCGCCTCCGTGAGGCGCTCGTCGCTAGTATGGACACCGTCAGCACCCAGCTCACCGGCGAGGTGCAGAGCAAGTACGGATTCTGCATATCCAACGCGTATGTCATCTCGCCCTTCTGCCCGCGCGGCCTGCCCAAGTGTACTTGTTTCTGTTTATTTCGCGGCTTCGGTGTGCTGTGCTTCTGAGCTGAAAGAGACGACGAAATACGCAGGAATAATGATTTCAACCAGACGTTCAACTTCACGGACCTGAGCTTCATCTCGGATTGCATGGAGCAAAGCAAAGGTAAGCATGATAAATAAGTCAAGTCGATCAGCAAATTTTTTTCCTCTTGTGGTACAGTTCTCGCAAAAAAAAAATTGGAACCTGGAGGAAGACAACAGAAGTCTCCTTCTAGGCCAACGTTCAGGCTCATATTTTGTTTTTGTTTTACAATATATATATATAAGGAAATTACTATTGCCGTTCTCGCCATTTTTGAACTATCGTGTTTCAGTGGGACACACTCGTTCGCGACAATAATGTCGTGACTACCGCAATGCCTATCTGTAACTAAAAAAAATGCATTAACCATGTGCTTAAACATGGGCAGAAGTAAACAACGTAATTCACAAAAAAAAAACAGTATAGTAAGTACAGAACTTAAAAAGCTATTTAAGCCAGACATGATTATCGTAATCGAATGCAATGCCGAATAAAACAAGTCTTAATGTAATTAGTTCCCGCGGATAAAAAAAACTCATGTTACCCCGTTTCATGCCAATCACACCCAAAAATAAAAAAGGTGCCAAACACGCCGAGCCGAGGCCCGTCACGTGGGACTCAGCTTGAGTGACTTTATGAAGCTAAGCCTCAGTGACTTTGCCTCTTTATGAGGCATTATTTCGAATCCCACGTATCAGATTGTCCCATATTTTAACTTAAAAAACTAATAGCTGTTTATAAAAAATGAAAAAAATCCAATAAATCATAATTATATATGTGACAGTTTCAACACATTTGGATGAATGATTTGTGATTAAGTAGCTTTTCAAGCTCAAATAAATTTAGTAAAAATGTTTATTCACAAACTATACATCCAGATGGATTTGAAAATTCACGGAATACAAAACTAGAAATTTATTATTTATTAGAATTTTAATTTTTCTGAACAATTTAAAAAATTAAGTTGGAATGTGGATCAATCTGGTACATTCAATCTGAAATGGATGGCTGAGAAGGAGGCAAAGTCACCGAAGCTGAGTGCTGTCACGCCGATGCCGACGGTGACGCCCGTTCAACTCATTCGACGGCGTCGTCGCCCTCCGGGGCCGGGCTCGGGTCGTGCGGAAGCTCAAGTTCAGGCCGCCCCGCCCCCTCTCCCTTCCTCTACCGCGCCATGCTCGTGATGAAGAACAGCGTAGGCTAGGGCTCCTCGCATGCCGCGGTAAACTTGAATCATCTCCGGTCCGGGGAAAATCCGCGGAGATACCCTAGCTTCATCAAATCAATTCTAGCTTTGTAAGCGATGGTAGATCAATACGTCCGTAGAGGGTTCTGGAATGGAATCCACAGACCACAGGAGAATCAGTACTGGGGATGAATGCCTGAGAAGGTTGTGGGGTTTGGGCCTGCATCCGTTGGTGCCGAACGGGACTATACTAACTAAAATACTAGTGGAATTTTGGGCGTCACGCCGCGCTTTTGTTAGTTTTTTTTTTTTTCATAAATTTGTAAGATAAATCCATAATTAGAGAATATGTATCTTGTGAGCATTTATTAAATTTAAATCTACAATTGGATGAAGTTCACTTAGTTTGTATACAAATATTAGCCAATTTTAATTGTTTAAATATGTTTGTTCTGATCATGTCGATATATTTTGGAGTATCTCCAATATTTTAACAATTTAAAATGTTCAAATATGTTTTTTTGTAAATGATATTTAATTTAAGTATGTAGTTAGTGGTAATGCATATTTTTTGGATTCGAGTTCACAATTCGGAAAAGTTCATTTATATTGCATCCAAATATTGATCATTTTTAATTGTTCAAATATGTTTTGTGTTTTGGCATACGTAGTTAGCGTTTTTTTTTCAGAGTATTTTTTATATAGTTTTAAAAATATCCATATATTTGGCAAATTGAAGTGTTTAAATATGTTTTTTATGTTGACATAAATTTTTAACTGTAATTAGAGAAAATGTTTTTGAATTATTTTTAAATATTTACCAATTTTAATTTTTTCTAGGTTTCTGGACGCGGCGATACGCTGCACTTGTTGTAATTTGAAATGTGAAATGCGTCGGAATTTGTCGTTTAGGGTAATTTGAATTACTTAGCAAATTTGAATGTTTGATTATGTTTCGGTGGTACGTCGTACCTGTTGTATTTTGAATTATGAAATGCATCGGAATTTGTCGTTTATGGTAATTTCAAATATGTAGCAAATTTGAATGTTTGGTTATGTTTGTATGTTGGCATAAATAATTAATTTAGTTTTGTAATCAGAAGATATGCATTATATGAGCATTTAGTAAAGTCAATATATATTTTGAGGAATTGCATCTGAATTTAATATTTACAGAAATTTAGTTTAGTTTTTTTGCCAAATATTTGTTGAATTGAAATGTTCAATTAGAGTCCGTAATCAAAGGAAATGCGTAGTGTGAGCATTTGTTAAATTCAACTTCACATAATTGTGGGAAGTGCATTCGTTTTTTCTTCGAATGTTCACCCATTCAAAATTGTCAAAATGTTTGTTTTTGCCATAAATTATGTTTGTATTTTGTTGTAAATAGTTGGAATTTATTTTTTGTGAGCATGTTGATATATTTTGGAGTATCTCATTTTTGGAAATGCACATTCATTCAATTGAATGCCATATTTAGTGAAAGTTCATTTCGATTACATCTAAATATTTACCAATTTGAAGTGTTCAATTTTAGTCAATTATTAGAGGATCAACTTCACATAATTAGAGGATGTGGATCTTGATTTTCTCCAAATATTCATCAATACAAAATGTTCAAATATGTTTGGTTTTTTTGTTGTAAATAAGTGGCATTCATTTTTGTGGGCATGTTGATATATTTTGGAGTATTTCATTTTTTTTGCACATTGAAATGTTCAAATATGTTTATACTTGTCAGTAATATTTATTTTAAGTCCGTAATGAGTGAAAATGCACATTTATTTAATTTAAATATATATTTAGAGGAAGTCATTTAGATCATATACAAATATTAACCAAAGTCAATTTACCAATTTGAAGTGTTCAATTTTAGTCAATTATTAGAGGATCAACTTCACATAATTAGAGGATGTGCATCTTGATTTTCTCCAAATATTCATCAATACAAAATGTTCAAATATGTTTGGTTTTTTTGTTGTAAATAAGTGGCATTCATTTTTGTGGGCATTTTGATATATTTTGGAGTATTTCATATATTTTTTTGCACATTGAATTTTTGAATATGTTTATACTTGTCAGTAATATTTATTTTAAGTCCGTAATGAGTGCAAATGCACTTTTATTTAATTGAAATCTATATTTAGAGGAAGTTCATTTAGATCATATACAAATATTAACCAAAGTCAAATGTTTAATTTAAGTTCATTTGGAGAGGAAATGCATTATATGAGCATTTATTAATTCAACTTCACATAATTCAACAATCCAACAGTCCTTTTTTTTTCCAGACTGTTGTCACTTGCGCAATAGTTCTCTGACAAATAATTCATTTGAAGGAAAAGAACCAAAGTAGGAAAGAGGAGCCAATTAAAAGAAGACACGCCGCACCCTTGCTAAAAATATTTTCGTGATATTTTTTTTTGCGTTACATATATTGTAAAGAAAGGTGGTAGTTCTAAATCGTATAATGTGTTTAGCTGAAATTCAATTTGAAAGCACATAGTTAGAGTAAATGAGTTTGCATTTTGTTGAAAATATTCATTGAATCAAGATTTTTTTTTTGAAATGCAACTACATAACTACAGAGATCTAAGCTACATTTCTTGAAAATATGGTAGGTAAAATTAAATGATCAAATTCCCGTGTGGTGAAAATGAAATTTGAAAATGTCCATGTTTAGAAGTTATTTGGATTTTAAAATCGGTGAAATTAAAGAAAAGTTCGCATTTAAAATTTTGTTTGGATTTCAGAAATCTGTCAAACGTGGAATTTGTTCAGTTTTGATTTGTTAATCACGCTTGTAAATTGCTCAGATTCGGAAGACATTCAAGATTTTGGAATATTCGAATTTGAAATTTTAGCTTATGCCGTAAATAGCTAGCAATTTTTTTTGTGTGGCTATTTTGATATATTTTTTATATTTGTTCGGACGGATATATTTGAATAAAAAATTTAAGTATGGGGATGGCCATATTCATAAATTGTTTGGTTTTTAGAATTATTTAAATTTGAAAACAGTACATGTTTTTAAAAATCATTCAGATTTAAAAATAGTTCTAATTGGTAACTTATTCAGATTATGTAACATCCCAAAAATATTATCAGTATTATTATTCCAAAAATGAGAGCCAACAAAAACTTTTGTTGATTATTATGTGTTGTTTGCAAATTGTTGCTTGTGGTAATTAATTCTTGTTGCTTGTGTTATTTATTTCTTGCTAATTATGTTGCTTGCTCTAAATAAAAACAGGAAGAAAAGAAAAGAAATAAAATAACAAGTAAAGCAAGAGAAAAATAAAAGTGACAATTGTGTCACACAAATTCTCCAAGGGGAGAAACTAAAATTCTTTCAAACCAAAATTTAGAGGAGTGATTGTATAAACCCTCCCATTTTTATTCCTATAACTTTCCCTCTCAAAAATTTAATTTAAAAATCTAAATTTAAATTCTATTACTTTCTTTATTAAATTCAAATCACAAAGTGTGCTATGTTGCACTTGACACATAAAATGCAACACAGCACCATAAATCCATATACATATTTATGAAGCAAAATATGAAATAAAATTTCAGAAATTCAAATTTGGAAATGGTGTACACATTTCGTCGAACACGTGGTGAACACCACTGTGTTCATCTTCGGTTCGATTTCAACCGAAGCAATTTGATCGAATTCGAGGTTTGTTCTTCGAATTGGTGCTTGCATCCACTCCCTCTCACCTCACTGACCTCGCCGCGTCCAAGAAATTGAAGAAAAGAGGCACGGGAAGAGGAGGAGCACCAGGGGACAGCCGCGGGCGCCGTGCGCCATGGCCGTCGCCGTGGCAACGGCGTTGTCGACACCGCAGTCGCCCAACACCGTGCCCCCCTCTCTCCCTTGTGTCTCTGCGCTCTCCCAGCGCCGCAGCCATCCCAGGGGAGGACCCCCATCACCGTTTCGCGCCACGCAGCCGCCGCACCCGCCCGAGACGGCCGTGCCAGTGCACGCGCTCGCCGTCCAAACGTTCCCCGAGCCGTCCCGTTTCTCGCGCACGCACAGCTCGTTGCCACGCCGCCGAGCTAGCCTCTGCACCTCGAACACTGCAGCCCCCCCTACCGCGAGCTACGGCGAGCTATCGCGCCCTGGAACCCCTCCCCTGCACCGTGTCCACGGCGAGCCTGTGCGCCGTCGTCGAGCTTATAAAAGCCACCCCGAGCCCTCCCTCAAACTCACAGCCTCTCCCTCACTCCACTCTCTCCCGTACACCGCCAGAAGGGCGGGTACTCCGCAGCGAGGCTGCTGCTGCCCGTAGTTCTTCTCTGCGCCCCGCCGCACCCGAGGTAGGCGACGACACGGCCACGCCGTGCTGCTCCCTCCGTTGCTCTTCTCTGGCCCTCGCCTGCCTCACCATTACCACCACACTCACCCGCGACGTTTTCCCCTCTGTATCGTGCCCAGGAACCCCCGTAGGATCTCGCCGGAGTTGGAGCACGGCCGCGGAGAAGCAGGAGATCGTCGCCGACGCCAGGAGCTTCCCCATCAAGCTCCACTCGCCTCCCAAGCTTCCCCACGACCTCCGCCGTCGAACGCCGTCCTCTCGCCATCCCTAGACCACCCAGGTACCCCCACTGGCCACCCTCGCCGTCGCCGGAGCTCCGGCGACGCCCTGTTTAGGTCGTCGATGAACGCGGGCTCCGTGAGCCGTTCGATCGTTGATCAACGGTCGCGTACCGCTTCGTTTAATTGAGCCACTGGCAAGTGGACCCCACCCGCCAGATATTTAAACATTTCCAGCGCGTGAGATATTTCTCCTGTGCCGCTGACGTGTAGGCCCCCCATGTCAGAAATTTGAACATTATCCAGACAGAACACAATTTCGAATTTAACTTCTCTGGAAATTTCAGTACTGGCATTAACTTAGAAAATCAATATCTTGAGATTTAGGAATCCAAATAAATCAAACTCAATTGTTCTGGAAAGATTATGAAATTGTTGAACCAACCCAAGTGGTCTCATGGCATTTAAATAAATAGTTAAAAAGTGTTATTAAAAATACTACAGAAGGTTTAAATTCTAAACTTGTTTGTTTCTGATACTCTGTTAGTCCAAATAATTCCAAACCAATTTTTCTAGATTAGTACTGCCATGTATTAGCTACCCTAATTTTTGTAGAATTATTTGTGTAGTAGAAATTGTTTAGTATAAAGTTGAAGTTAGAACACCCTTCTGCACTAGAACAATTAAATATATTAAATGGTTGACCCAAATGATTTAGGACCAATTTTGTTAGATCAAATTTAGCCATGTTTAGTCACCCCTAAAAGGATTTAATTTTTGGAACAATAGAATTTAAGTGGTAGCCAAAACTTGGTTATTAAGCTTCTGGATTCAAACAAATGTGTAGGGAGTTTGGTAACTCCAATTGATCCAAACCAAATTGTGTGGTCCTCTACACATCAGTAGCTTTTCATAGAATTTTAGTTTGTATTTTTGTGACCAACAGAACTCAAGTTGTGGAATTAAACATGTTCAACAAGTTTCTGCCATAATTTAGAAATAATTAAATAATGTTTAATTCAATTATTTTGAAACCAAATTGTATGGTTGATGTGTGTGCAGTAGCTATTTGTGATGTTTATGATTGTTATGTTGAGATGATTGCTTGTATAGATTAGTGATTGTTTGCATTTGTTTGCTTATTAATTAGACAAGAACGCTGTCGGATTTATCGAGGAAGGAGAGTTTGTTGAAACTGAAGATCAAGACCAAGGTCACTTTGCCGAGCAAGGCAAGCTACTCTCTGAGCTTGCACTATAAACATATGCATCTACTTTCATAACCTGTTTTACTCTCAAGGCAAGATTTATAAAACCCTTTTCAAAAGTATATGGAAATTATTTTGCCACTTATGTAGAAATATAAGATAGATATCAAATTATAGGATGGGAAAAATAAACATGGTTTATTCAAAACTCCTTTGAAATTACTTGTGAGATTATGAAATGCCGAGATGTCGGTGTTGCAATGGAGAAGTGGAAAATGGTGATGTTTATGAAAAATGCACAGTGTGTCCTTGTACTTACGTCAACCAGCCGATACCCTGTGCGACCACATCTACCACATATGGGAAAGGGCTTAGTCATATAATTTGCTCATATTAGTACGGGATACCTCATCGACGGAGATGACTCCGTCATGCATGAGGGGATAGTGTGTTGATCTACCCCTGACCCGGGTCCTCGCTCAAACTCTATGAAAAGATAAGGAGGAGGATTGAAGGTTCCACCATAAACCGCCGGACAAAACCTATGAGTCCTCACACTTAGATTCCGACGGGCTGGGTTAAGTGTGTTGGAAGTGTCATATGGGAAGGATCCTATACTAGCATGAGCAAAGGACAGGCTATGGTCGGCGGCTTACTTCGCATACACCCTGTATGGCGAGACGTGGCGGACACGATGAGTTGCCGGATGGATGTGGGAAAACGCGTGCTAACTCTGCAGAGTGTAAAACTATTCGAATAGCCGAGTCCTCGGATATGGACAGTTGGGAGGCCCTACTTTGACCATGTGCAAGTTTTTGGAAAAGTTCTTAAGTTTAAAAAGAAACTGAATTGGAGATGGTGTTACACAGCTATACCAAATGGAGTGGTATGAGTTGTTGAAATAAATGGACCATGGTGAGCCATGGTCAGAAAAAGGAGGAGTTTTGGAGAAACAAATGAGATGGTGACTTCTTTTAAAGATAGTTATAAAACTCTTCTTACCTTTTTCAATAAAGATATAGAGATGTTTTAAATAAATAAAAGTTGTCAACTAAAATAAAACTAGTGCATACTCATGTTGGGGTAGTTTGCGAGTACATTCAAATGTACTCATATTGGTTTCGTCCCTGGCTATTGACCTAGCCAGACTACGAGGAGGAGCACTACGCCGAGCAGGAGTATGGCGACTTCTACGCCAACTAAGGATCTCCACAAGTCAGCTGCCTGTCGGGTTGTCATCGTTAGAATATGATGTCTACTACGCCGTAGCTTCCGCTGATATTTTGGTTTGGCCCATGAAGGCACCTATGTAAGACTTGGTCTAAATGACCATTTATGTAAGACTTTTAATTCGGTATTGTAATGGATGTAAACTTTGGTATCCAATTCGGATTATGTGCAACGACAGACTGATCACGGGATCGTTGTGTTAAGCATAATCGGGTATTTCGGACAGCTAGTCCGGGGTCCCCACAGACATGGTATCAGAGCCATCTTGACTTTAGGAAACCTTAGTTAGCATGGTCGTTAGACAAATGTTACAAAAAGATTAATTTCTAAAAGAAAGGAGTGAAGTATTTTCGAAAACTGCTTATCTCCAATCCTCTTACTTATGCAAAATTCTACTCTCATTAAATATACATTTTTCCTGTATCCTTAAAATTTTGCACACTTCTCATTAAGCTTAAAAATTCGACTCACTTGTTACCTCACTACATTTAAAATTTTGATACACTTGTCACCTAACTAACTTAAAATTTTGTTAAAAATTGTAGATGGCACTCCATTGGACTGAGTTCGTTCAGCTTGACAAGGACAGCAAGCTGACGTTCGAGAGGGACTTGTTCGAGCTGAGCAAGCTGCTAGGTCGCCCCGCTCCAGAGTTCAAAGGAGCTCAGGTTGACGTTCACGGAGTCGGGAGACTGAGTTGGCTCATCGAGTCATCAGTTCGCAGGAACATCAAGTCCCCCAGTTCCAGGACGATCGTCTTCACCACCAAGGTCTCTATCTGGGTTGACGGTCTCTGTACTGCCGCACAGAGGTTGCTAGCCCGACTTTGTGAGGAGCACAAGACGGAGTTGGCAAACTCCCGTTTCCGGTTCTACGGGAGGCGCAACAGCGATGGACACCCTACTCCCACCCTGTACCACCCGATGTTTGGGAGCTACATCCTGGACATGGAGCTCTTACTTCACTACACCCAGGATGATCTGATGCGCACTAAGGTTCAGCTTCACTTTGATCGCATCTCGCTGGTTGAGATTCGCGAGAATGAGGAGAAGCTGCTGGAGGAGAAGGTCGCTCTTCTCATGAAGAGGGCCCAGCTGAGGAGGACCATCGTGAAGCTCCGCAAGAAGGTGGCAGAGCAGGACCAGCTGATCGAGGAGCTTGAGCACCATACTGATGAGATGGAAGAGGAGGGCGAGGATCTCCGCAAGGAGAACAACGCTTTCCTCAGTGACGATGATGACTTCGTGGAGGAGATGGATTGTGAGGAGGAGGATGATGAGGAGGAGTTAGTTGATGAGGAGGAGGAGCCACTCGAGGCAGTACTCGAGGATGAGGAGGAGGAGCCACTCGATGCAGTTCTCGAGGACGAGGAAGAGGATCCTTTAAAGTTCTTAAATATTCTTTTTTGGAAGTTTGTAATGTGGCATAAATAGGCAGCAATTTTTTTGTGTGGTTATTTTGATATATATTTTTTTCCCCGGTGTGTAGTTTAAAGTTGATATCTGTCATATTTGAATTCTGCTTGCATTTGTTAAATGCTCATACTTGAAAATGCATTCAAAATTTTAATTTTGAAATACTGCAATTTTAAAAGTTGATCGTATAGCATATTTTTGTGTGACCATTTTGCTATGTTTTTTTTTCTCATGGTGTGTAAATTTGAATTATTGAATTTGTAACATTTTTCATTTTCTGGAATTTGTCTAAATTAGTGGGACCCACCTGTAAGGATTTTTTGCAATTTCTTTTTTTTTTGGAAAAAAACCGCTGACAGCGTGGACCCACGGTGACATCACTGTGCCGTCAGGCGTGGACGGGACTGTGGCACTGCCGCGGCGGCGTCAACCTCGCCGACGGCGATCCAGCGCGTGCTGGGACGCGCGCGTGGGCGCGCCCGACGCGCGTGCTTGCGGAGCGCCCGCAGTTGGCGGCGCCGCCACTGTTTGGCCGCCGGAGCTTGGCCGGCGAGGAGCAAACGCGGCGGCGGGACAGCGCGCACGGGGGGACGATTCCGCCGCGCGTGCGGCGTCGCAACAGCCCAGCGTCGGCGAAGAGGGAGAGGAGGCGACGCCTGAGCTTCTCGCGTGCATCGATTTGACCGGGGATGGGCGTAGCGCCGTGGCGGAGCGTCGGCGGCGCCGGCGATGGCGCGGTCGCGCACGAGGAAGAAAGGGGGAGGGGGGATCTGCTGACTGTTTTGCAGGGAAGTCCTTGGAGTTTTCTGAAATCGCGAATCGGTCCTTCTCTTCGTAAAACCATGGGCCGCGGAGCCATTTTTCGGCAGCGAGGGACGTTTCTGCAAAAGGTACGACCGGAAGCCGTAGCGGCCGTTCGATCAGGAAGCAACGGTGTGGATCGCGGTACTGTTCATACTGTAGCAATCTACAGTACACTATTCCTTAGAACAGTAGCCGGCGCGCGGCGAGGCCGTGAAACGGACCGTCTTTAAATATAGTAGTAAAGTACTAAATCCTCTTGTCTATTTGTCATGATGTTTCAATGAATCCTGATGATTTCTGTATGAATTAGAGCTAGAGTTGAAGTACCTACATATTAATTTTGTGAAGAAAATGTCTCTTGAATATTTTCATAATGATGTAAATTGGTCGTGTATGCAGGGCAAATGGTTACAATGCTGTGTGGCAAAGCTGAAATGGAATTATATCTCAGCAGCTTGGGAAGCAAGCGCGTTGGAAGGATTAGTAGGAATTGCAACCAGAGCTCATGGGCTTGCTCAACACAGGAAACCAATGTCACCTCACTTGAGGAAACAGTTCCGCCCAGAGCAGAGAGGTGCAGGCCATGCTGTCCAGGTTTCTTTTGTCCTCTTGGCCTGACCTGCATGATGCGTAAGTGTATCTATTCAAACAAATTACCCCAAGAGATTAAGTTAATTTTGTATGAAATCAATAGTATCCCCTATCCGTTCAATCGTTTTAAAAAGTTGCTAAAAGTTTGAATGAAAATGTGGGAAGAGTTCTTGAAAGTGTTTGATGCACTAATTTTAATATGTTTACCATTACCTGATAGAAAGGTTTTCGGAACTTGTTTACTTTTTCAAGATTATGCATCCTTTATAGTTGCTCCCTTCTCTTTTTTCTTGTTGGTATTCAGTATTCACAGTGATACTGTTTACTTGCTCTAATTTATTCTTATTTTCTCCAGCTTGCCCTTTGGTTGCTTATTGTCCTCTTGGGACACTCAATGATACCACCAACCTTTGTGATCCGTAAGAGTAATTTACACTTGCCATGATTCATGTACCATGTAAAAACTCTTCACAAGAATTTCATATCACATGACTGTTTCTTGTTTTTGAAAATGTCAGGTATTCTTACCAAATAACTCCTGGATCTAACAGTACATGCGGCAGTGCAGATTCTTGGGCTGATGTGATTACTACTAATGATGTCTTCTGCCCTCCAGGGAACCACTGTCCATCCACTGTCCAGAAATTGAACTGTAGCAAGGGGTACTATCTTAGCATTTTCTTTTTGTGATATGTTGTTCTGTCTTTTATTATTATACATAACAAAATCTGCATTTTCAGGTCTTATTGCAGAAAAGGTTCCACTGATGAAAGTGGTATGCATCTCTTATTTTCTGAACTACCTCCATTGAGAAACATGAATTAGAATTAGTACAGCTTATCGAATAACTGGTGCCTTTTATTTCAATTTATGTATGATTTGTCAAGATCCCTTGACATCTGGGGTTTTGCAGATTGTATCGAATAACTGGTGCCTTTTATTTCAATTTATGTATGATTGGAACTCTTCACATTTTTTCTTCTGGGGTTGAATAATCCCTTGACATCTTAACGACTAGTTTGTAATGTCTGCTAAAGATAAAATTCCACCATTTTTGCTGCTTAACATACCTTTTAAACTAAAAGGTAGATAGCCTAGAACACTTGATTGGGTCAAAGTATCTGCAGAAACGTATATTGCAATATTTAATAACAAGCTGTGAATCTCTGTCGCTGTTCGGGTGTTATTAATTTAACGTTGGGCCTTCGGCCTTTTGTCTAAAAAAAGTTCGAAATAGCTACCATCTACACTTTGTATCAGTGATTTCATATAATTTTGCAGATTGTATCTGGAAAAGCAGATGTAAGGAAAATTCAACAAAAGAAGATATCGCTTTGTTTGGTGGTATATTGATTGTAAGTATCCTAGTTTCTCTCAGAAGTCAGTTCATAGAAAACCACCCAACTTAAATGGGAGAATCTATCAATATCAATTTACTTAGAGCCTATAAAGTTTCATGCACCAACCGGTAGAACCAAAAGTGCGAACTGATGGAGAAGGTTGGGAAATCAACATATACTTCAACACCCCACTCACGTGTGACTCGATAAGGCCTAAACGTGGACAGAAAGAGGGTAGGCAATTTTTTTAATCTAAATTCCTAAAGCCGAGACTTGAACCCAAGACCCTCTGATACCATATTAAGTTTGATGCAGTAACCGGTAGAACCAAAATTCCGAACTGATGGAAAAGATTGGGAAATCCACATATACTTCAACATAGCCGACCATCTTTTGCACACTGTTTAATGATAGTTTTTCAAAAAGGTTAATATTCTTGTGATCTTGTTTTTGCAGGTTATCTTAAGTGTTGTTTTACTGCTGGTGTACAACTTCTCTGATCAGTTCATTGCAATTCGAGCTAAAGTGTCAGCTAAATCTCGTAAAAAGGCTGCTGAAATTGCACAGGAATCAGCAACAGCACGTGACAGATGGAAATTAGCAAAAGAACTTGTACTAAGGCATGAGGTGGAGATGTATGAGTCTTCTGATACACCTGAGCAATTAGCAACATCTTCTGATGGAATATTGCAGGCCAATAAAGGTAACGTTAAGAGATCCAAAAATCGCAGGAAGTTAAATGTTCGCACTGAAAGGTTCAGGCGTGCATATAGTCAGATTGACAAGGAAAGAGCTCTGCAGCTAGACAAAGACAAATTAACACTCGCTGGAATAGTGTCTCGCGCTGCTGTAAATAGACCACAAAGGCCAATGCTTGAGGTTGCTTTCAAAGGTCTGACATTATCCATTGGAAAAAAGAAACTTCTGCAATGCGTTACTGGAAAACTTTCACCAGGTAGGATAACAGTCATTATGGGTCCTTCTGGAGCAGGAAAGACCACATTTCTCAACGCTGTGTTAGGTAAAACATCGGGTTATAAGAAGGATGGGTTGGTCCTTGTAAATGAAAAATCTGGATCGATGCAGTCGTATAAGAAGATAATTGGTTTTGTGCCACAAGATGATATTGTCCACGGGAACCTGACAGTTGAGGAAAATTTGTGGTTTAGTGGTTGCTGCAGGTATTAGATACATATCAAAGACCATTTGCTTTCCTAATTGACTCTTTTAGGCTGCCTCTAAATGTTTCAGTACATAAGTTTATGACATAGCATTGCAAGAGTTCATATACAAAGAAGTATCGAGGTGCTGAATTCAACAATATTATTCGCATAGCTCCTTCACGTACTATATTGAAAGCAATATCTTTTTTTTTCAAATATGGTACAATGTGATTATTTAAGTGGTATATCATTTATTTAACTTATTTTTTTCATGTTCTCTTCTTCAGTTACATAAAATAATCTTATCTCTTATATGCCATAAGCTATGTGCCTAGATGACTTCTAGTAGTTGCGGTATATGTTCTTTACTATGCATGCCGAAAACCAAAGGGATAACACATAGTTGATTTCAGCAATTATTTTGATGATATCCTTATTGATTTTCATAAGGCGAACATTTTCCTCTAACAATCACTATTGTTTCGCGAAACAGGTTAAGCAAAGGCATGTCAAAAGCTGATAAGGTTCTAGTTCTTGAACGAGTTATAGGGTCACTAGGCCTCCAGGAAATCAGAAATTCCCTTGTTGGGACAGTGGAAAAGCGGGGCATTTCTGGTGGACAAAGGAAGCGCGTAAATGTTGGAATTGAAATGGTTATGGAACCATCTCTTCTGATATTAGATGAGCCAACAACAGGCTTAGATAGTGCTTCCTCTCAGCAACTTCTAAGAGCTCTTCGTCATGAAGCATCCCAAGGCGTGAATGTTTGCGTGGTGATTCACCAACCAAGGTTTCCCTGTAAACTTTGAATAAATCATGCCTTTATTTCCTGCAAAAAAATCCTTCTTGTCTAATGTTGATTTGAAATGACTTAACTCATCTGCAAATTTTTCTTGCAAATTTTGTAACAAACATTGATCGGTCGACCAATACACTGCATTACATTGTCCAGGGCCACCTATCAGTTGGCGTTACTAAAGTTGATGAAAATAAATTCATCGACATGCATAAAGCTCAGCTTTAGTGTATATAACATTTCGTAGAAACATGACTAAGCATGTAGTTATCTATTCTCTTCTGTACACACTCTTTTTTTTACTTTATTAAATATGAATATTTATCTAACATGTATTTATATTTTATACAGCTATACTTTGTTCAATATGTTTGATGACTTCGTTCTTTTGGCAAGAGGTGGCCTTATTGCTTACCACGGGCCTATATGTGAAATTGAAAATTACTTCTCAGGCCTGGGGATCAAGGTTCCTGATCGTGAGAATCCTCCAGACTATTATATTGACATCTTAGAGGGAATAGTAAAGACAAAAATGAGAGGGCATGTCACTCCTAAACATTTGCCACTACTTTGGATTCTACATAATGGATATGAAGTTCCAGAAGATATGCGGAAGGACCTTGAAGAGATTGATATGATGCATGAGTTATATACTGTTGGATCAATTACTAGAGAAGATTCTGCTGTACAACAGATAGATAGTAAAGATTCTGCGCACCAAAATGTCAGGCACACAAACGATTTACTGGATAGGAAAACACCCGGTGTACTTGCGCAATACAAGTACTGTTTAGGGAGGTAAATTGATTTCCTTAATTTCTCTTACTTGCTTTGGTGAACCAGTTTATAACTCCATTGCAAAAATTATGTTTTCAGGGTAGCTAAGCAACGCCTACGTGAAGCTACACAACAGGCTGTTGATTACCTAATATTGGGTATTGCTGGCATATGCATTGGAACCATCACAAAAGTTAACGATGATACACTCGGTGTAGCTTCTTATGGGTATACCATAATTGCAGTTTGTAAGTCAGCATCCTGCGTTATTTTTGCAAATGTCATGGTTTCTAAACCATAAAGCAGCAACAGAAAAAGACATAAGAAGAAATATTCTGTCCCTCATCTTATTAGATTGCGAAAATATTGAGCCACCTCTTTGGTAGGGTGGTGGAGTTGTGGGATACCACCCAGTCACCCACCGTGTTCAAATCGTGGTGCTCACTTTTGCACACACACGCGGTGAGTTCAGAGGAATTTAGTGAGATTCACTCACTTACCGCAGCCTCCATCAGTTCTAGTGTGTGGTTAGGAGGGATGGTTGCATGGATGTATGTGTGTGGTGGTGTATGTTCGTGTGTGCATCATCCATGCAATCACAAAAGATAGATGCAAAAAATTCATTGCTCTTAGGCAGTATCTAATAATGGACCGCAAAAGGCCAATATATATTAGTAACACTTGGATTGACCATACATGACCTACAGTGGCGGATGTAGAAGTAAATGATTGGGGGTGCCAAACTCTGTAATCCTAGCATAAATATTATTTATACCTATTTTTAAACACATTTAATACACATAAAAATAGGCTAAATTGGTCCTAGATTATAAAATCTGCATTTTTAGGGGGTGCCATGGCAGATGGCACCCATGGCACCCCCACTGGATCCGCCCCTGATGACCTATCATTTCTGTAAGGCTTCCCGTGGCATCATTTTTTTAGTTGTTCCCGTGGCATCTTTGCCTGGAATTTTTTTGAAACGAGCCAAAAGCTTTGCCTTTTTATATTGATATAGAAGAAGCAAACATGGCACGGCCGAGGCCAAAGAAAAACCGGAACATTTTAGGGCCTACTAATGCAAGAAAAGCATCCCCGCGAGGACCTAGATCAACCCACTCCGTCCACTCTCTCAGAAAGATAGATCGTCATATCTTCAAAAAGCGGTCACCTCGGCCAACTTCTTTGCGCCCGCAAGAATCCAATTCCTGCCTTCGTCTTTGATGTGTTGGAAAAGCACAGACGGCATAGTGAATTTGTTGCTGAAGATCCGTGCATTCCGCTACTTCCAAATCTCCCAAGTGATGAGGATGATTGCCGTCTTGAGTCCTTTGCGGGCAACCGATGACGTATCGGAGGCGGCCTTCCAATAATCATGCACAGTTGCCCTAGTTGTTCCCAAGTCCTGCACAAGGGCAGGACAATGAAGCCACGTCGCAGCGTCGCACCAGATCCGTCTGGAGTAACAACATTCAAAAAGAAGATGTCTAGCCGTCTCCGGTTGGCATCTACAAAGTTGGCAAGTGGGTTGATGGGGCCAGCCCCTAATTGCCAGGCGATCCGACGTCCATAGCCTATTCTGTACGGCTAACCAGGCGAAGAAGCTGCACTTGGGGGGTGCCCACGTCTTCCAGACTATGCTCATGAAGGAACAGGAGGTGGCGCCGATGAACTGCGCTTTGTAAGCCGAGTTTGCCGTGTAAATCCCATTTGGCATAAGTGTCCAAGTGATGTTATCCTATGTGCCTGGGGTGAGGTTGACTTCCTGAATTAGCCCCCAAAGGTGGACAAACTGAGCGATGTGGTCAGCGGTGAAGTTGTCCACATTCAGGTCAGTGATCCACTTGTGATCAGATAGTGCATACTGCATCCCGCACGCATCTCTTCTTTCTTCGGGAAGCCTCGTAGAGGCCCGGGGCAATGGCCATAGGAGGGAGGCCATCTTTGCCTGGAATATTAACTTGAGGTGTTTAAACAAAGTATGAAAGCTAAATTCGCTCTTAGTAAAACCAATACCGCGTTCTTGGTCAGCACGGAGCAATCATGTTCCAAAAATAGATTTTCTTGGTTTTGGTAGATGTTGCTTCTTTCTTTCCAGAAATTCACACTTAATGTCTTCTTTTTTGTGTTAAACTGTAAAGTAGCAATAAATACACATGACAGCTTTGTACATGTTCTGTGAACAGGAAAATTAAAGAAAATCATATGTTAACTTTTCAATATTACTAGTTTGACTAATTCATGTTTAATCTAGTGATAATATTTACGTTGGGATTTTCGTCCCTTATAATGAAGCTACAATGACACTCTTCCATAGATGTTTTGTTTTTCAAAGTGACTGTTCTAATAACATACAATAGCATTCTTATTGACATTAATTTGTTTTTTGTTCAGCACTGCTGTGCCAGCTTGCAGCACTGCGGTCATTTTCACCAGAAAGATTGCAATAATGGAGAGAGAGAGAATTGGCATGAGTTCTCTAGCTTACTTCCTTGCAAGAGATACAATTGACCATTTCAACACCGTGGTTAAACCTATTGTCTTCCTCTCAACATTCTATTTCTTCAACAATCCACGGTCTACACTTCGAGATAATTATTTGGTCTTGCTTGCATTAGTTTACTGTGTAACTGGCATAGGTTATACCCTGTCGATTTGGTTTGAGCTAGGATTAGCTCAGTTGGTAAGTAGGCCATCGTCAAAACTTTGTCATGATATTAAAAATCCAATTAGAGGAGCTGATTTGGCTTAATGAACTTTGTTCTTGCAGTGTTCTGCATTGCTGCCTGTGGTATTGGTCCTGGTTGGTACTGATGCAAAAATTCCACAATTTATTAGAGGATTTTGCTATCCCAAGTGGACACTAGAAGCTTTCATTATTTCTGGAGCAAAGAAGTTAGTATTTTCTCCCTCTTAATTTCCATTTTCCTTACTGAGCACTTGACTAATAGTAAACACGATTTTTTGTCATTTAATTTAGCTTGTTTGCAGCACAAGCTAGGCTCTATGAACTCCTAAAATATCATTATGAATTAATTGTTCATTAATATAGATGAAAAATATCCAATGGTTCATAATAGCTTGAAAATACTAAAAGCAGTTTGGCGCAATGAGAAAAATGTAATATTCTCACATGCGAGTTGTTGCAGTCAATCATCAGTCTTGTATATCCTGAAAATTATAAAAATCTCTTGTTCATATTTATTTGAATATAAATATTAATATCGAGGAATTCCTTTTAGCAATATTTTTGGAGAAACTATCTGGCACTTAAATAAGTTTCTGAATTACTAATTGTCATCATAATATCATGAAGCTATGCAGCTTCCTCACTTGGTCAACCGGTATCAATTTTAGTTTAGGAGGTCCCAGACCCGAAAATCTTTCTTCTGTTAGTCTAAAAATCAAACTTGACACCTTTTACCGTTTTTACTAACACACATTATTACCCTTCAGTTATTCTGGCGTATGGCTCATTACCCGATGTGGAGCACTGCTAAAAGGTGGTTTTGATATCAATTATTTTGCTCTTTGTATCGCCATTATGATGCTTAATGGTGTACTCTTCCGGTATGTTGCTCTACTTAGTCTGTTGAAGCTAAAATAGATGTAAGTATGCATATAATCAGGTTCTTGTCCATTTCCTTGCTTTTCATTTTACTTACCAAGTTACTTAATCTGGATAGGTGGATTATGAAGGTGTTGTCGTCTTGTGGACTAAAAGAACAAGAGGCTATTCTCTTGAATACTCAAGATTTTCCATGCAAAAAAAAAGAATACAAAAGATTCAACGGCTATGGAATTTGCATATAAGATTTTTGTCACATTGGTAGAATATGTACATATTTGGAATAACTATTCTTGTCCATAAGCTCGTCAGACAGGAATATCAACCTTTTTTAGGAAATACAACGGTCTACTACTACATGTAAACTTATGATGTGCACTATCATACTCAACTGCCAATATCAGGAATGTGCAAAAAAAAAAAACCCGAGAAGAACACAAAGAATGTCTCGATGAATTGAAAAGGGAGAGAAAGTTTACACAACCCCAAGAAGGCGCAGGACACAGAACAATGCTGCTGACACCCACTCATTGAACTTATGCAAATGAAGTTTCAAATTGTCGTTCTGTATTGATTTTTTTCTGTAGTATGTGAAATTGGAAATTCATACTTAAAAGTTCTTAATGGCTACAAGGAAAAAAGTTAAAATTATATAGCCAAAACAAACCTATGTACAATTCTATGGACATGTCAATCTTGGCCGTTTGTCCTATATCGAGATTCCCTACCTGGTCCGTCAAAGCTTTCCATGCTTACAGGGCCCGTTTCGTGAATAGCATAGGTTAGGCTGCAAATCCATATCGGACCAGCTCCATTGTCATACTGAGTTTTTCGAGAGCTGGAAGATGACTCCCGTGAAGCTCCCGTTCGGGTTCGGTGCCAACTTCGTGATGGTTCCATTCTGCCCGTCTATTCTCGACTCTCCGCCTCAGGTCCCTGACCTACTCCACCTCGCTATGGGACACACCACTCTTGATAGGCTGGAACTTAGGATTTAGACACGATCAAATAATCACACAAATATTCTGATAAAACTTGGTTTAATTAGCAACTTTAAGTGGGAAATTGTTAGTCTTTTGAGCCTTATTACAAGGAAGGTAGCAATAGAAATTGTTAAAGTGCCTTGGATCCATGGGTTAATTGCCGGACAAAAAGATAAAAGTAATAAAGCAATAGAAAGGAAAAGCAGCTCTGTCAGGACGATAAGTGTGCTATGAATAGTAGTTCAATTGGCGCCATTGGATGGAAGATCAACGGTGGTTGGGCACCATAGCATAGGATGACCCTTAAAGAAGTCGATGTCGAGTCTCTTGGAGCGGAAAGCATAGGATGAAGACCAAACGGCCGAGAACGCTACATAACGCTTTTAGCTGATAAGAAAGATAGTCAGAACAACAGAGGAGCAGGGTAGTGCATGGCAATTCACTCGTCTTAAGATCGAACTTGTCCTCAAAGCTGGAATCCCGAAAAAACATTTTCATAAATGTTGAATCCTCCAAAGTTGCAAATTTGCGAGACGATTGATCCACTTGACAAGCCAATTCATCACATGTACACGGATGTCCCCCTGTTTCCTGGGAATTAGTTTAATCTTTAATGTCAATGACAACTTCAGATCCAATCTGAATACTGTCAGCTTCATCAATCAAGGGTAAAGGTTGTTTAGGCACAGGTCCATGATGAAGTTTTAGTTGACTAACATGAAAGGTTGGATGAAGTAGTCAACCGTTAGGCAGAATAGTTTGTATGAGGTGTGTACCAACTTTTCCAATATTATGGAAGGACCATGCAATTTTGAGTATAACTCAATACACTTGTGAATGCTAAAGAATGTATGTTAAGTGTTCGCACACGAACACGTCACCGTGTACCCTCGGCGTCGAGCGCGATACGCAGGACACGTCGCCGAAGGAGGCTCACCGGAAGCGCGATACGCAAGACAATCCGGCGAGCGCTTTTGAAGACACGAAACTCCACGCGGCCGGGAGAGACCCTGTCTGGACGCACGGCGGTGATGGGCTGCCCTAGATCGGTTCGCCCGCCCCCAGGACTTCGTAGATCGAAGCTCTCAGAAACGAAGAACACCGACAAACGAGAAGCAGAAAACTAGGGTAGGAGATGAAAGTTTGTAGATGGGTTTTGCGATTGTGTGTTGTTCAATCGGCCGCCACCTCTCATGTATATAAGAGGCGGCTGGACTTTCCGTGCAAGGAAAATGTTTGGATTCACGTCCAAAACCCTAATTTGGGTCCAATTCGGATGGTCTGACCCGAACCTTCTAAAACTGTTCGGTCTGTACCTTGCGGGTCGTTTTTGAGGAAGTAAACGACTCCGGAGCGCAATCTTGTTAAAAGAGAAGTTGTTCGTCTCGAAAAAGCGAAGAACGTTCGTTTTATGCGTTTTTCCATTTGACTTAATCTGGACCCTTTAAATTCAGTCGGAACCAATTCGATTCGTTTTTAGCCTTTCCAAATTGCTCACACCCGAGGGCAGAGGGTGTCTATGGTAGGGCGACTGCATACGCCCAACGCCCCCGCCTGCTCACCCGAGGACAGAGCATGTCTATGGTTATGTGAACACAATATTTTGGCTCCACAAGTTGCATACGACCTCGGATTGAGATGATCAAAAAACCAAAATTGATTGTCTCGTTGATACGCACAACTTTCGTTCACATTATATTTTCATATGAGATCATCTTGGTGGAACCTCTTTGTAAGCCAAAATCGGTCGTCAACAGTAAGGATGTACTTTGGGGTAAACAATCTCTCCAATGGCAAATTCTCTTCCAGTTCTATGCTTATCGGTGAATGCTTCATTCTGTTTTGAGCTTGTATCAAGTTATCTCTGATTGTGTTGTTTACCGGCTGTCCTCTAGCAATGATCATCACATTATCCTCAATAAGGAACACTTCAACAACTTGTGTGGGAGCAAAGCCATATAATGCTTGAAATGGAGTCATTTGAAGATATGTGTGGAAGATAGTGTTATACCACCATTCTACTAATGACTGCCATTTTTGGTTGAGAAAAAGGACATGCGTTTGAGGTAATTTCCAAACATTGGTTGACTTTTCAATTTGATCTCTTTTTGAGGATGGTATGATGCACTCATATGTAATTCAATGCCAAGATCTTTGAATAAATCATGTCATAAGTTTATTGGTGAAAATCCCGTCTCTGTCAATGGGCAAGTCCTGTAGTTTAGAAATGTTGTCCACAATTGTTTGATAATAATGGGGTGCTTCATTGCTAGGAAGTGAGCATATTTTGTGAAGTGGTCCCCTTCTACCAATATTAGATCTTTGTTTTCAGATAGTGGAGGCCCTCCACCAATCCATGGAAATATGTATCCAAAAAAATATTGGCACATGTAGTTCTTGTAGTAAACCAGGATAAGAAGTGTGCTCATATTTATCTTTACTATTAAATGGGAAATGGGAGTTGGTCGTTCCTACGTCGCGAGCGAACCACCGCCTCCCTCGCTCGCTTCTCCGCGCCGCCAGCGATCAGCCGATCACGCACATGGGCCAAGGCCCAGGGAGAACGGTCCACAGAACACCCACGCGCTGACGCGCACAACTATTCGCTCGCTTCTCACCCTCCATGGCTCCTCTTCTCTCCATTGCCGGCGCGGCGCCGCCGACCACCTCGATTCCCCTGATCCTCCCCGTGATCCAGCGCCGGCTCCGACCACCCCATGCCGCTGATCGCTGGTGCGACACAGAGTACTTGTCTCCGTCGCCTGTTTCCCGGCCGCGCCTTGCTTCACTGCCCGTGACGCGTTCTGTCGTCCAACCCTAGCCGTCCAGGCCGGGCTCGCCGGTACAACTAGCGTTGGTCGCCGGTACGACTACCCTGAACGCGGCAAGGGAGACCACACCCTCCACCAACACGTCGCCGCCATCCCCTCAACCTTTGGTTCTTCTCCACCGAGAGCAAGACCACCATGTCCACACCAGAAGGTAACCTCGGCCAGAAATGACATCCAGGATCACTCGCTCCAGGCGGAAGATTTGGAGAGTAAGATCCCGATCGACCCTGGTCAGATTAGTTGGCTAAATTATGATGCAAAATGGTTGTACTTCGTCATTTCATCTCATAATATGTAGAATGCGAAATAAATTATTGTGTACTTGTTAATAAGGCAGCTAGCCAGATGCCCAACTCTCTAAAAGAGTCTCAAGCAAATGAGATAATTGTAATCCACTGAGATGCCAATCAGTCATAAATTTTGATTGTGTTTGTGCTCCAGGGAGGTGAATTCCGCTTAATAAAATACCATGAAATGTGTGTTGTTAATATCATGCTCGGAGTGACAGTAGTGAAGCTTCTGCTGGTAATATATTGTTGCTCATTTACCAACGAAATTGTGGCATATGCACAGGATCACTTTTTGATGTTATCGCCAACATTACTGGGCTTGTGGCCGCACTTCTTGTTAATTACTTTCAAGGCTGGATTGACCCAGTTGGTGCCATCGTTGTAAGTACAAAAATGAAGTTTCTGTTTTTCTTGTGTAGTATAAAACATGTGTATATCATTTGAGTTCTCTGTCGATTGATCGGCGGAAGAAAATGGACGATGCCCTGTTCTGCATCTGACTGAATCGTCAAATAACTGCAATATATACATATCTTGAAAGATAATCTCTCTTTTCTGTACTTGTTAAAAAAGGTTTATTACTTTGGTGAAATACTGAAATCCTGCATAACTTATCGTTTTCTTATTCTCCAGCATGCAACCATTGGAGATATGGATGTTTCCACTGCCACATCATTCTTTGCCTCTTTGGTGTTTATGACGGCCATGGAGGTTGTTATTTGGTCTCATCCTCTTATGAACAAAAAATATTTTCAATTCTATGATACAAATTGAAGCGGTATTCATCTACTGGCATTCTTTTATTTTTGTGATCAGTAGCATCAACTACTACGATAATCTGTTACAGGACCTGCTGTCAAGGTATTGTGCACAACACCTTCATGTTGAGGATTGGAACCATCCAGAGTTTAAAGACAATCTGCCTACTGCAGTGGCGAGCGTTTTGTCAGTGTATTTAATAGCGAACTAAGAGGTGACAAAAGTTCCCGCATAGTTTATACCTATACTACCATATTCTTTTGTCCATTCTGGTCTTTATTATGACAATTGTAATCATTGTTGCTACTTTCCTATTACAGAATGGAACAGATGATGATGACAGAGGAGGGACAGATGGAGTCATCAAAGAATAGTTCTACTATTAGGAACTGTCAAAGATAAGCTAATAATTCTGCTGATTCAGTCCAACAACAGAAGAATATCACACTAATGTTGGATCTTTTTGCTGCCCTGTTGTTACTGATGTTGTGATGTGTCGTATTGTAATTGCAGGTATTTCAATGGACAATGATAGCTTTATCGAGACGTTTGATTAGGGGAACGATAAAAAATGATAGCTTTATCGAGACGTTTGATTAGGGGAACGATAAAATAATTTGGAATGGTAGTTGGCTTAATAGCCAACCTGAGGAACAAAAATATTGCTATTCAGTTTGTGCACTCATAGAAGAGGACATGACGATTGTGGACTGTGAGGAAGTGAAATCTTAGTCGACAAGAGATAATTTTTGGTACGTTGCTTTTTGTGCATATATGATGCCAAATTATAACTTCTATCGAATTATATTGTAGGAAAAATATAATCTATTTGATTTTGGAATGTTATATCTCAACCAAAGTTTTATGTGTATTATGATTACATTAATGGCATGAATTTTTTTAATAGACCGTAGCAACGCACGGCATTTAGCTAGTTCAGTTAACATATGGACATTGTTTGATGGATCTCATCACATCATGTCACACCGAAATTTTCCTTTATTCTTTTTCCACAACGTAAACACATTTTTTTACTACAAAAACATAAAATAAAATAAAAGAGAAAATAAAACAGAAAAGAAAAAGAAAACAATAAAAGAAAAAAGAAACATTACCTTTCTGGGCCGCATTCGTACCGACCCATGAAGGAACCGCTGCAGGCGGTAGCGATTCCGTGCCGCGTCGAGCGGAGGATAGGAGCTCCCCGGCCTCAGCACTCAGCAGCTTCCGCGACACGAGTCCCTAAAATCTCCCCCAAAACCCGATACTCCGCGATGAGACCCGCAGCAACAGCGGTAGCAGCCACCGCCGCCACGCTCCGAGCCGCGTTCCTCGCCCCTCCCGGCGCCGCCTCCCGCCTCCTCCCTCCCCGCCGTCTACTCCTTCTCCCCCTGCACCGCCTCTCCTCCTCCTCAGCCCTCCCGCCTTGCGCACCCCCCTCCGACTCCCAGCCGCCGCCGTCGCCTGCCTTCATGGACGCGCAGTTCGAGTCCTTCCGCGCGCAGCTCGACGGTTCCTCTGCCCTCCGCGACCGCATCCGCTCCGTCGTGTCTGAGGTCGAGTCAGCCTCCCGGGCCGCCACCGCTGCGCTCCTCCTCGTCCACCAGCCCGTCCCCCTCTCAGGTTGCAGCCCCCTTCTCCTCCTCCTCCCCCCATTTCTCTTGCGGGTTTTGGCACTTCCTTGCGATTAACCTCGTTGCGTGATGCGGGGCTATCTCCCCTCCTCTATTCGTGCAGATGTGCTCGGCAAGGCGAAGGCACAGGTGGAGGTCATCAAGGGGTTGTACTCTCAGCTCGCGGAGATCCTCAAAGAGTGCCCCGGCCAGTACTACAGGTGATGAGATGGCTTAACTACGCGCCTTTCCAGGTTGCAGAGGCTGGGTTATGTGGAAATTGCTCATGTATTGGGGTTTGTGGCTTAGGTACCATGGGGACTGGAGGACTGAGACACAGTCCGTGGTGTCGATGCTGGCGTTCACCCACTGGCTTGAGACTGGCGGCCTCCTCACACACGCAGAGGCCCAGGAGAAGCTAGGATGTACGTGGAGGCTCTGCCAATTTTTGTATTAGTTGTGGCATACAGTGTCAGTGTGCTTGCCTACAAAGCTAATTTGTCATGCCCTTGTTCTTTTGCAGTGAGCTCTGGAGAGTTTGGCCTGGACGTGGAGGACTACCTGACTGGTTTGTCATCTGCGTACTGTGCTTTATCTTATTTGCTTTGTTAATTGGATGACGTTTATGGATCTACATGTCATACTAGTTAAATATTTTGCTCAAGAACAATTTACTGGGAGTATATTGACTCTCCTTTTCATTGCAAGATGCTTATTATCTGCAACAGATAAAGGCTAGTTGTCATCCTATAAGAATTGCATGAGAACTGTTGCAGCTCTTTTTCTAAACAACTAAGTTGCTTGAAGGTTTACCATGGTTTTATTTTCTGCAACGTTGTGTAAAAATGACATTGCTTACTCACATGAAGACTTGTTTATGTCGCAGGGCTGTGCTTCATGTCGAATGATTTTGTAAGTTCCCCATCAACTACCTACTTGATTTTGACTACATACATTTTTTTTGCACTATTAATTTATCTTTTTCGTGATCTGTTGCTGGTATTTATGTTGTTAATTCGCCAACATACAGTGTTACAAATAAGTAACAATCAATATCTCATTGTTAAGGAAATACCTCTTATAATCTTCATATCAACATCCAAGGACTAAAAAGTTCATATTGAACAAGTAATTATTATGTTATAATTTTGAGCCTAAGAAACTTTTGGATGTACTTGTGAAGATATTTTGTTTTGCAAGGTAGATGAGCATGTGCCTACCCTTTTCAATTCCACACCCTATTCACATTTATTCACGTGGAAGATAAAATGCCAGTCATACAATAGAGTTATAATTTATAAAGACATCAACAATTACAATTGACTATTCAGAATAAGAACATCCAAAATTCTTCCATTTCTAGAAGGAGTTTGCATAATACGTGCATACAATTATTAGCATACACTGTAATCTCGGTATCATTACCCTCGTTCATTTTGCATAGGGGACGTCATGATACTTGAATGCATTACTGCAATTAAAGTTCTGCAAGAAGTCGTCTTCCTGGTCCTTCATAAATAGGTTTGTACTTTGTACTGAACCTGTCTCGTGGCGGAAATGGTCGGTCCTCATAGTCAGCGCCAAAGTCATCAGGGCTGTTTCATGATTCTGCTGCATGATTGTCATTCTAACATAAGTAATTGTCAAAACTTTCTATGGTATCTACATAGGCATGCACTTTCAATCTAAAATCTATTTGTTTTGCTAATCAAACCCATAATTTATGTATATGGGCAGTCCCAATGCCATTGCGTCAGCTGTATATAAAACACGCCAACTAGGAAAAATGCTGACGTGGAAGCCTAAGTTAAGGATGAAAGTGATAAATAAATACCGTATGGTAATCTTGATATAGCTCTTTCGAGTTATGCTTTTTTCACTCGCAAAACATATTAAATGACAGCTTTAGATACAATACTTTGATCAAAGCCACTAGAAATATCTAAACACGAATGTAATGCCTACTAGCTAAATCCCCGTGCATTGCTACAGATCAATAGAGAGATGTATATAAGTACTAATCGAAAGGTTGTGTCTAATTGCGTTGCATGAAATACTAGCGAGCATCATGCACCCGCCTCCCTTAGACCCTCTCCCCTATTTAGCAACCACCATGTAGCCCTTTGATTCTCTTCACCGAGCCTTTACTTCTCGATCCCTACCCTTTAAGCTGTCTTTGTGCAGTTGTCTTCTCGAATCCCGGCTAGGTTCCATCGTGTTACCCTTCCCAAACAGGACAAATGGAAGCGCATTAGGGCATCACCGTAAACAATCAAAAGCATATACAGTAAGGGGGAAGGTCGGGAGGTGACAGATGATGGACAAAAAGGTGGGGCAGGGGCACCATAGACCGGTAGAGACGTGGCATGGCTGTTTCTAGCTGACGGAGGCATGGTGACCAGCTGACTGGAGGTGGAGGGATTGTGCTGCAGTTTGAAGGGATGGTTGTTGCCTGCTGCTTTGCAGCTGGGACGGTGGCCGGAGAGGCCAATGGCGGAGATTATTGGGTTTCTACTTGACCATGGAAACACGGCTATGGAGGCGCAGCTGTCGAGAGTTGCGGTCTGGAGGCCAGGATTGGCGGTGGTGCTCGTCGAGGATTGATGGCGGCTGCTGCTGGCCGTAAAGGCCGTGGCATGCCTGTGTAAACCGTGGCTGAGAGCATTGTCTCGCGTCGAAGGAAAAACAGAAGAAACACGGTAGCAAACATCTCGAGCGTCTGTATGTAACTAACGTGAGTGAAAAACCAGATTTTCTAGGGATATTGAGGTGAATGAGAGGTGTCAGATCCACATGTCTGGTCGTATAGTTTGTGAGGAGGGGTGAGGATGTGTGGATGAACCACCATGAACTCCCCTTTAATAGTAAAGATGATACAGCTTAAGATACAATGCACTGGGACTGCCCTAGTTTGTTCTAGTAGCTGATATGTGAAATATTTAGTGAGAAATTGTTGCACTAAGTTCTCCAATTAAATAATCGAATTATACTAGTCCTGATGTTTGCTGTAACATTTACCCTATGTAAAATTGAATTTGACTTGAACTGGTTCATAGGATTTTTGAGTGCATGCTTTTGTAGGTAAAAAGGACCAAACCACTAGAAATCGACAGCTTTTGTGCATTAACTGAGACCCCTCTGAAATCATTATACTCAGAAAATCTTTGGATATGTCCTTGAGTTTATTTCAGGCTTGAGAAAAACTCAGATTGTAGAAGAATATGGTCCCTGGGTTCCCTTTACTGGACCTATGTTCTTTTTTAATTTTTGTTTCGAATTGGTCGGGCGCTTTTTTACCTTGCAAAATTGTAGAGTTACCCCATGGTTACTTATAAGTTTGTTATAATAAAATTGCTCACGGGGAACACACTTATTGTCTTGCTGATAAACACATAAGCTCTTATATTTCCGTTCCCTTCACTAGAGCTGAAGCTAGTTTAAAAGGCCTGAGTCATAATGTTCGCTAGAGACGGCAAGAAATTTAAATTGGACCGAGGGACCACATTAGGCAAACTCATATTGGAAGGAGTTCCAGTTTTTATATAGCTCGAGCTAATAATTGCGTAATTTGTGAGGACAGTATGAGTTAATTCATAATCTCGGATATCATAACTTCATAAGTACATAAATTATCATATGGATTGTTTGAGTTGTTATACAGGGCACATAATCATTATAGAGTAGGTCATGAGATCTCGGCATGACTGGAGGATGCACATAACTTCTAACAAATTAAAATCATCTTTTCTACGACTGTAGTATAAAATACCTTTTATATTGAGAAATAATTACCCCGTGTAGATGAGAGGCTGCGACACTGCTGTCTGCCTTCCGACTGTGCGAATGATAAGAGCTTTATCTGGCATAGTGTTGCATGCTCTTGCGTGGCTGATCTCCTTGTTAGTGCATGGTGCACGAAGTAATTGCTTTGTAAAAGTACTTCCGTGTGAGAACGGGTTCAGTGTTTCCTTTTATTCCATGTGCATAGCCCAATCCTAGATCCCGCTGCCTGTGTATCAAGAATTCTCCTGGATCAAATACAAGGAGACAAGGCATACAAGTGTCCTCCTAACCATAATCGTTTCCTGATCTCTTGGTTGTCATGGTCTATGTTTCATCTCTTTGGAATCGTGTACACAGTTTCCATGTTTGCTTTGGCTTGAAGACAGAGTACGTCAACCTGAACAGCAAGGACAGAATATGCTTGGGGAAGATCTGGAGATAAGAAATCCTTTGCTTTCTGGCTTGACTTCCCTTTCTACCTCCCAGTTCCCTTGATTGCCTCCATGATCAATCACAAACTGATGGATATGCACTTATGATACCACCTCCATGCTCTCCCCAAATTGAAATGACCAAATTAGAGCCTGTCTGATGCTGTGGCCCAGTGTAATAGCCCAATTTACAACAGGCCATGGAGACAGTCCTCTTTGTACATAGAACTGAGGAGGCTTTGCAAGGGTTAGTGCTGCCTCTGCCCGGTCTGCTGTCCCCAGATCGTCCACTGCACCAAGCTCTGCGGATGCGCATGCGCATGCGCATGCCACTGTTCATATGATAATCTTTGTCCCTCCTCTTCTGCGCTTAGGTGTTTGTACACCGCTGATTTTCCTCCGGCTGCTTACATAGCCATGGTCTCTGCTTCCACTTAGCTCGGCTGCGTATATAGCCATGGCCTCTGCTGTTTCCTTTTCTTTTCTTGCTGCAGCACCTGTGCCACCACTGCTTCTTGCCGTGTTATTAGTGTGGACTATGTAGCACCTGGTGTGTTAACGATGCAGACAGTAACTCGATACCAAGTTAACAACAGCAATCGTGGACGTTGCGACTTTGTAGATTCCCAAAAGCTCGTGCTGCATCGTGGCCTAAACCATATATGATCACGGCCAGTCCTTGACTTCGCTGGAAAAGTTCCAATATTCTTCACCACTCCATAAGGATCAAAAACTTGATGAAGCACACTCTCCGTGATATGTAGACGTTGCGACTTTGTAGATTTCCAAAAGCTCGTGCTGCATCGTGGCCTAAACCATATATGATGAGGGCCACAGTCCTCGACTTTGCTGGAAAAGTTCCAATATTCTTCACCACTCCATAAGGATAAAAAACTTGATGAAGCACACTCCGTGATATATAGAGGACCTGATGAATGGTGGTGCGGAGTATCAATTTGTACCGTCTTCTTGGCAACAAAAGCCATGGTGGTCGGTTTGTCAACCTTGGTTAACAATGGGATAACTTCCGTGCTGAAGAGAGCCAGGTGGTGTGGCTGCAATCATCGGCAAAGCCAGGATTCAAGCAAACCCTGGGCTAAAAATAATCGCGTGTAGCTTCTGCGAAGAGCATCCGAAGCCAAAGCATAAAAAAGTGTAGATTGCGCAACTATAATAGAATTTTAACTTGTTCTTAGTGATCCAAAAGGTTGATAAAACATGACAATAAAACCTCATTATCTCTTAGCCTTATATTTTTATAGAAATAGGAAAATGATCAATTCGAGCTTCAAAGAAGAAAAATGGAGAAATTACCTTCGAGTCATAGACAAGATAGGCAGTGCTTGATGGGGATTGGGGTCTAGGTTTTGGGGAAGTTCATCAACTGTTGTTGATAGTAGTGGCGCTAGGAACCAGAGTGAAATGCGAAGGTGAAGGAGTCCAGTAGAACCATGGGCAACACGGGCAGTGCGGTGGAGGCCAGCAGGCGATGTGTCGTGGAAGCAGTTCACTAGTGGCCCTGCTCCTGGATTCATCGGTCCCTACATGTGTTAATGGGCTAACTAAGGTCTAAGGGCTGAGATACTAATGTACTGAGAGGCCTGTCCAGAGGGATTTGTGAACTGCTCTGCAGGTATTTAACACCCCTGGTTGCCCGGGACCCAGTTCCGCCCCTGGCTGCAAGCAATTGAGTAGACATAGGTTGATCTCATAGAATAATTTTGAGAAAATAGATTGATTCTTGCTTATCTCAAAAGGAGGTACATGACATCCTTTATACAGTGGATGCTCAGGCCCTTAAGCTTTTCTAACACGATATGAAATCCTGACGAATTAGACTCCTTTCATCCTAAATCTCCTAATATAATACTACAGCCTAAACCCTAAAGTATCCCCTGATTTCCCTGAATTTGGACTCCCTGCTGCTAGTCCACAACAGACTGCAGCAAAAATGCAATTTCATATCTACTTGATGAAAGTTGGTGATAACGAAGTATGAAAAACTAGGTATTGTCAAGTGACCTGCTCTGAAGTTTATTCTGGATTCAAGGTATGTTTTTAAAATCTAAAAAAAAGTTTGGTACCATCTCAAAGATGTAACCATCTGTTTAATGAATATTTTCATGAACTTTTCTGTCAGTGCTGAGCTTCAGGCCCAAATGTTTGTGAGATTTCTAAATTCTAGTACGTAAATACAGTTGTGTATGTGCATTAAGAAAACTGAAAAATAGTTTTTCCAGACTAGATAAATATGAAGAGGACTCTTCTTCCTAGATGGTCAGCAAAATCATTGAATATTTGTGATGGCACCTCTAAACCTTTAATTTTGTTACATACTAGCATCCCGTGCTTTGCTAGGATAAAAAAAACGTACCATATGTTTACAGAACTAATTACTTCACTGAATTGAGTTGCTGCTCGGGTATCCACAAAACTCATGGTAGATCAGGATGACTCCAGAACATAATAAGGTGGGGGTAGTGAACAATTACAACTGAATCTGAGTCGTTCATGCCAAAACAGGATTACCACCAACTTGTTTCTTTCTAGGTGCAAAGTGTATAAAAACTAGAAGGTTGAAGAATCATAGTGAATACATTAGAATATGGAGATTGATTTCAAGATTTTTGTGGGTGTTAAAGATGAACCCACATTATGTATATTCCCTCTGTTTGAAGGCTGAAGAGGGCAAAGATAGTATATATTAGAATATGGATATTGATTTCAACATTTTGTTGGTGTTCAGGTTGAACCGACATTAAGTCGTATGAACTTTTTTTTGGAAACACTTAGTACAACATACGCACGCACATGGCTAACACACAGAACAACAACAACAACAACAGATTGTCAAGCCTAGGGTTTAATCCTTGGTGGTCTGGGGTACAACCACCCTTCTAGCCATTCAACCACATTTTGGTTCTCATGTCATATGAATTTCTGCGTGCATGCAAAAGCAACACAAATATAAGTACAAGCAATAGGCATGTACACTCGAGCTGGCCAGTTGGCCATAGTACTTCATGAATGATTTATGTACAAGTGTCAAATATATGAACCTGAGGTGGACTGTATTTTGTGGAGTAGCACACTTTGTAGTGGATGGACTGGACCGTGCTGGTCATATCTGCAAAGTATAAACTTTATGTAACACTATCTGCGCTTCGAACTTTTAAATTTACTGTCCATATCGTTATTTCATTCATTGAATGTTCAGAAAGAATACTAGTCCTCTACATCCAGTGAGTGGTATAGTGATTACTTGCTTTGTTTTCTACGGCCTAGGTAGGCATGTAGTCAATATAACTTTACTTCTCTTTAGCCAGTGAGTGGTATTATCAACTACTTGATGAATCTTCTACATCCTTTATATGTAATGAATAGTCCTGATGTTCTACAATCAATACTGATATGAAGGAATGCTTGGTCAATGTTCTACAGCCCAGATGTGTAGTGAATGCTCTATAGTGGATGACTAGTATTAATGGTTGCTTTTTGAATTTTCTACAGCCTAGATATGTAGTGAATCGGGTCACTTCTGGAGACTATGATTGTCCCAGGAAGGTGCTAAGTTTCTTGACTGATCTACATGCTTCATTTAGGATGCTGAATCTGCGCAATGACTTCTTGCGTAAGAAATTTGATGGTGAGTTCACTAGTTTTTTGTTTTCACACCACCTTGATAACTTTGGCAGTATTATTTCAGCGTACTTTAATATTTTGTAATGTTTTTCCTTGTAAGTTGTGTTAATCTAGAGTTGTTCATGTATTCTATAACCTTTATTTGCAGGGATGAAGTATGATTTAAGAAGGGTGGAGGAGGTATTTTATGATGTGAAGATACGTGGACTTGTGCCTGGGGAGTCAAAACAAGAGAGTGCCCAGTCATAGAATGTGAGCGATCCCTAGAGTTTAGTTGGCAATCGACAACTGTCGTGTGTTCTCTTGACTATCATGGAAGTCTGTGATGGAAGGTTGATTCTAAAAGAAAGTCTATGCTTGTCTTATTATTAACCCATCTGGAATGTTGGAAAATGACTTACATCCTCCATCGGAAACAGGGTCATGATTAAACTTATTATGTGATCACATCTTGCGTTTTCTACTTAGTGCTGCTGTATGCCTTGGAATTCTGAAAATGTAACGTTCTGTAACACTTCTGCGCTTTGCTATCAAACGGAGGTTTAGGGCTTTCTACACTTAGGTTTGCGTTGTCCCCGGCATGAGTTTCGCCTGCCCCTAGCCACGTTCATGCACCCATAGAGCCATGATAGGTTAGATCACAACCAAATAGCGGGGGACAGTCAGGGCATCTCCTATATATATATATGAAAATCTGGGTCTTAAAAGAGAAAGTCTATATCAGTATGAACTGGTCTTATACACTGTGAGAGTGGGTCTTATATTTTTTTTCTTAAGATCAAGCGCTATGGGCCATAAGGAATAAATAATCATATTTCTCACTTATTTGGTATGAGGAGCTGTGTGGGCTAGGAGGGAAAAAAGACTCCCTCCAATCCATATTATTGGCCGTTGAATCAGACGTATCTATACATATTTTAGTGATAAATACATTCAATTCAACAACAATTAATATGGATCAGAGAAAGTACCACACGTGAGAGAAAGAAGTTGGCACATGCTCCCATCTTAAGACCCACCGTGGAAAAGTAGGTAGGAGACTAGGAGTTGGTAGGTTTGTATCATTGTATGCGAGGCTAACTTGTCAACACCCATAGAGTCATGATGACGATTGGTCAAATCACAAATAAGTGCTCGTATTTCTACTCGCTTTGTTATGAGTACACAACTACACGAACCAAACATTGGTGTCCATGTATGGCTACAAAGTGGACAAGTATGGGTTTGGTCGATCATCAATGGCCGGAGAAGTTTCCTAATAGTTTACCATATTTTCCATTTTAGGCTAAATGCCTAGCAATGTCTGTTTACCCCTATGTTTTTCATTCCAGAATACACGTATATCAACTAAAAGTTCAGTACTACATCAGCGCTGGCATACTAGCTACGTGTCTTTACCCTTCTACGTAGTACTCCCTCCGTCCCAAAATAAGTGTCTCAAAGTTGTCCAAAAGTGAATGTATCTATACTTGTTTCATGTCTAGATACATCCATTTTTTGACAAATCTAAGATAGTTATTTTGGGACGGAGGGAGTATTTTGTTTTCTAGATAACACCTTAAATAACAGCCGCAGTGGAGTGGGGGCAACATAACACCTTAAATAACAGCCGCAGTGGAGTGGGGGCAAAAATCGCGGCCACTGCCACACCGTCTGATATTCGTAAAACGTAAAATATGGATTACCCTTACATACTACTATATATTAAGGCGCGTCACTTTCGCGGTCTGACTTTTTTGTATCAACCAACATTTGCAAAAATTTGCAAAAAACACAAACATGTTAGAACATTCACATCCAAATTTAAAATTTAAGTCTCCAAAAATATCAATCTTAATAACTTTCCAACCTGAACAATTTTTCCAACCTAAACATTTCCAAAACATAAAACCAATTATTCACGACAAAAAAATAAACATATTTGGAAGATTCAAAATTGTCAACTTCTGGCAGAATTTTAGGAAAACAAATAAACAAATTGAAGCATTTCAATCCATATTCCAAATTTAAACCCTCCAAACAAAAATTATAACTCCTTGAAGCCCAAATATTTTATGAACGTGACATGTACGTTCCCACTTTCAACAATTTTTAAAATCTAAACGTTCTAAAAACCGTAAATTTTCCCAATTACAACAACTAACTAACATTATTTTAAATTTCGACATTTTTAGATACAACGGGTGCGGCGTGTCGCCGCACCAAATTCCACTAGTAATACAGTAATACTTTCCACATCTTCGCCCGCGGTGCGTTCC
Source organism: Poa pratensis (assembly GCA_947311845.1). Taxonomy (NCBI): domain Eukaryota; kingdom Viridiplantae; phylum Streptophyta; class Magnoliopsida; order Poales; family Poaceae; genus Poa; species Poa pratensis. The sequence continues at coordinate 51,728,171 of CAMZMU010000037.1, read as the reverse complement.
ACCAGCATCAAGTTAACTTTGGCCAACCCTACGAAATCTGCGCGATGGAAGTGGTCCAAGGCACAAAGAACTCAAAGTTCTCCCTCCCGGGGCTGAACAGTGCGCACGAAAACTACCGATGGCACAGTCCATGTGCTCATGTCAGGGTCCGACGCGCGACGTTGCCATACAAGTTTCCCAGTAGTAATAATCACAGTTACCATTTTAAGCTAAAGGTGCAACTGACTACTGAGCACCACCTTCCTCATTGGTACAAAGTAGCAGTGAAACCGCGAAAGTGACACGCTCGGTCGATTCATCATCCTCAACTGAGCACGTTCCTCCTGGTCAACATTGTTATCCCCACCTACATCGTCCAAAGCCTCGATCTTTCAAATTCACTCTCATTTAGCTAGCTGTAACCACCATAAAAAAGAAGAGCTAGGGGATCAACCGTGTCTTCTTGTATAAAGTTAATATATTATATCAGTACATCTGCCCTATTGTTTTTTCACAAATCTCATGTACACTTTTTATCTTTTCCAAAAAAATATATATTAAAACTACACATTAGATCCCTAATTTGCGTTTAAAAAATCAGTACATCTAGCATATGCAACAAATCAATATCAAGAGCAATTCGTGACATAAAAAAGAACACAACTAAATTATAAAATAAATGAAAATACGACCAATATCTAGGTCAGAGAGAACATATAGGCTAAAGAGCTTCGGAGTCGAGCCACACATCTCAGGCGTGGCCCCACACTACAACAAAAACTAGCATATAGACACGCTTTAAGAGAGACGGCTAGCTGATTCCGTGTTAACATAATCTCCACCAAAGCGCCACTTATCCTGTAACTATGAAAAGATGCGACGGCTCAATGCACCGTATCTATGTTTGCCTATTTAATTAGCCTCCGTCAAAACTGATGAATTTAATCAAACTATAGACGGGAAAATAGACGGACCGGATAGAGGACGTCTCGAGCAAATTCTCTCGGCGCGTCGCGCGGTCAATAAAAAAATTGCGTGAACAGAAATTATTACGGCGCGTAAAGTTTTGGGCGGTTACGATGTGAAGTCTTTTATCTCGAGCACCACGTACCGGAACTTCCCGCACCTTCTTCCCTATTCTCGCGCCATTACCGCTCTTGCGCCGCCATCAGTCAAGTCCCTTGGACCGCAAGGCCGCCGCCGCCGTCGCACCGCCAGCCATCAAGGCCCCTACATCTTAGCGCCACCGGGTCGCTGCAGCACCACTGCACCAGGACGATTCTGCATCGATGATTCGGGATTTGGGCCCGGCCAGAATTAACCATGCCTCTTCAACCTCTTTAGCAGATCATCCATGACGAACTGGGATCCTCCTGCATATATTCTCTCCTGAGTCTGATCCCCGTAGCTAGCCCGGATCAATCGCTGCCCCCCAGTTCCGAACTTGAAGGAAACGGAAGGTAAAAGACTGGCATAGCTTGAAGATAGAGTCCCCCCTTATTGGTTTCCGATTTCTTCCTCGTATGCTGTTTAATTATTTCTGCATTAGTGTATTTGGTAGTGCTCACCAAGTGTTTGGGGGCTGCGGAGATGATAGAAGGGTCGTTTCACAACTGATTATTCTTCATCAAGGTCTGCTTCAGTTCATTAGAGCAAGGACATTTAGATCTGGTAACAATTGGCAGTACAAGAGTACGTGCAATTCTGAATCTAGGTCTGCACCATCATCGCCTAGGTATAATGTCCTGTTGTTTTTTCGTTCATAGAAATTTGGAAAGATGGATGTTTGCACATGCATGACACACGTACTTTTCAGTTCTTTGAGTTGATAAATCACTACTGGGAGAGGAAGGAACTGGTAACTATCAATTGCTTGTTGTATTTGTCTTTTCACTCATTTCTCTCATACTTTGACATTTATAATACTGCAGGAAGATGCTCTTGGAAAGGAGGTGGATTGAGGAACTTTCTTTGATGAATGCCATAAAACTAAGGATGGCGTGTATGTCAATGCATTAACAGAGGAAAAAATGGTATTGACTCTTTTGTACCGGAGAAACTATGCATAGTTTCTTGTTGGGTTGCATTTCTGCAAAGCACTAGAGTTTGGTTAATTGTTGTATGTACTTTTAATACATAATAAAAAACCAATATGCATATCCTAGTTTTTTTTGTGTTGATTGAATGCTTCATATGTTATCGGTTCAGATTGAACATTCCTATGTCTCATACAAGATTTTAGAAAATACTCCAGCAGTGTAGAGCTCTAAACAACTTGTACATGAACTTACACATTATCTATTATTTCCAATAACCTATACATGAACTTTTAACTGTTTGCTTTTATAATTTTGATTGCGCTCTAATTATGATTTTTTTTAGAACGAGGTATACATGACATTGGCTGAGAAAAAATTGGATGGGCATGAACTTACTGAAGAAGACTATGAGAAGGCTATGAATGATGTATTTGGAAAGAACCACCCTGGTCGTGTCCGTGGAATGGGTCCAACAATTCCCATCAAAGTATTTTGGTGGGAGTTTTTCCACTTTGTCAAGAGATGAATCTGGAACTAGCTCTAGTAGCTCACATGATCTTATGAAATTTGTCTTTTCCTATCTTGCTGAGAAATACCCAGAAGATGACCTGTTATCGCGCCTACCACCACAGCTTAGAAGGCAGATGGTATGTTTAAACTTAATTATTTTGATGCTCGTACTTGCAAATGCCTATTTTTTTACACATTCAATGAATCAGAAATGAAATGTTTTTTCTCTCAATGATAGGTTGCTGGCAGAAAGAGGGTTCAACTGTCACATAGCAATTCGACTTAAACTTCTGAAGAGTCACCTGAAGGAAGCGAAGACTAGAAAATATGTACCTGGAACTCGAATCAAGCTAGTTAGCGTTACAAATATATGTTAGAAAATACATATCTGGTAGTCAAGATTTGCATTTGTTATGTTCCGTTCTTTGCAGAACTATTTACTGTACCCCACAGATTTGATTTATGCTTTGGATGAACAATATTAGTAAAATTGTCTTTTCTTCCTAAATATGTGCCATATGATCTTGATGATGTATAGTGATATTCGTGGATAGATAAGGATACTTTCTGTGTCAAGATATGATGCAATACCGGTTCAAAACAAATAAAAATATATATAACAAAATAAAGTAGAGATGGGTGCTACCGTGTCTACGGAAATAAAAACAACGTCTCTATTGTTTGAGCTTAGACACGACAGGACCGTGTCTATGAACATGATAGACGTCTTTAAATGTTTATTATCATGTTTCACATTTCAAACTAGAGACGGGCAGAATCTGAATTAGAGATGGCTCTTGGCATGTCAAGTGAATTTGGTTCGAATTCAAATCCACTATGTAGAGGCGGATTTGACCGTGTCTATAATCGTCTCTAGTTGTAGACATGGTTATCAAAACCGTGTCTGTGTGTTTGAGACGGAGGCTATGGCAACGCCTATGAGACGGGTGGTAAAACCATCGCTAGACCTCGTAGACATGGGTAAAACCGTGGCTACAAGACACAAAAACTGTCGCTACAGGCTGTTTTTGTTGTAGTGCCACCTTGCATCCAGGGGGTGCAGAAGCGAGCTCCACCTACGCTTGAGCGTGGTGCCCCCATCTGGCCCATCATCTGGCTCCGTGCTTCTTCTTATCCAAAATAATTTGCTGATTTTTCGTATCATTTTTGGGACACTAGAAAATAGGCTTCTCATCCGATGTATTTTTTTTCCTGTTTTCCAAACGTCCGGAAAATTTTCTGTCCATGTAAACATGCAAAATTAATGAAAAAGGCATTACAGTTGATTTATAATGTGAAACGTATAATCAAATAAGAGTAAATTATGATTGAAAATAGTGATACAAAATGGACGTATCAGTCGGTACTGTCAAATTGGAAAAATCCATGTTGGGTAGCCATGCGTGCCGAGTAGGAAGTTCGTCCCCATCATATAATATCTTTAGGTGTTCTCGGTGTCGTGAACATTCAGGGGCATCAAGAGCAAGCAGGGTGAATGGGGCTACCTGAAGTTGTGGAGCGCTGACAGGGAAAGGGGCGGATGATGTCAGGTACCTTGTACCAGCGACACAGTGAACGAGGGTAGGCGGGCGGGAGTGTCGCCCCTCTCTCCCGGATCGCACACATCACCGTATCTTGCCGAGATTGTCCATAGAGAGATTGACCTTCATGTGCACTTGCTTCATGCACTAGGCTTGTAGATCCAGGTTGACATCGAGAGCGAGGAAGCGATCCTCCAAGCCATTAAGCTTCCCCAACATCTCCAGCAAGCGTGATAACAGTGTGTAGGACTTGAGCACTTAGTTTGAACGGTGCCGTCTCGGCGAACCCCTCTCAATCTATTGAACGATGATTTGGTTCTTACACCTGATCGCCCGAAAGAAGTCAACAACCTTATCAGTCGAATTACCGGTACGATCATGAGAACATGAGTCACACGTTGGATCCAACAAAGCCATATTGATACCAATTGTTATATCGTAGGTGTATGAATTGGATTCAACCGATTTCATAGAGTTAGTTTTGGGGTGGAGAGGAACGAGATGGGGAAAAGAGAGCATGTTTTAATTCCTTCTTGTTCCAACATGGTTCTATTTAAGATTTCGATACCATATAGATTCTTTTCAAATGATTTTCTAATTTTGAGCCATGCCGTTTCCGTTTTGGCTGAATTTTATGAAAAATTCGGAACCATTTTCACCCCTATCTACAACACCTGCGATGACATCGTGATCGGCCGGGGGAGACATGTTGTGAGCATGACGAAGAGACACTGGCTTGGAAATGTCGAGGTGGGTTGTACGGGGTAGGGCAAGGGAGCAACATAAGCACTCCTGGCGGTCGGCGAGTGTGGAGAGGCACGGGCGCACACGAAGGAGAGAACGTTGACGAGGAGTGCACGGGATGAACAAACACGTGTGGTTAAGTCTGAAAAGATGGATGGTGAAGACGAGAACGAGCGGGATGGAAACATGGATGAAGAGAGGAGGCTGGGTCGAGAGGCGTGAAGGTAGCAGAGCGAGATGAGTATGTATATCCGCTATTCAGATGTTTAGAGAGGAAGAGGGATGGGCGGGGGCATGTATGCGAGGGGCGGGATGAGAGATGGATCAATGGCCAGAAAGCCATTCGGTGCACCCCTTCTCCCACCCCTTCTCCCACGAGCATGGTTAACCGTTTAACGTGTGTATATAACAAGAGGATGTGAGAACCTTTTCATTGTGTCCTCACCGTCGTATACTGGATGACAAGGTTCTAAGTACGGCTATTTTTTTATAAAGGAAATATATTAATATCACGAAGATACCAATTACACCCGTCCTCTACACCAAAAAAAACATCCAAAAACATGAGGGATGCACACAACAAAGAACAAAATAAACAAGAGAGAAAGAAAAACAAATACCTCGTCGCGGTGTACAACACATCGCAACAGAAGCACTCTAACCACCACCGAAAACAATAGCCGTACTACGACCTAGGCTCTCTAAAAGCAATGTCTCCAATAAGGAAACAATGCACAAGCGCTGTAGTCGCCCGATCGAAGATCTTGGGTTTTCACCCGGAGAAAGACCGAGTTTCCAAAACAATGCCTTCAGCAAAGCCATTGCCAGGTACAACCAATGAAGGCCGGACCTTGGGTTCGCACCCTGGAAATCATGACTCAGTACTTGACGAGCACCACCAAAGATACGGTCCACCTATGTTGCGGAGATCTCCAGTAGCATCATGTGCCAGACTGCGGAGATCCCCGAGAAGAAGACCGGAACTCGTCCGGCGGCCAGATCAAGGAGGTCGACATGAAGCCATGCCGAAACTCCGCAGGGCCAGACCCTCTTTATCCGAGCACACCAGCAGGCCCCCACGCCGCCGGTCGGAGCAGCAACGAAGAAGGCGGCCGCAACGCACGACCACAAACCGTCCATGGCAAGAGGCGGCCCAGATCGGCCCTAAGGGCCTGATCTGATCCAGCACCGCGTCACCGGAGGTTGATGCCGAAGCTGCACACCGCCTGCCGCCAAGATGCCGCTCCGGCTTGAAGCCCCGGCTCCAAGGCCGCGCCGCCCTTGAACCGCTGCCACCATTCCACAACTGCCCATGGAGTCACCGCCGCGGTGCACTCTCCTCCCCTTCGTCCTTTGACGAGAAGGGCGCTGCCACCGCCGCTGGCTTCGGCGGTGGCGCCGGCCAGAAACGCACGCCGGTAAAGGGGGCTGGAGGGGACGGGGGAGGGTCCTCCGAAGTCGCCCGGGCAGGGCGACCTGGGAGGCGGCGGCTAGGGTTGGGAGCTCAATGTTGTGCTATCATCATCTTGTCCAAGTACGGCTATATCGGAGAGTTGATCTCGGGCAACACTAGGCGCCACTCTTGGGCGACGGAGTGAGAGAGAGTGTGTGGGGTAGGGGGCACTGACAAAGTCTGATTTTACAACGGGTATTAATCGGGTCACCATGTGGGGTACCTACCCACACCACCAGCTACCGTTGGATACACACAGGGACGGATTGGAGCTAAGTTCACTTAGGCAGTACAAATTATGGCAGATCGCCAGAAGACGTACATCGTGTATGTAATAAGGGTCTCTCTAGCGCTGAATCGAATGAGAATTATCTTAATTCTCATTCACATGACGTCATCAATTTCAGTTGTAAGTTAAGTTGCAACTCATAATTAGCACGAATCACGAAGCAAATCAAACGGTCCGGAACAGTTGCAAGTCCACTTGCAACTCAGGCGAATGAGAATTAACTTAGTTCTCATTCACATGATGTCATCAAATCCCAGTTGCATGTTGACTTGCAACTGATGCACGAATCACGAAGCAAATCAAATGGTCCGTGCATGTTGACTTGCAACTGATGCACGAATCACGAAGCAAATCAAATGGTCTGAATCAGTTGCAAGTCCACTTGCAACTGATGACGTCATGCGATTGAGAACTAAGCTAATTCTCAATCATTGAGAATTAGCAAAACTGATGTAATAAACGTTGTACGAAGATCGGAAGATGTATGAACTTGCAACGGATGACGCACGCACCGTAGTTCATCTTCGTCCAGCTTTGCTGCTCATTGTAGTCGAACATCTTCGAACAGCTTTGCTCATCATTGTAAGCACATCTTCGTACAAGACGCGTTATTATTCGCAAGGGATAAACATATTTTTTCTTTCTAAAAAAGAGATAAACATACGAACTAGAGATGTGTAGTCTTCGTACAGTTCGAATGCTGACCCTGTGGGACACCGCGATGCTTCTCAGAAGATGCCTGCGCCATGGATGTATGAAGGCATCCGTCTGTATCCTTGGATCTCCACTTTCCGGCATACAGTACTTGTGCATTTGCACCTGATACGTCCCCATCCTACAGATCCCTGTCTCTTCTACCTCTCCTCCATCGATCAAGCAGCTGCGTGCCATGATTGATCCAAGCTGGTGGCCTGGTGGTCGAGCTAGGCTTCATCGATCAATGTCCTTGTGAAAGATGTCGTCAGAAGATAGCTGCCTCAACACTTAACCACTCGACGAGCTTGTCATCTTCTACGTACGGCCACGTCTTGCTTCTGATCAATGGAATATGAGCCGAAGTTATCCATCACTGTAAAACAATGTATATCATTTACACATTAATGTAGACAGTAAAATTAACTACAAATTATTCATTTCGAAATAAACTACTAGAAATGATCGAGGGCACTAATTTAATTCCTGTAAGAAGTATATGCAAATTCAAAGCACATGAACAGACTACTTTCTCCAATAATTTGAACAATAAATACGAGAAATAAGATGCTGCTGCTAAATAGATTAACCATGGCTAGATACACTGGTATAAGCAAGCAAGAAAATCTAACATTCACTAGACAAAGCCATGCACGTACAGACTAGTAACAGTATAGATCAGAAGCACTCACTGCCTTGACGCGAAGCCAAAGAACTTCGATGTAGATGTGGTCGTCTTCCTCGTGTAAACATACAGATGACGGGGTTTGCCATGGGTGAAAGACTCAAATGCGAGGCCAAGTCTACGGTGGCACAAAGAAAAGAAGAGACTGACAGATGTGATGGTGACATGAACAAAGGCAAGAGGATAAATATAGGTGATGTGATGTGGCCATATTTCCTTGCCTCCATTTTTATGGAAACAAAGCCGGTGCACGCAGTTTCATTCCAGACTAAAGACATATTCATGGGTAGATAGCGAAAGAGGTTCCCGTATATAGGCCCTGTACCCTCCACTGCAAATTTACAAGGACTTAAATTTTATTACCCCTGTCGCCCTGTGCCTCTCTGTTGTCCCGAATAGTTAGGTTGCGTGTCTTCAGAATTCAGATGCACATGAGTTGACGACCTACTCCCTCCGTTTTTTAATATAAGATGTTTTAGCATTTGTCCATATGCATGTGTACACAAATGTATATAGACATGTTTAAGTGTGTATGTCCACTCACTTTAGTATGTATCTATACAACATGTATAACACCTAAAACATCTTATATTAAAAAATGGAGGGAGTATATATTAGCTCCCACCTAGGTTAAGTTCTAGCTGCAAAAGTAGCCAGCTACTAATCTAGCTTGCTACTCTCCCCCGAGCGCTGAACCCATCTCCCCCCACGCCCGTTCCTCCACCGTCTCCCATCTCTTTCGTTGTCTGCTCCGGCACCCCATACCTTTCTGCATTTCGAGTACAGCATGCATGCGGACCAGCATCATTCATTAGCGTAGACGCGTATAAACACCAATTTGGGCGAGCAGCTACTGAGCTCAAAGCTGCATGCTTTCCTGCTACACAGCTAGCATGAATTAGTGCAACACCCAGACCGCTCGATTTATCGTCCAAAAGAAAGACGAAGAACAACACTCCGCGGGCCCCTTTCACCCTTTGGCTGGCTGCTTGACGTTTGACAACGACACGGTGGTCTTGGGATCTCTATATCTCAGAGAAGACAACACATTGGGAGCTTGCAAGCCGTCCACTACTCCACTGTTCTCCTTTTCGAAAAAAAAAACTCCACTGTCTCCAGATCCGCCGTGCTTGCTAATCCGCTCGACGTAGGCGCCTCTGCCTCTTTTGCACCTCGCGATCGCCTCTCCTCTCCGCAGGCCAGGTATAATAGTTGAAACTCAACAGACTGTGGTGTCGACGTAGCCTGCTCGGAGTGTGCAAGATAGTCGCCAGTTGCAATTGGCGGTGGCGTAGCATGCGCGAGCGCTAGCTTGCTGATGCATACATGCGCCCCTCCCACTGTCGATCAATACTGTACTGTGTGTATGCATCAGTAATTGCTACTTTCATGCATGGTTGCATAGCGTATCTTCGTAGGGGTGTCATTCTAACAAAGGATAACCTTGTTAAACGAAATTGGCATGGAAGTACGAAGTGTATGTTTTGTCCACATGATGAGACAATAAAACACTTATTCTTCGAGTGTAGTTTCGCTCGTTCTATATGGTCAGCCATCCAAATAACGTCTAACTTATATCCACCCAAGTCTGTTGCCAATATTTTTGGCAACTGGCTACATGGGATAGATAAAAAGCTTAGAACGGTTATTAGGGTGGGAGCGATTGCTGTTATATGGTCGCTTTGGCTTAGTAGAAATGACAAGGTTTTCAATGATAAAGATGTTTCTCATATGCAGGTACTCTACCGTTGCACAAATATTCTCCGTATGTGGTCCACCTTACAACGTGTGGGACATCGAGACCTCTTTACGGAGGCGTGTGCACGTCTGGAAGAGGTGGCAAGGGACATTTTTTCACTACATGGATGGCCGCTTGATCGCCGGATTGGACCTCCATAGGCCGTCGAGATTGTCCATGACATAGGCGTTTTACATTATTCTTGCTGATTGTAATTCGTCTATTGCTGCACAACTTTTTTACTTTCTCCGTTGGATTGCGGCTGTGTGCATTTTTGATGCAGAGGCCGGGTGTAATACTTAAACTTTTGAGTAATAAAGCCCTTTATCTAAAAAAAATGGTTGCATAGCGTATGCATGACATATTAGTCACAGCCTAAGATCATTAATTAGTTCTGAGTCCCGACTTCGTGTCCATTGTCCTGTAAATTATTATTTTTGAAACGGGAGCAAAAGATTTGCCACAATATATTAATTAAGGAGAAGAGAATTGTCCTGTAATTTTGGATGCAGCGAATGGGTCCTGTCGAACCTGATCAAGTGCCTTTCTTTTTAACGCTGAATCATAGGGCCTAATGGTTGCACTGGGAACAGCAATCTGTTATGTTCCAGTCAATCTCCACCACCATTAGACCTGATATCATATGGTCCTTCTAATAAAGCAAATAATACGAGTGAGATGATTTATTGTTATCAATACTACTGTATAACTGTATTTTTAATTATGCCATATTAACTATCATCGTGTGCTACCTTTACTGTACTGTGTGTGTAGTACTGAATGAATGCAGAACACTGATTTTAGCTGTACGTTCAGTTTCCTACGTTGAACTGGTGGTAGCTGCAATGGAGCCAGTGGACGAAACTGAGAGTTGGACTGCCATATTGGCTGATCCTCTTGATTTGCCTCTATATTATGATGCTATTCCTCTTCCAAGCCAGGTAATAAGCTGTACAAAATATATTCATCCATTTTGCTTTATGTGTAGTCCGTATTGGAATACCTAAAATATCTTATATTATGATGCGGGGGAGTACACTCTTATTTTTGGAAACGATGTTTTAACTAATATAGAACTAGATGCACCCATTATTAAAATTTATTTCAAATGCATTTTAAAGTGTCAAAAATCCAAACAAAAATTAGGTTGTACATCTGGACATTCTATATCCGCACAAAAAAAATCACGGAAAAATGTCATTATATATGATTTGCATAAAAAAGACAAAAAAAAGTCCGATGCAAAGTTATTTTGTAACACCAGAAGTTGTCTTTTTACCCAGCCCACAAAAACATTCCGTGAAGCTTTCGTGCTATCATAAAATGTTTGTATGTACACCCGAATTATTTATTTATTTATTTTGAAAATTTTAAAATACAATTTTTTGATAGTGGGTCTGTCTACACCATGGAAAAAAATAGCGCGCTATATAGCGTTTTGAGAATTGTTTAGCTAAATCAATCAGTGTACAATGTCTCGCTAATAGCACGCTAATAGCGTATTTTAAGACCTATTTTTTTTCCTTGGTCTATACCTACGAGTCAAAACAGATTTGCCCTTATTCTTTCGCTACTCACAGCTCCATTGAATGTTTGTGTGAAAGATAGGAAAGCGCTAGTTTTACTGTGGCACGAGCACTGGTAAGATTCTGTACTCCATTATTACTCCACATTATAACTCGCGGTGGCAGGGGAGGACTACCTTGGCAGGGGCAGAGGCAGAAGGTACGCGGAGCAGAGCGTGAGCAACGAGCCAAGGACACAGTTGTGTTGTGACCGCGTATGCGGATGAGCCGGAGCAGAGTGTGTGGCGCGGCAGCGTCTAGAGAGAGCCTAAGCTAAACACGAGCGTGGCGGCAGCGATTCACTCGTCGAGGAAAGGAATTAGGACATATACGTGCTGGTTGGTTCATACCTATTGGGCTCTAATCACAGTGATGGATGCATGTTCCACCTGACGAATTTACCCTGAAGAGAGGAAAAAAATATAGAAAAAAGTTGATTTTATAATTTCCCTTGAATATACAGGGAATCAACGGCTCAAATGAGGCTCATACTGGTACTCTCGATCAGATTAAGACGTGTCGTAAAAGGATGCCAAAGAATAAAGACGTATTGCAAAGAAAAGAGCGACGAGACTACGGTAGTCACTTTCATTCCGAGAATGGAAACGGGGACAATGGCCATGCTTGCATGCCTACACTTATATGGAAGGTACGTTGCTTCCTCGAAATTTCTCGCAACCAACCCTGGCCGGACGTCTTCCAAGCAAGCAGCCGGTGCAGTTTACCCTTCAAAAATTTCCGCTGTAGGGAAAATGCTAGGATGCATAGGGACGCATATGCTCCGGGGCACGTGGTTAACTTTACTGGTCCGAAAATGGTGGGATCCACAAGAAGCTCTGGTTAGGTCCGGCAAGCAAAAAACGGGGATATGTAAAGAAAATATGTTTCACAAATCTCAAGATGGGAATGGGCCGGGTCGACCCGCTGGGTCACTGACCCGGCCCAGAAAATCAAGGCCATTGGGCCATCTGGGTCGGCCCTGATAGAGTTTTGGGTCGAGAGGGCCGGCACTATGTGACCCGACGGGTCAGCGGGGCCGACCCAGGAGACTTTGTGTCTCGTGTAGGCCGGCCGCTCACCCCTGCCCAGTCGAGACTTCCATCCCGTGTCGCCGCCAGCCGCCGCCGCCGGCCGCTGCCGCCTTCGCCCATCTCTGCTGCCGCCGGCCGCCTCGGACGATCCCTGCCGCAGCCGGCGTTGCCTCCCTCTCAGGTGCCCCGCTCCTGCCGCGCCTTCCACTCCTCGTCCGGGTCACCATCGAGCTCCCTGTCCCCATCACGATCCAGGTCCGCCGTCGCCGTCCAGCTCTCCGGCTCGTCCTGCTCGCCGTGCAGCCTGCCATTTGTTGGCTTCCTCTCCTTCCCGACGTTGCTACTAAGATTGAGAACATGTGAGGCTAGCCTCCCGCGCCCTGCCTCACATGCTCTGTTCGTTCTTGGTTTTTGCCATGGCTCACATCTAGAAATTTGATTCAAGAATATTTCTGGCAAGCTGTTCACATGTTAAAGACCTCCACCGCGGACTGAATTTTGTTGCCTCAGTTTCCAATTTGTTTACTGAATTAATTAAGCAAGGCTCTGGCTGACTAGCTGCCAGATTATATCTCTAATATATAATATTGTTGAGCGACCGCAATTTACCCCTTGAAAAACTTAGCAATTAACCCGCAGTCCATCACAATTCACAACCCCTTCCCCTTCTACAGCTCCGGGTCTCTCCCTCCTCGCGACGTCGCCGCCGTCCCAGCCGTGCGCATCCCGGTCGACGACGACTTGGACCACGCGTGTTGCTGCAACCTTACTCCCTCTCGAATCTCCCCGTGCACCTCCTCTCGTGGCGCCCCGTCCAGCTCCTGTTGTGCCACCTCGGCCAGATCGACTGTTGCAGCGATGGGGCTCCGCCGCGCCCCGTTGGGCCATCCCTGTACGGCTTCCACTAAGGCGGCGAGCTGCAGCACGAAGAATTTGACGGTTTTGAGGTGCTCCACACACACAAGGAGAAGAGCGAGCATATCTTCGAGATCGCCGGGTACGGCCTGAAGAAGGCATGGACGTCAACAAGTTCGCCGACGGCCACGTACACCGTCTATCGCTCTCCGAGCTGCCTCTCCCCAGCGCGAGCAGCGCCCAGCAGCTCGCCCCCTCTAACCTCCTATTTGGTGCATCTCCAGGTCAAAGCCCCTGGCCGGCGGCCACTCTGAACGCCGTCCCCTATTTGGTGCATCTCCAGCTCGTGCCCAGCTCTGAATTTGCACTGAAGCTTTCACACGAAAAAAAAAGGATAATCCTTAGGTGGTGCTCGATAGTCTTTATACTGTGAAGTTGGATTAGTGGATTTAGGAAAAAGTAGTACTACATGTATTTGTATCATGAAACATCTACGCATCTATATCCGGCTAGAATTTCTGTGTGTAGTGTTGTATGTGTTGAGGAGAAATCACCAGAAGAATCTTGCGATGTGTTTAATTGCTAAAGAATTATCTAAATTTTACATGGTATAATTATATATATTTATCTGAATTTTACATGGTATATTTTCTGTTGTGCTGCAGGGATTTATCTGAATATCCACTGATTTTTGCTTGCAGGGATTTAAGTATCTTCACCACTGAGCACTTACTTCTCTAACCCTAGATTGCTTCATCTGTTATGTATATTTATCTGAGTATCCACTGATTTTATCTTGCAGGGATTCAAGTTTTTGCAATGCTGCTATGTAGAAACATTCATCCAAGAAGGTGTCTCTTTGGGTATTTCATACAATTAATTTGGCGAATTAACTGGGGATAAATCAAGTATCAACAATGCTACATTCTCATTCTTTGGCACCAAACAGTAGGCCAAATTCCCATTGTCTCGCACCAAAATAGCAGAGTCACGCAGCACGAAGGCAATCATGTGGCGACTCGACACCGTGGAGACTATAATGGCTGAAGAGCCGACGATCATGGCTGAAGATATCCGGCCATCATCCGGCAAGTGCCTCTCTCTGAAATCATCTAAAATTAGCATTTGTCTTTTGTTTTACCCAATGTTGGGGATATCTTTTACCCTTGTGGACATGGAGTAGTAACATGTTTAGTAGTTGAATAATTCAATGCTAAAATTTCATCAGCACTTCGACGTTTCTCAATCAAAACTTATGGAAGTGTGGATTGATTGAAGTACACGAAAGTAATTTACCAACAGCCGAGATGCCTTTGTCTTTCAGTTTGATTCTTGTGTACAGTTCATTCGCTGATAGTTCTGAACTAGATGGGGATGTGCTCTGTTTGTGTTCCTAAGTGCCGGCGTCTTTAGGGAAAATATTGTCAGTCTTCAACAGTGATTGTCGGCCACTCGCTGTTGTCGCCGGCCATAGAGAATTTGTTTTTTGGTGCGAGAAAATGAGAAGGCTTGTTGTTTGGCACATGACATTGTTCGTCGAAAAGTTAAGTAGGTCAATCAATGCTATTTGAATTACAAATTTAAACATATGAAAGGTTGTTCATTTGATTTAGTCACCATAGCACAGCGCACATGATATTTCTAATGCTATAATAAAACCAAGTTCTAGACAATACCTAAAATATTTTAATGGTACAACAGTTATGAGTACATATTGGTTATTTAGACCCGTTGCAACGCACGGGCATTTTGCTAGTACAGTATAATATAATTTCATGATAGCAGTCGCTAGCTAGCTAACTGATGCTCAATAGATATGTTATCCTGCCACGTATTTTACTGCACATCCGTTCTATGTATCGTACCCAAGTGCCTGCATAATGTAGCAACGTTACGCATTTATAATATTCTTACGCATGTTGTTGATACTGGAGCCAACGCTCATATTTTTGGTAGTCACAAAAAAAAGCTCATATTTTGGATCGATCCGAGATGCCCATTGGACCAGCAGGGCCACAGCTATTTTTGGAATGGGTCGGCCCATGGCCTCTCAAATTGGCCTTGAGGCCATGGGGGCCAGGGCCAAGGCCAGGTCCGGGTCGGTCCATTCCCATCATGACACAAATCCAAAACTAGTACGTATTATTTATTTTTATGAAGAGGCGATTACTAAAAACTCAATTGCAACATGATTTTTTGATATTTTCCTTCCTCAACAAAAGTTGGTGGCATATCTTACATTTTCGTCGACACTCCGTGGGTGCCATAGTTTTGAAGAATATATTCAACAATTCCGAAACACGACACCCAGGACCAACCAATCACTCGGTATTGGAGAGGAGGAGGGACGCCTCCAGACCGGTCTCGCCTTGACGACGTCGGGCATCGTTGCGCTCAAAGCTTGCGCGGGAGAGTAGGCGCTCGATCTCGAGATCACGATCGGCCTTCTCGTCCGACAATGAGGACGAGTACGTGGAGTGTGACGATGGGTTTGGATCGCGAGGAGGGCGGACGATATACCCGGCGACGTGGCTGGTCTGTCTGGGCTTTTACTTATCAGACCCTTGCTTGTGCACGTTATTGGGTGCGCGGACCTGCACAAAAGGCGCCTAGAGGCAGGAAAGTGGAGGATCGCATATGAGGCATAAGAATAGAGGAGAGCGAGCATGCAGAGGGAGGACCCATACGGGAGGTGGCAAATGAGGGGAGTGAGAGAGGAAGGCCCCCCGACGTGGTCGTCATGAGTCGTGACGCATGGAGCGGCAGGTTAGAAAGCCATGAAACTTGTTATGTTTTGTGTCCTGGCAGGTAGGGAGATGCGGCATTACATGTTTAGTCCACATGGATAGTCTATTTGTGCTACGATGTCGTAATACAATGATACATAGAAGATGAATGATTGGACGTACATCCATTCGGTTGTTATGCATTGACCGATTTGTTGGAAAATTAGTCATTTGGTTTTCACATAAACCGGAGTATAACCTGATGCACACACTAACGAGTGAGTTAAATTACACAATGACGCGGAACCATTGTTTGGTACACAACACATTACATATATTTAAGAGAAAGATAATTTCTCACAACATTAAACCAGATTGGACTAGTTAGATGTAGTAGTAAGCTCTTTCGTTGATATAACGATAGTAATTTAAGTCTGACGCAAGCAAAAGGTTGATCAAATTAAAATATTTATCACAAAAGATTAAATATATCTCTTCAATAATTGTTTTGAAAAGTTCAGATAAAATTTACGGTAAAAATTGTAATATTTGACTGCATTATTTAGTCATACAAGATATTGTCTTAAAAACAACGAATTGTCACATAAATTTGTGTCTCGTCTTTTTCCACTGAGTTGTCATATCTCGTTTCCCAATAAATTATCAAATAAAATAATATTATGTTTTAATGAGTTGTCATATCCATCTTATTAAATTATCTTTAATAAAAGCTGCCAACAATCAAGAAGAGACAACACTAAGCCCAAGGCAAGTGGTGTGTTGTCTTGAGATTGGTGTTGTCAACACTCAGCGCCAGACCCAAGGCAACACACGCAAGGGAAGGGGACAACATATACAGTGCTCCAGCCCCTTTGGATGCTACGTGATTCTAGACACATCACTATCGTTGGATTAAATTGGACGGACGACAATGCTGCGGACTAGTCTACTCTTGTAACATTTGCAGCCCACACCAATTGTTTTGATTTATCATGCAAAAACAGACTAGGGAAGAGGTGTTCGAGCGGTCAACTGCCTCGAAATCTCGTCTAGGTCAGTGGACCACGACGCCGCGGCGGCGCGGCGCTCGATCTGCCGCCACAGAGCTGGACCAACAGCCACCGTCACTCTACCTCGACCATGCAGATGAAGCTTTACATTGCGAGGCCGGCCGCCGGCACTGTCGGCTGACGCCTTCACTCTAGCTTAACCACATGGATCCAGGCCCGGGCCCATAGTGGTGCCAACTGTGCCACCCGCATAGGGCCCACAAAATTTGGGGGCCCAATATTTCTATAGGCGTATGTACAATAGTATACACTTAGCAATAAATACAGTGAAGCGTGATTTGGTCTAGTGGTTAGTGCTTGCATGCAGGACAAGAAGGTTTTGTGTTCGAATCCCCACTCCCATCATTATTTAATTTTAGATTTTTCTACAGCTGCTAACATGTGGGACTCGTTTGCTGAACAGCACCAAAATCGCATGTGTCAAAAGAAAATACACATGAGTCCAGAAGAAAATATGCACGAGTCGCTTTGTAAAAATTAATACAACACATGTCAGCTCCAAAATCAAATTATTTTTTAATTTTGAACCTGTTGGCTCCAAGAAAGTATACACTTAGCTAGAAATCAGAACGGAATTGGGCTAGCCGGTTGGATCCAGCGCGCTGGGCCACATCTTGGGCGAGTATCGATTACCTCGATCGATCGCAAAATTCTAGCGATTCCCAGGTCATGTTGCTTGCCTCACAACTGTGTCGTGATTGCTTCGCTAGTTTGCTCGTCCTCTCGGGTCCCCAGGCCGCTCGCCGCCACGCTCGACATGGCAACGACGAAGCGAACAGTAGACGGATCGATTACCTCGATCGATCGCAAAATTCTAGCGATTCCTAGGTCATGTTGCTTGCCTCACAACTGTGTCGTGATTGCTTTGCTAGTTTGCTCGTCCTCTCGGGTCCCCAGGCCGCTCGCCGCCTCGCCCGACATGGGAACGACGAAGCGAACAGTAGACGGAAGATCAGCAACAAATCGATCGCATCCAGACTCTAGAGCCGGCGACAGTTACTCTTTTGGTTTCCTGTTAGCGAAAACATGTACATTGCCCCTAGCGAGTCTTACTTTCTGGTTAGCTTCGGTTTCTACTCCTAATTTCCGAACCTTAAATTTTTATTTCACTTTTGGCAGATTTGAATTATTATGAGGAAATATGATTCCGGTTCTCAGAAACGCAAGAGAAAAGAAAAAGGTCATAAGGATATATACCGTAAAACGTTTACTGCACTATCCTATACTAGATCTCTATCAAATGGGGAGCATAGTCATATGGATTGGCTTGTCTATTCTATACTAATTATTTGTTTATTAGTTCAAATTTTCTTGTGAGATAGAGCCATGTTTTAGAGTTTCGTACAGGGCCCCGGATTTTGCCGGCCCGGCCCTGCACGGATCCACCCTGTCTGCTCGTGTGCCAAGATTTTGTATCATAGTTCCGCTTTCAAATCAGATTGTACCTTCATATCTGCACAATTGTTCTTTACATTCTTTTGTTCGAGATTTGAAGTAGGAACCTTTTTTGGGGAATTGACTGATCTCTTTACTGATTCAACCAATCTTCAGAAAACGAATACAGCAAAAAAAAAAACCCTGTAATTTGTACTCAAAGCTTTGACCATGCATGTTGTTCCTTCGATGACATCTTTCAGTTCGTAAATTGTACTCTATTCCTTTGGTGATTTGGGGGCGAGCTGAATCCCGTGAGCGAGGAGAGAGGGGGCCAGAAACTAAGGACCATGTACCGGAATTTGACAGAATACAGGGACTGGTTTGCAAATGGGCCATGGTGGTGGCAGAACTAGACGTAGGTTTCATCCTGTCCCTTGAATCAGATTGGAGGGCCTGGATTGCTGGGGAAACTGGTAGCACACCAAGACCTTGTAGTACTGGATATGTTCTCGGCAACACACCACCAGAGACAGTGCCTTTTAAAGCTCCTCTCGTTATTTGACCATCGCGCGGCAGAATGGAGACGGGTACATGGTGGCGGACGGGGAGCTTCCCGGACGGCGAACGAGAGATGGCGCATGCGTTTTCCGATGCTTTCTCGTCTTCTTCAAGCCCGCTGACCCTGGTAAGCTCCTCTGCTTTCTTGCATCTTCTTTCTCATCTCTGAAGAAATTACTCCCAGTTCGTGTGGAGATGTTATTTTCTCTGATTTCTCTCTTGTTCTTCTTCTTCTTCTTCTTCTTCTTCTTCTTCTTCTTCCTTTACCTTTTAGCTTTCCGTATTTCAGCTAGTCCCCGTGCAGGAACTGATGTTTTTCTCTGAAACAATCCCCCCCACACACACACATCTCTAGTAAGAACAGGAAGCACTCTTTTTTGGCGGATCGGCTGGGCTTGCTATTGTTCCTTTCCGGAGATTTTTCTGAATCATAAGTAGAAGAGGATTCTAGGTTCTGGGTATTCAATGAGTTCAAGCTGCTTCAACGGATCGAATCGATTGTGCAACATTATCAACCGTGTCAAAATCATCATTTGCATTCCCTCAGCTTGCTTTTTTTTTTTGCGTTCTCTTGTTCGGCTATATGTACTGAATGGGGAGTTGCAGCCTCTAGCAGTATTCCCTTATCCTCTCCCTTGATTTTGATTGCTCACATATGAAAGAGTCGTTGCAATCTGTGGGAACACATTCTGCTGTTGTACTGCATTGCTCACTGATTTGTTCATCCGTCTGGGTGCTTAAGGATTGATCAGCAAAGGGATATTTTCTGCGCTGACAGCATTATCTTCCTCTTCGCTAGCTGATGAGCATATCCGGTGACTGACAATTACCTGGTGTATCGAGTTGCTTAGAGGTGACAGCAAGATATCATAAGATTTTGAATGAACTGGTGTTTTTTCCATATATCTTCCCTTTTCTTTCAATCTATCTTCTAAAAAAAGACTGATGTTTTTTTCTTTTCTAATCTTTGAGAATTCTGTATTACCCACAACCGTCATATTGGACATGAGGTGGCATCCACTTGTACAATCTGTCATGCATTGAGTGCACGAAAAAAATCCCTAGATGTCAATTAGGTATTTTTACTTAGGATTCTTGAGTTATGTGGAAGAAGAGAATAAGCAAAACCAAAATGTTCAATGAAAAATATTGAAGCAGATTCCCCAATTTCTTCAGCTTTCAGTTTAACTGGAGGTAATGTGTGTAGTAGTCGACTAGCATTGTAATTAGACCGGAGTTCTTTCGATCTTCTCAAATCTGACTTGGTTATAGAGTTCGCAGTGGGCTCATCACAATCCTAATACTGAATCAACATGTACTTCCTTGTTCTTGATGGCAGACGGCGTTTGAGGATTATTCAGAACATGAGGATTCTTACATATTGGAAATCCAAGGACCCCAAGATGAGCGTGATCTGGGCGAATGTTTGGGGAGTACGATGTGTAATTATTCTTATCTGTTCCAAACTTTATTACACAAGCAAACAAATTTATCTATGATTTCAACTGACCAATGTATGAAATTTTCCTTGCAGGTCCATTCAGTCCTTCTACTAATATGGAGGAGGTGAACTCAACTCATGAGGCATGATTTTGACACATGTTAAAGTACAACTTGATAAACAGATCAATGTGACAAATGGCGTTGAAATTATGTTTTGTCATGGCAGATTCTGTATGGATCTTATTCACCAACTAGTTATGACGGCATGACAATACAAACATGTGTGCATGTCACACCGGAGACCAAGAAGGTGCGTGAGAGGAGGCATATGCTGTCCGCCGTGCTGCCGGAGAAAGAGGAGACCCCTGCCACCACAGCCCTACACGGTAAAAGGGGAGGAAAGGAGGAGCAGAATGAAGAGATTCAGGAGGAGGGGAGAGACGCAGGAGGGTACACGCGGCCACTGCCTTGTCAACGGAGGAGGAGGCCCACGCGGCGCCTGCCGCCACACCGAGGGAGGAGGGGGGCTGCACCTCCTCCATAGTAGATCTACTAGGTATAATTACGAAGGATCTAATAGTTATGTTCAATAAATCACTTGTTGTAGACTCGAGTAGTTAAATACATATGTTCAATATATCACTTGTTATAGACTCAACTAGTTAAATACATATGTTATGTGCTTTAGATCACATACCAAAGAGCAGGACTGGCGCGAGAGGACCAAGGCAGAGAGGAACATGGAAGAGAGGAAGATGGTTGACTAACCTTTTTCTGGTAAGAATATGTTTATTATCAGGTAGAAGTTCAATAAATTATTATGTTTGCAATGAGTTCTTTACATATGTTCAGTGCTCTGTATGGTGGACCCTTTGAGCTCAAATTATTTATCTCTAATCCAAAAGAATCTCGGTAACTATTTTTGTTGTTTTAACAGAACGCACCATGCTTACGGGGCATGTGGTCGGCAATTAAAGGCGGAAAAAAAGGACACAGAAAAAACAACGAACACTGGACACCTAAGGAGGTGAAATTATTAGTGGATGGTATATCTGAGCTCGGAATTAGCCACTGGACTGAGTTGAAGAAAAGATGGTTTTCAGATACTTCAGATACAGATCCAGTTCGAACAGCTACGAACCTTAAGGTACAGTAATATTGTGATATATTGCACTCATTCTTAGATGTTGCCTGGCTTGAGCTGCAACCCCCTGCTCTTTCTCTGTTCATCTTCTACTTATCTGTATTTCAATAGCAAACGATGTTTTGATTTACGTTTGGTACATTAATTTCATGTTACCATTGTCCTAGGTCCTCAATTGATACCAATCTGTCATTTTGTTTAATCTATCAGGATAAGTGGAGAAATCTAGTGAAAGCCTACGTGGTCAATCCTACCTCCAAAAAGAAGGTGATAATTCATAAATTTATTGAGCTCTTTCTGGAGCACCACTGATTTCCATTTCTTATATTCCAGGGAAATGCACCTCTCAGTAAGAAAGTGATTAACAAGATCCAGATGCTAGCAGCTCTGCACAGCTGCACTCATGAATGATAGGAGAACCTTCTGCTGTAGCACAGTAGCGGCAATAAGAGCTCTGCTGTTATTTCAGCAGAGCATAGGCAATAAAATTTTAGCGTGTAGATAGTAGATTGAACCATCTGGAGGGGATCTTCTGCTCCACTTTTATAGTCCAGTGTTAAGATAACATTTCAAGTCAAGAAATGGGTTCCCTTTTGACGCTATAATAATCAACAAATCAAGGGGAGGCGCAGAGCTGTAATCAGAGAGGTGGAACAGCAGAGATTCAGTAGTGCTCCACCACAGGTCACAGGGTTTTTAGTACTCCCTTTGTTTGTGTTTTTAGATCCGAAAGACCAATTCGGCAGACCCAAGGAGTAACTAATACTCCATCTTGCTAATGCGTGACTCGGCGGACGCATAGGTCAAACGCATGAGGCTAGAAATATCTGAAAAACGCCATGTGACCTATAAACCCAACCGAGGGAGTATGAGCGTCCATACATCATGATGAAGCTGCAGTTTGAAGCCTTGCACCGAAACTACGATGAACTCACACGAGCGTCAGAGAGAATTGGACACACGAGAGTTCTGTGCTGCCTACAACTACTGCAGCTTTTCTGTTTCCACTCTTATTTATCTGGTTGTTACAGAAACTAACCGACGATCCTAAGATTCAGGCCAGGAACCGGTAGTGGACAATGCCATCCCAGAGTGCCGCGATCGTTTCGTCGCCATGATACGTTTTCCCTTGCCATCGCACGATGATATCAAGGCGACGTCCTATTCTACAGGAAACAAAAGAAATGACCAAGTCGTGAACAGATTCACACTTGGCTTTTATGTTTGACGAAACTGAACCTACAAACTGGCAAGAATTAGACTGTCGAAAGTGATCTTTCGAATTCGTGAAACCTTTTCATGCTACTCAACTAAATCAATCTCAAATGCGGTTCTAACTTTTCTTCAGTTAGCTCTCCATGCTTCGGGGGCATCTTTTTTCCAGCTATCTACAACCATTCTCAACTTGGCGAGGTGTTACAGATGAACTCAGCAGCTTGCTTGGATAAAGAGAAGAGCATCAATACAAGAGGTGCAACCTAGTCGTTTCTTCACTGAGACACCGAGATAGGTGGCACAATGATCTTAGACGATCTCAACTATGATCAACTCAAATATTTTTTGATAGCAGGCTTGTAGATTGATCTTTTTTATTTTCTTACCAATCTTAGTATTCTGATAAACATAGCTGCGTCATACAGTTAAGTATTACTGTTACAGAAACTAGCGCGGTGGCCCTCGCACATGCGAGGGATTCCTCTTTAGTGGTTTGAAAGTGTTCGAAAAATAAAGATAATGGTTTCATAGAATCACATTATTTCCCATTATGTGATAATAAAAAATACGGTTCTTTCCTAAGAATTATGGTGAAACATTGAACGAAAACTAAATACAAATTAACACAATATTAATGAATTAAAAAAATGTCTCATTCCTTAACAGGTTATCAGCAGGATTTACACACTAACTCAGGTGTATTTTTTCTGTCCTGTAATTTCTAAGGTTGTCATTTTTGTATATCGACCACACATACATGCCTACATGTGCGTATTTGACTTTTTCGGTGACTTTGCCAATCTTGGAGCGTGCCTCGGTGTCTGTCTTGTGAGTGTAAAAAAATACTCAAACTACACATATGTATGTACATGTACGTCTTGATCAGTTTACACTTCATATCTTTTTTTGGTAAAACATTTCATATCCAAGTTAGCACCTCCTTGCCACCACAATCGAGCTAAGTAGCTAGCATAGACTACTTTTTCGAATGTATTGATTAGTTTACAGTCGTATCATTATTATTTTTGGTCCAAACTCTTAAAACATTTTTCTTGGCACTGGTCCACCCAGCTATTTAACCCTGTTTTGTTTTTTAATGTATGGACGCAACTATTCTCGCGAAACTGTCCAGATACATTTTTTTGACGTTAAAACAGTAGGGAAGGTTCTGCTGCGTTATTTTCATTTTATAAAAATTGGATATGTACAAAGTTTAGAATTCCAATTGAGACATCCCCTCTTTAAGATTGGGCTAAGCTCTATGCATAATAACTAAATAAAAAATCTCCTTGAAAGAGAGGAAGCAAGTATCCATGTAATATGGCCTTGTTCTTGTGGTTCCATACGCTCCAGCAACCAACACTGAGGGATTACTTGAAGCATATTAGCTTATACCTCTTTCTTGCATCAATCAGCATACTGAAAATATCCAAATATATATTCCGTTCCATATTCGACTTCCATCCAAAATTTTGACTAATTTCACACCCAAAATATAGGTGGATACAATCTTTATTTACTCCCTCGGTGCACAACACACAATCATGTGAATCAACATGAAAATAATTCTAGCCAAAAGACCCTAGTGTTTAGCCTATCTTGTAGCAGCCACCAAAAAAAAGAATTTCGGAAATAGCTTTTGGCTCCCGAGCACCAGTGATACTGCCAGTTTAAAGAAAAAAAATCAAAAATCATATTTATGAGTTTAAAAAATTCTTTAAAAAATCATGCATGTTCTTAATGAAGTATACTACAAGTGTAAAATCTCAATGCAAAATATTCTGTATTATGGGCTACAAAAAAATGACAAAAGTTAGAAATTTGAAACTATACATTATACACTATACTCAAATATGTACATTTGTTATTTTTGTATAGTTCAAAACATAAATTATTTTGCATTGCGATTTTCCACGCTTGTAGCATATATCATTGAGAATATGCATGTTTTTTTCAGATTTTTTTTAAACTTTTAAATATAATTTTGATTTTTTAAAATGGTGAGATCACTGGATCTCGGGAGCACCAAATCTCTACTCTAAGCTTTGGGAGTACACGGGATTTCCAAATCCATCTCAAAGAGCAGGGGCTAAATCAGTAGGAGATAGTGCAACATATACTCTCTTACAAGAATAATTTTGCATGGATCCAGACAGCTTCCACATATGCTTCTCATTTGTTATTCTCTCTACCATGAAGGGAATAATTTAACTTATCACATTACTTAGCTGCAATAATAGACAAAGGCAGATGAAACATCGCATAGATGTCCTCGTAACAAACAAATATCCGCATCACGGTCAAATTAAAAGAGATGTGGGAATTTCTCTCTGAGTGTAACCTTTGACCAATTATCCAGTCACATTCTGACAGTGGACCCATTACCAGGTGAGCAACAAACGAATTCTATAAAGGTGTTTAGTAATTTCAAACAGTCTCTACTAAGAAAACCCATATATACCAGAGTTTTGTGGAAGGTTATTTAGGCATAATGGGCTTGCCAAATAAGGTTTACCCAAGTAATATCAGATTTATTCATGAATTTGAACAAATTCTTGACCAATAGAGCATTGGTTTGTGTTCTCATATTTAATACTTGAAAGGACAATGATGTCGTCTAGAGGGGGGGGGGGGTGAATAGGCGATTAAAACTTTTCCGGTTTAGGCTTGATAAATGCGGAATAAAACTATGTGTTTAAATTAACAAGCTAACAACCTAAATAAACTAGGCTCACCTATGTGCACCAACAACTTATGCTAAGCAAGACAAGCAACAAGGTGATAGCAATATATAATACTTCAAGCACGAAGGCTATCACAATGTAAAGTGCATAAGTAAAGAGCTCGGGTATAGAAATAACCGAGGCACGCGGAGACGAGGATGTATTCCCAAGTTCCTCCTTTTGAGGGGAGTACGTCTCGTTGGAGAGGTGTGAACCAACACAATGGTTCAACAACCATAAAGGTTTCACCTTCTTCTCCGATGAACCGCACCACAAAGGTTTGGTTCACCTTCCACTATCGGAATCCTTCGAGGCGGAAATCCGGAGCCTTTCAACAACGATCCGGGGCACAACCCATAACGGGATTGGGGGCTCCCGAACAGCTACAAGTGACCACACAAGGGTCTCAACCACCACACGGGCGTCTAGGGTCTAAGGACCCAAGAGTAACAAGTTCACAAGCTTTCAACTTCCACGAAACCTCGTGGAGAGCACACCGATGCACCAAATGCAAAAGGCAAGAGCACAAGTGCTCAAATCCTTCACTCTCAAATCCCACCAAAAGCAACTAATGCTTATGGGGGAGAAGAGAGGAAGAACAAGGTAGGAGAAACACCAAGAACTCCAAGATCAAGATCTACTAGGTTCCCCTCACTTAGAGGAGAAATGGATTGGTGGAAATGTAGATCTAGATCTCCTCTCTCAAATCCCTCAAAGATATGCAAGAATCATGGGAGGAATTGGGAGAGGGGCAAGCTTTCCAATGTCAACAATGGAGGAGAGAGAGGGGGAAAAACGTGCTTGGAAAAGCTAAGTGGCTGAAGGTAGGTGGAGGGGTATTTATACCCCTCCCAGAAAAAGAGCCATTGCAGCCACTTAGTCCGGAGTTTCCGGTCTGGGAGGCCGGAGACTCCGGCCCGGGCGGAGACTCCGGACCAAAAGGGCGGAGACTCCGGACGCAGAAAGTCAGGAAAAAGCCGATGCAGAAAAACTCATACCGGAGACTCCGGACAACGAGGGCCGGAGACTCCGGGGATACTCCGGACCAACTCCGGACGCTATACCGCAAGCGCCGTCCGCGGGGCACTTCGCTCCAAAACCAGGGAGGCCGAAGACTCTGGCCCTGAGCACCCCTGAGGCCGGAGACTCCGGACAGGAAAAGCAACACAGAACAACAAATCCTGAAATGCAATAACTTTTGCAAGGAAGTTCCAAACGAGATGAAACCAACGAGGTTGGAAATATTAAGGGTCACAAATATGGAGGAGATATCACACATGGGAGGTGTGGACCTTATCTCGAGGAGGACCGGTAATATTTCCAACACCGAGAACGCAACAAGTTTTCCATCCGGACTCCGTTTTCAATGATCTTGGGCTTGCCCCGAAGATAATCACAAGTACAACAAGATCATGTATATACACATCATAGTCCATCATGTGAGGAGGATAACACAAGAGGAGAGTTTGACCTCTCTATAAGAGACGAACCGGTAAAACCTCCAACATCAAAAACACCACTAGATATCCAAATGAAATCCGTTTTTGATGAACTAGAGCTTGGTATGGAGAGGAACACAAGCTCTAAATTCTCACATGGATAAAAGTCAAATAAGAACCAAGAAAGATGATATGCCAAATAAGCAAAGGTTGGAGCTCTCCATGCCCCTCTTGATAGTACGCCGTCTATCCTATAACCCGGTCTCCAAACTAACAACATGAGACCGGTAAAATAGAAATCCTATCAAGATCATACCTTTGCCTTGCGCATTCCACTTGAGCTAGATGATGACGATCTTGATCTTTTCAAGTGGACCACCTTTCTTGATTGCGCTTGCTAGCACATGCTTGATGAAGACTTCTCCAAATACTCCCCCATACACCATTATGGGAGAGCCTCGCTAAGCTCCGTCTTCATGTATCCACTTGCGCTTCATATTCTTCTCTTGATATAGATGATAGCTTGGAGATAAACATGAAGTTCACTCAATCTTCTTTTCCAAGCCATGCTTGCAATAAGCTCAACTCTTCACATGACCATTCTTCATATAAACCCTTGGATGGAACCTTGGTCATCATGTAATCTTCTAGAGTCCAACACATGAACTCCAATCTTTTCCTATGGACAAGATCTACAAGTATATCTCAATGCAAACATTAGTCCATAAGGATTGTCATTAATTACCAAAACCACGCATGGGACAACACATGCACTTTCAATACTCCAAGTCCACCAGCTTTCTAGGGTTTACAAACATTCTCCCACTTGACAAGGAAATTTTTCCTTTTTTATCTATATCTGGCTGGGCACTCCACATGGTCCAAAAACCCCATAGGTAATTTTAAGGTGCACATAGACAAATTGGGGAATGGCTGACAAAACGGATTTCACAACAATGAGCATGCCATTATATGGAAGTGCATCAGCTGGTATCCTATCAATTATGTGGATAATGCCCAACAAATCTTCCAATCTTGGCCTAGTAGTGCCCATAGGCAACCCAAGATAGGTAAAAGGGTGGGATTCAACCTTCCACCCATAACTATTGGCCAAAAAGTTCTGAAATTGACATGATCAACAATTGTACCCTACAATTTCTTTTTGCCAAAAATGACTTTCATTGCACCATGGGTCAAAGATTTGTCTAAAAAATCACTATATACACGCTATATTCGTCATCTATTTGTCTTTTTTTGCCACAAATTCAGTGGGAATCAGTTTCAGCGCAAAAATTATTAAGAATTTTTCAATTTTTGTTGAAATTCTAAAAAAAATCGCATATCAAGTAGGGCACAAGTTTGCGTCCGATTCTACTCCTACTAAACTAGCAATAGGGAACTTAAATTTGGTCACTACCATGTTTTTTTTTTTGAGATACTGGTCACTACCATGGATGAATGGGTCTAGTGAGGCTTTAGGATTATCACTAGCCCAATAAACCTTAATGGGCCTGGCCCAATAATTCCAACAACTTGTGCGAAGTAGTCCAGATTAATCTGAACTTGCGTTAAATTCTGAAACATGGACGCTGAACTTTGTGAGTTCCCCTGATCTCCTGGAATCTGATCACTTCCACTGAATCTAGACATGACGATGCCCATGCAGTGTTCTTGTCGTGGCTTCGCGGAACATCTAGCTCAGCTTGGAGATGAGATGATCAAGAACTGTTGGTTGATTCGATCCAAGGAATTGCGGACAGATCCTGCAGTTGCGGAGGCCCATGCTGCTCCGGACTTGCCTCAGTTGTCCTCACTCCCGGCGGCTCCACCCGATTCCGAACCTTCTGCCGCACCAGCCGCGGGTCCCACATTGTATAGACGACATCCTGATCCGAGCTGTCTTCCACGTCATCACCTGCTACAGGAGCCATGGACTTCACCAGTCCAGCACGGCTCCGAATCCCCGTCCGAGCTGTATCACGTCTGCTAAGCCCACACGCGCAGTGCCCCCACAAAGGAGGCTACGTGTCTCTGGCCTGGTTGGTCCATGTTGTCTACTGACCCCACATGTCATCCTTTAGAGGAAGCTTTTTGTTTCTTTGTCGTCGTCGTCTCTATCGGTCTCCTTGGCTCCTTCCGTCTCGCGCCCGCCTGTTAACGGCCGCTCGGCCTCACGCCAGCGCCCCCGCTCCCATTCGCCTCCATGCAGCACCGCTCGCCGGCGGCAGCCACGGCCTCCGGCGTCGCGTCCGCAGCGGCCGACATGGCGCCCGGCGTCGGCGGCGTCGAGCCGGCGGTGACGCTCGACCAGGTGCCGCGCTGGAGCGACCCCGACCAGCGCCTCTACGCACCAGCCTCCTTATCCGCCGCCGCTGAATCCGCGAACCACGGATCCGAGCCCGCAGCGTCCGCCTTCCTCTCGTTCTCTGACCCGCTCACCGGGGCCGACGGCGGTGGTCGCGGCGGCACCTCGCGCTTCCCCGTGGACCACGAGACCAACTCCAGGATCTACCTCTGGCGGGGACACCCCTGGAACCTGGAGGTGGACGCCGTCGTCAACTCCACCAACGAGGTTGCGATTCTCTACTTATGTCTTTCTCACTTCCTGGGAATTGGGGAGTGTTGGAGTCGCGGTGCTAAGCTCCTGATTCTTCGGTTGATGCAGAGCTTGGACGAGCTGCACAGTAGTCCTGGGCTGCACGCCGCAGCAGGTTCAGGGCTCGCCGAGGAATGCGCCACCTTGGTACGACTTTTGATAATATCAGGATTGGGCATTGCAATTTCAGCGGGGAACATTTGTTCAATCAGTGAAAGTTGTTAAGTGACATTTTTTTACATTGGACGATGCTTTGCAGGGCGGGTGCCGAACTGGTATGGCGAAGATGACCAATGCATATGATCTTCCTGCGAGGTAGGCTTTTAGTCGGTGCTGTTTCAGTTTCGCATGAGGGAAATGAATACATTTGTTTTGATTCGAGTTGAACATGAATATATCTCCTGTGAACGGATCTGGAAACACTGTTGAAGTCTGCTCCACTAGTCCTTGTGGTAAAAGTCAAATAGATGATTCTGATATTACCAGTGTTGTGAGTTTGATTTTCCAGATTAATGAAAAATAGCATTTATTCATTAAAAACTACCCACCTTGTTGTTCTCCTGTATTGCATTGGAGACACTTACGTGGTGTCTCTATACCGGGAGTTTATATGCCTTCACAATTATTAGCTTTATACGGTGCAGTTTGGATGCAAAGTGTCATTGTTCAACTAATATAACTCGAATAGATGATGAGGACATGATTAACCTCATCAATCGGTGAAAGCTACTCCCTCTGTTCTAAACTAATTGAAGTCCTAGCTTAGCCTTAAGTCAATCGTTTTTATGTTTGACCAAGTCTATGGAAAAACTATATCAACACCTACAACACCAAATTAGTTTGTTAGATTTATCATAGATTATATTTTCTTAATATATATATATATATATTTGATCTTGTTGGTATTAGCACATTTTTTCTATAGACTTGGGTTCAACTTATAGAGGTTTGGCTGGGACAAAGGTAGACCTTCGATTAATTTGGAACAGAGGGAGTACTTTGAAGTTTGGAACAAATCCTAGAAACACGCAATTTATAGGAAATGTTTTACTAATTTGTACCTACTTTGCGAATTTAAGTTTGTTGTTTGATAGTTGCAAAATCATTCAGATTCATTATACTGATTCATAGTTAGTTTTATGTATTGTTGCTTATACTAAAATGTTTATATCAATTGATTATGCAGGAAGGTCATCCATACAGTGGGCCCCAAATATGCTGTTAAGTATCACACAGCTGCGGAGAATGCACTTAGTCACTGTTACAGGTCATGTTTGGAACTACTTATTGAGAACGGCCTTGAAAGGTACTTGTCGGCGTGTCGCATCATGTGGGTTAAAATTGAAAAGCTTTAGTTCTTCATCTTCTTGTTATTTTTATTGTTTAACAAGTGATGTTTGGTGTTTTATACTGTGCTCACTGAAATATTCACATATTTTTAATTCCTGTTCATTTCATTTCCTTAGCATCGCAATGGGTTGCATATACACGGAAGCTAAAAACTATCCTCGTGAACCAGCTGCCCATGTGGCAATCAGTGAGTTCTTTGTTTCCGTTTGCTGAATCTTCTACATGTGGTATTTATTATCTGTTAAGAAGAAAACGTTTTACACTAAAAGGAAATTTTCAGCCTCTGTCCACTTGATATATTCTTTCCACATGGAGGTGAAGCTATGAGTGGCAGAAAGTAAATAAAAAATTGTGAAGTGCAGAAAAGAAATGATAGTGTCATAGTCACACAAGTACTTCACATCCTTTTGGTTATATTCTGCTTTAACTAACTTTACTCTTCAGGGACTGTTAGACGTTTTCTGGAGAAACAAAAAGGCAAGATAGCTGGTGTTGTTTTTTGTACTACATCATCTTCTGATACTGAGATATACAAAAGGTACTTAAGCTGAAGCCCACAATTATTTTGTTTTTTCTTACATTTCCTAACATAAGCATTCTGTAGATTGCTCCCGCTGTATTTTCCTCGGGACAAGCAGGAGGAAGAGATTGCGGTATCAAAACTTCCAGCTGATGTTGGCGATGAGAATGGTGAAACTGTAATAGATGAAAGAAAAATAAGGATAAGACCTTTGCCAGCTGGTGTGACAGATAGAACAGTAGCTACAGATCCTCTTGTTCTTCCTCTTGATTCTGGATTGGCATTGAAGAGGTGAATTTAAATTGTTTCTTCAATCACTGGTAGAAATTCACATGCAATGTATGTGATAGATTTGCAGTCGATATGAGGTATCTGAATGAGCTATGTGGCTGATGCTGATTCGTAGCTTAGGCATTATGCATCCTTGTTGGTCTTAGTTAGACAGCTTAAAATTGGATTTATTTGGTCTTATTTTGTGCAGATTGATTACTCAAATCTTTATCGTCCTCTTTTTATTGAAAGACTATCTTTAGTGTAGTCTCTCATATGGATGAGACACTACTCTCTTTTCTAGTACTAAATTATCCACCCCCACCCATGTCCCTCAATTAGTCAGTTATGGTACTTTACCTTCTTTACTTTATTATAGACAATATCTGTTAATTGATTACATATTATAATTTATCTTCAAAAGGTCTTTGTTATGTACAATATTGTTCAACTAATTTTAGCTGATTTATTCAACAGGAGTACTTTCAAGTTGGATTCATATTTGGATCCTTCGTTTATGTCATTAATTAAAGACCCAGATCTGCGACGCAAGGAGCAGTGGGAAAAATCTTCTCAAGCGCAAAAGGGATTTAATTATGCTAGGTTGCTTGGATATGGCGATATAGGTTTCCCTCCATTATCTGCTGCTGAGGAATATTCACTTCATTCACGATACCTTGCTAAAGCAAATTCTCTTAATCTTTCAGAGATTGCTGAAATGAAAATAATGTATGTAAATCTCTCTTGTTATTCGAATATTTATTGATCCTCTTCTTACTAATGCTAGTTTACCCGTGCATATGGTTACTTTTTTTTCAACTGCATATTTGTTGCATGCAGTGCTAATGATCCCTACCACTTGCAGTTATCGTGGTGGAGTTGATAGTGAAGGACGCCCAGTTATGGTTGTTGCTGGTGCACACTTTCTTCTTCGCTGCCTGGATCTTGAACGGTTTGTTCTACACGTAGTGAAGGTAATTATTCAGTTGAAACTAAAGCTGTCTAATAGAACTTTTGCCACAGTTCACGTATTATGTAATGTACCAATGGCAACTTTTCTTCTTGCGTATGTCCTGTAGTTCTGGATTGCAGTTGTCTGCAGATACTTTAGAGATCAGGACTAGGAAGTTAGATCAGCTTGACCATAGTATAGGGTTTTCTGTGCTCTCTGCATTTCTTAAGATGGGTCATATCTAGTTATAGATGTGCATTGACAGCAGCTAGCACACAAGATAATATTGATGCTATAAATGGTAGGGTTTGTTTGAACTACGAACGTACATGGAGACAATTAATCCAAGTAATTCTGTTATTTTGAAGGCTTGGTATAATGATTTTATGAAACCGTGAGATGATTTTACACAAATGAAACTAAAAACAAGAATATATACAGAAAGGTGACAAGAACATTTAGATGGATTTACAGATAATACCTGTTTAATATTGCATTTGCAAAAGACTTTTATATGCCTCCTAAGACTTTTTATAGTTTCACGTTCATTATTTAATTCATGTTTTATAGTTTAAGTCTTATTTTTTTGCTATGTGTTAGAAAGAGAGCCAAAAAAGATATAAAACTCTAAAAATGAATTAAAATTCATTCTAAAAGCAGCATCCCTTTGCAGGAGTTTGAACCTTTGATTCAGAAGCCATATACAATTGTCTATCTCCATTCTGCAGCATCATTGCAACCGTAAGTGTTTGATAAAAGAAAAGTCTACTTCGTCCCTGAATTTTGGAGCTGGGACAACATAGCCCTTTGTGGTTTAGAGCTATATAGGCAGTTCCCTTACCTGTGCAAAAATAAACCCCTAGGGGTGCTTTTGGAGAGTGTTATTGAATACATGGCATGCCGATGTGAACTACCACATCACCCCGGACTCACATTTCATTGACTAAATTTCTTGTTCATCTCCTCTCCATCTCTCTTCTCTCTCCCATGGTAGAAGATAGGATGAAGAAATTTAATCAATGTCAGTGGGTCCAGGTGACGTGGCAGTGTATTTTTGGTATCCAATCCTCGTCAACGCAATACCACCCCCACCTCCAGAACCATCAGGCCTTGTTTACTCCGGGTGTATTTTCATCCCCAAGGGGTTTAGGGATGGGAGGGGATTTGGTGAAATTCTTGCTTTCACTCAATCCCCACAAATACTCTTCCCACAGTACACTAGCAGGGAGGGGATTTGGTGAAATTCTTGCTTTCACTCAATCCCCAAAATACTCTTCCCACAATACACTAGCATGGTGTAGAGTTTTCAATTTAGGCAAAAATGAGGTGGTTGGTGGGGGATATTCAGGGATTATCCTTAGAAAACAGGATTAGTAAACGGACTATTGGGGATTTTCCGGGATCCGGGATAATCCCCTCCAATCCACTAAAATACACTCTAAATACACTAGAAGTAAACAAGGCCTCATTTGGGTGGGGTATATTTGAGTGGTTTTGTTCAGGTTAATGGGCTGGTTATATGGTTTTAAACCTCATGGGGTTATTGTTTTAACACATCTATTCTGTGTTTTTATGGATTTTTCTTAATCCATGTCCAGGCAACCAGATTTAGGATTCATGAAACGGATACAACAAATATTAGGTCGGAAACACCAGCGAAACCTTCATGTCAGTATCTCGCTTGTGCTCACTGTGTTATCTTATTTGTCTGTTAACAACTTTGCTCTTTTAACAGTTTTCACTGTAACAGGGAATATATATCCTTCACCCAACATTGGGGTTGAGAACAGCTATTCTGGCGATGCAAGTTTTGGTTGATGGAGAGGTATCTCCCAGTTCACACCATACTGATATTCCTTAAATCTCTTAATGTGTTGCTTGAGGTTTAAAATCTTCGTTCTAAACTAGGTATGGAAGAAAGTTGTATATGTCGATAGGCTCGTGCAGCTGTTCAGATACGTACCACGTGAACAATTAACCATTCCAGATTTCATCTTTCAGTAAGTAGCCTTACTCAAGTCCTTCAAGCTTTTAGCACATTTTTAGGAAGCTATTGGAAGATGTTGTACTCATGAAATTTGTTCAACAGGCATGATTTGGAGGTGAATGGTGGTAGGGGGCTGATTGTGGACCCAAGAACAAAGCATATCTATCAGAGACCATCTGGCTGATTCATTGTGTTTCTGTGGTCACAGTTTTCAAGTCTTTGCGTAATTACTCACTGTAGTTATTTTCTCTTTGTATCTAGTTCAGGTGTGCTATTCCTTTCATTCATTCCTCACCTTCTAGGAAGGGGATTATTGTCTGTATATGTTTAATTGTACATCCAAATAAAAGTGGTCTCGGTTCTATCCTTCATCAGTTCAAGTTGTACCATAATTTTTCTGTCTTCTATAACGTCATCACAGCTGGTTATCTGGGACATATTTTCATCATTGATGTTCTGGACGTGCTGATATAATGCCTCTGGGCTCCGTCCGTTCTTTTGCATTACAACTGAGAGGCAAGCTATAGTTCATTTTCTGCAAACTGAAGTTGTAGACTATATTCTTTGCTTTATATATGATGCATTGTGATTTCTTGGCTTGCTGGAGGAGGAAACTTAACCGTGACTTGGTCCATCACCTGAGGATGTGAAAAAATCTGCCACATCTCATGCTAAGATTACCTAAGATAAGATGGCTGTATCAATTCATGTTCCTATTCCATGCCTGCAAATATGCCCTACCAAGACAAGTAGACGACCATGATAAAGTGATAAACTTAAATGTATAATGGTTGACCGCCAAGCACTGTGCCCGAACAAGAGGTCGCTTAAAAGTAGAAAACACTTTATCATCAGGGGTTAATATGGCGATACGATGATTAGGGAATAAATTGGAAATGGCAACTATTTGAAGGATTAACACAAAATGTCAACATGGGCACCAAAGCTGAACCCATGTATCTCGTGGATAACAGCACTCACTGCCCAAACTGATAAGTTATGCCAGGCTACCAGCTTAACATTTTGTTTAATCTACTTGTGCAGTTGCGTCGATAACAAGACAGGATAAACGTCATGGCACATAAAATCGTGTATCTTAATGAACATATGAATGCAAGATACCAGATTTGACTTCGCGGTCGACATACATTGATGAGTATGCAAGGGTATACTGTCTGCCCGCTTGCATCCCTAGGATTAAACAATGGGCAGATGACACAATGCTAATTATTCGTAAGATCAGGCATATTCCTACGAATGAAACCTTTGGTTAATACTGACGCGATATCCATGGGGAGGTGGCGCGATTTGTCAAAGCTCCTGATTTTTTTTTCTAGAGCCAGTCTCTTGATGAAGTATCCTCTGATCTCTGTTCATCTCACGCTGAGCAGAACTGCAGAAGTGCTTTCTCTAGGCTGTTGGCTAGAAGATTCATGGGTATCTACAATGCTGGATCCTGCACGTTTTTGCTGATATTCGAGGTAGTCTGGCCCATAACTGAATTCCGTGGTGGTCTTGACATAGAACGTATGTCATATTGGGCCAAAAGACTCAAAGCCCGGTCAGCCTTGCGTACGTGCGGACAAAAAATTGAGGCAGCTTCTTTAGTACCACATTGCCCAGTTCGTTTCATGGCAGCGTACGGACTAAACTTTGAGGACGACGTACGAAACAAACGGACGAAATTTTGGATGAAGAAACGTTACTCGTATTATATATACCCGTGCGTTGCAACGGGATATAAATTAAACTGATCTAATTAAAGGGATGATTGATCTAATTAGAGTGATGATTGCAAATATGTCAGTTATTTTTCTATTGACTATGGCATAAGAGAGCATGTAACATTTCGTGAAATAATTAACAATTATAGAGTTAATTTCTTGATATATGTAACCAAAAGCTGCAACATATTAACAAGAATAATAAGAAGTAATTAATTTCTTCTTCTAATAATGCATAGGCAGAGCTCCTACTATTTATCGTCAAAAAAAGAAGTAACTAATTTGTGAAGGATAGACACGCTAGCAATGCAGAGCCAGAGATTACTTCCATACATATACCATCCATGAGTTATTGTGAATAGAAGAATTTCTAAGCATATTGGCAGGTGGATCATGTAATTTTTTATAACATGTATTTTTTAGAGGCTTTCATTACTGGTATCATGTAATGGAAAATTCAAACCAAATACACTTCAAAACAACACTGCAAATAGTATAGCGAGGAAATGAGGAATGTTGCCTGGAGTTTCTTTTCCTTTTCAGTATTCTGTTAGCACTTGTTGAGCCAATTGGTTACTCGCACATTGGTTCGTCATCGCAAAGAAGACGTTGAGCCAAATGAGTACGTATAGCGGTATAGGACTACAGGTTACAAGTCTATTCAACCGATTGATTTCACATGGTATATGCAGAGCTTACCCTAGCGTGCACGGGTCGGATCTCTGGCAAAACGCTGTGACCCCAAATCCCTCGACCAGCGGATTGCCTGGCTTGACGGCAGATTGCGGGCTTCCAGCAACCGTCCATGCTAGGCGCCTGAGGCCGCGGACCTGGTGCGGCAGTGCCCGGACGAGCCCTACTCGTACGCCGCCTTCGCCGCGGGTTTCTGCGCTTCTGGCTTGTGAGGCGGCCGGCGGCGGGCGGCGGGCCATGGGATGGCGGGAGGCAAAGCTCAGGGCGGACAAGCGGGTTGGTCGGTTGGATGTGGCCGGCGGTGCGAGCTCCGGGCGTCCGGGCGACAGGTGCAGAGATCGAGGCAGGCGGGTCTCGCTGATCTTCCATGAGGGGCGATGCTTCTGAGTTTTGCTGCGTCGTCCCCGCCGCCGCCCCTGTCGCCTCCGGCCTCCCAATCACGACGGTGCTCTGCGATTTGCTTTCTCTCTCAATGGATACCGGTCGGCAGGGGTGAAAACGAAAACTTCTCTACAATGGGCTAATGCATAAGTGTGGACTGCGGGTTGCTTTGCAAAAAACTGAGGGGCTAAATCACAAAATGTACGACGACGGACGACGGATCTCACTTGGCGGTGGCATAACGGGTAATATTTTCTTACTCTGACTAACAATGCAGGGGTAAATTGGAAAATTAAAAAAAGTACCATCACCTGTAGACATATTATATAGTAGAGATGAGTGGGACAACAAAATCAGTATGACGAATTTGTTCAATCATACAAAAGATCATAAACAAACAAAATCTTGTCAAATGTCCAAAGAATTAGGTTGAAGAAGCAAAACATGGAATGAGGTACAGTAAAACATAACCTAATTGCCAATCCAATGAAATATGCATGCATAAAGCCGATCAGGACAATGTTCACACATAGGTCGCTACGGCCCAAACACCATTTGTCTTGAACACAATGCAGCTGAACGCAAAGATATGAAAATCATCGAAGAAAAGAATTCTGGTACCCGTTTGTAGATTTCAGAAGAGAAACTAACACAAGATCAGAAGAATGCATCTTTCTCGTAGAACTGTTTATCTATTGACATCTTCTTCCCAAATATAATAATTCAGGATAGGAATTTTCAGTAAATACTATGTTTATACGGAAAAGACCTTGGTGATTCTCAATTACCATCTGGTTTCAGTTTCAGTAGACAACAAACAACAAAACCCATTTACTTTATAAATTTAAGCATGAGCGGTCATATAATTTCTGCATAGTACGATCATGGCATGCTAATTTGATATTCTGCTAGAAAACGAAATAATCTTCTATCAGATTTATATCTAGTGAACAATCACACGTAAATGAACTGAATTCGCCACAAGAACATGAAGCTTGGCAGGTTAAATGTATTTGAAGCTCGGTGTAACACACATAAATTCGTCAATTCACCCATTTTAAAACATGAGTACTCATACAACTTGTTCCACCAAGTAAGATAAATAAATTAGATCTTGCACAGATCAGGAACGCAAGTGCACGGTCAGCTTGAACCAAGCTTGTGGTCTTGGTTCCATGATTCAGGACTTACCACCAGACGGCCGGGTGATGAATCTGAAGGAGGCAGCCGCCAGCGAAGTCGACCTTCTTGGTCTGAATATAAGCAGCTTTGATCTTCTTCTTGTATGCCTTGTGAGACCGCCGCATGACGGATCCGAATCACACATAGCCGCACCAATCTGTCTGTCTAATCTCTCCTCTCAAGCTCAATCCCTCGCTAGCAGCAGTAGAGCAGGACCACGGCAAACAGCGGCAGCAACAATCAGCGACAGTAAGCAGCAGCCCCTATGCGTCTCAACCTCTTTCAGGCGACCGACCTCCGATCATAAGATTGACAGGCGACTCATGGTTTAGGTTGAAGTGTTGGTAAATCCGCGGGTGCCTTGCATCAGGATCAAATAACGGAGTAATATTTAACAATTAATCTCGTAACTATCTTTATTTGCTAAAGGCCACTTTGCCATTGCTAAACCGTTTGGTGCTGAACAAATTTTATAGGGAGCTTATAACACTGCATTTAGTTCACCATGTAACTCCGAGTCTCTGATATGAAAAGAATCATGCGAAGCAGAGCACTGCTAGACGCTTGACGGTGCAAAACGCTGCATCAAATAACTCGAAGCTGATCTTTGCTGTGGTGTTGGTCCAAACAAACCTTTAAGCTGAGCTTCGCTATAACTCGTATCGGTCTTGTTCACAGTCGTGCGCAACCAAACTTTCAGAATCGTGTGCAACCGAAAATTCAGAAAAAAGAAAAGAAAAGAGGAAGCGGTGGATCCAGATCCAGGAGCAACTCATCTTCCACAGCACTCCTCCCCGACCCCCTCTCACCATGCCCCCCACGTTCCTCCACCTTCTCTTGTCCCCGACCACCTCCTGCCGGAACACCTCGTCGCCGGTCGCCTCGCATGCCCCAATGACCGGAGCACCTCGTGAGCGGCATCTCAGCAGGACGGAGCTGAGATCTCTCGCGGACGCCGGGGCCGAGAGGCTAGCCACTACCGGCTGGTGTCGAGCGCTGTGGTGGATCTGGTGGTTGGAGTGGAGAACGTGGGGGGCGGCAATGGAGTACAGGGCGCTCGTCACCGTCGCTGGCGATGGCGAGGCAGAGAGGCGATGTGGTCTGGTGTGCGTTGATTGGGGAGAAGACCTGGGGCGACGGGTACAGGGAAGCGAGGCAACGTGGGCTCTCAGAAATAGAAAAACGAACCGTTATGACTTAAGCGTGGCAACGTGGGTAATATTTTGTGGCTGTCAGAGTTTCTGGAGCGGAACCGATGCCTCGTTGGAGGCTCGGGATACATGTTATATAGGGTAGGAAAAAGCCCCTACCGTGGCTTACAAGGTTTCGTATATGAGGTGGTATACTATACCATACTCTATACGTATTACATTATATCTCAACTTATTACATGTTCCAACAGCCCCCCTTAATCTAAACTTGAGAGAGATTTAGATTACGTCTAAACTGATGAAGATTTCTGACTGGAAGTATCTTGGTAAAACCATCTGCAACTTGATCTTTACTTGAGATAAACTTGATATCTAGTTTGTTGTCAGCCACTCGTTCTCGAACAAAGTGAAAATCAATCTCAATATGTTTAGTACGGCATGAAACACAGGATTTGCTGACAAATATGTTGCACCAAGATTATCACACCATAAACAAGGTTTTTCCTGTAACTTGACTCCAAGTTCGTTTAGCAAAGCTTCAACCCATATCAACTCAGCTGTGGCATTGGCCACGGCTTTATATTCTGCTTCTGTACTTGAACGTGAGACTGTAGCCTGTTTTCTAGCACTCCAAGAGACCAAATTTGGTCCTACAAAAATTGCAAAACCTCCAGTGGAACGTCTATCATCAAGACAACCAGCCCAGTCTGCATCCAAAAAAGCACTCAACAATGTAGAGTGGAAGACTGAAAAGTATACCAAGTTTGACAGTGTCCTTGACATACCGCAAAATTCTTTTCACGCAGTCCAATGAGCCGTAGTGGGTGCATGTAGAAATTGACAAACCTTGTTGACTGAAAAAGATAAATCTGGCCTTGTAAGTGTAAGATATTGCAAGGCACCTACAATGCTGCGATACCTTGTACTATCCTCTGAATCAAGTGGGTCTCCCGTAGTAAGAGACAAAGAGTTCGTAGAAGACAGTGGTGTAGGTGAAGCTTTACATTGAAGCATACCAACTTTCTCAAGTAACTCTGAAGCATATTTTTCTTGTGTCAGAATCAAACCATCATGTATTTTCTTTACCTCAATTCCCAAGAAGAAATGCAAGTCACCAAGGTCCTTAATAGCAAAACTTGCATTAAGATCTCGAAGCAAAGTAGAAATAGCATTGTTAGAAGAGCTTGTCACAATTATGTCATCAACATAAATCAACATAAAGATTGTGATATCTGACTTCTGATAGATAAATAAGGACGTATCTGCCTTTGATGGTATAAATCCAAGACTATGTAACTTTGAACTTAGACGTGAATACCATGCTCGAGGAGCTTGTTTCAAACCATATAGAGCTTTATCAAGTTTGCAATGTAATGAGGAGCATTAGGATCTTCAAAACCTGGTGGTTGTTTCATATACACCTCCTCTTCCAGAACACCATGTAAAAACGCGTTCTTGACATCTAGCTGCCGCAAACTCCAGCCTCGAGAACAGAAATAGCTAACACAGTACGAATGGTAGCTATTTTGACTACTGGACTAAAGTATCTTCATAATCAATACCATACCTTTGCTTAAAACCTTTTGCAACAAGGCGAGCTTTGTAGCGATCAATTGTACCATCAGCATGTTTCTTGATACGGTATACCCATTTGCAGTCAATAATATTTTTGTTGGAACTAGACGGCACTAAGTGCCAAGTTTTGTTTTGGAGCAATGCATCATATTCTTCCCCCATTGCTTTGCGCCAATTCTCATCCTTGAGAGCGTCAGTGAGAGACCGAGGCTCGGCTGTAGAGGCAAGCAAACCAAAACGAACAACACCACGTTTTGCAGTATAAGGAACAGTACCATCTGTAAATTTTCTGGGTTGTTTTATACCTTTTTGGAGACGGGTGCGAACTCCAGCCACAAGGACCAGCAGCAGGGGCTTGCACAGAAGATCTGGCCAAATCTGCACCTGCAGACTCGTCGCAGAGGAATCTGCACCGAGGAGTCTTCCTGCAATGTGGCATCATCGGAGTGAGGAGCATCCTCGTCATGCGCAGAGGACAAGGAGCGCCGTGGTCATCAGTCGACGTGGCGGCGTCGGATTTGTGCGCTGCGTCACCAGCGGCATGGGACCGCGCCGAAGCATCGTGGTCCAGTCGACGTGGTGATGTCGGAGTGGTGCGCTGCGGTCCAGCGGCATGGGACCGCGCCGAGGACCTGCAGGAGCACGGGCATGTGCGTGCTGGCTGGAAGACGACACGGATTGGCCAGGGGGCCGACAGGATCACCCTCGGATCGGAGCCGCCTGATCCGAGGTAGCAGGGAAATCACCATCGGATCCAGCAACGTTTTCGTCATTTTCTGCAGGATTTTCTTCTTCTTCTCCTGTATCCGTTTCAGCACCGTTTTCATCAGAATTTTCACTGCTGTGTTCATCATCAGAGCACTGTCATCCGTAGCATCATGAGTGGAATTTCCTGAGTAGCATTAGTGACAATAGGTATGATAGGAATAGGCATATGATCATCAAGTTGTACACTCCCAATATGAGATGGCTGAGAATCCTTCGGTAGAAGGAGAATTTCTTGTCTAAGACGTCTACCAGCATTTGGATGTAGTGCAGCAAAAGGAAAAATATTTTCATCAAACACCACGTCTCGAGATATATAAACACGACCCGTGGAGATGTCAAGACATTTAACACCTTTGTGCATGGAGCTATAACCCAAGAACACACAACGCGTGGACCAATATGCAAGCTTTCTTTTATTGTAGGGGCAGATTTGGCCAACATGCGCAGCCAAAGATGCGAAGAGAATCATAGTTGGGTTTAGTGTGGAGTAGACGCTCAACGGGAGTCTCAAAATCAATAACTTTGCTAGTAAGTAAATTGATAAGAAACGTTGCTGTAAGGAAAGCCTCGTCCCAAAACTTCAAGGGCATAGAGGCATGAGCAAGCAAAGCAAGACCAACCTCAACAATGTGGCGATGTTTACGCTCAGCGGAGCCATTTTGTTGATGTGCATGAGGACAGGAGACATGATGGGTGATGCCAATTTTCTGAAAGAACCCGTTAAGTTTTTCATACTCACCACCCCAATCAGTTTGCATGGTGATTATTTTGCGAGCAAATTTTCGCTCAACAAAAGCTTGAAAGTTTAGAAAAACTTGATAAACATCAGAACGGTTCTTGAGCAAATAAATCCATGTAAATTTACTAAAATCATCGATAAAGCTTACATAGTATAAGTGTTTGCCAACAGAGGCAGGTGCAGGACCCCATACATCAGAGAATACTTGTTCCAAAGGAACAGTAGACACACTAGAGAAACAGGATATGGCAACTGATGACTCTTAGCTAGTTGGCAGGAATCACATATGTAAGAATTTATTTCAGGAGTATATAAAAGCTTATGTTTCCTAAGAACTTGATGCACCACAAACGAAGAGGGATGTCCTAAGCGGCGATGCCATGTAGAGGAAGATGGCTTTATTGTAGTGAAGACTTGCTTGGAAGACCCGGTAGAGACAGGCACTAGCGGGTAGAGGCCACCATGACACGGACCTTAAACAGAACGCTTCGCGTGGCCTGGTCCTTGATCAAAAAGAAAGTGGGATGAAATTCAATGAAGACATTATTATCACGTGTAAGCTTATGAACAGAAAGTAGATTTTTGGTGCATTAGGAATATGAAGAACATTGTTTAGATGCAAGATATTATTGGGAGTGTGTAACATTGAATAACCAATATGACTTATAGACATACCATTGCCATCGGCAGTGTGCACACGATCATGTCCTTTGTACTTGTCATGGGGTAAGTTTGCTCAGTTCACTTGTGATGTGATCGGTAGCACCACTGTCGGGGTACCAATTTGTATCCACACCATAGGCTGCCACATTTGCTTTCTTGTCATTGCGTGGAGTATCATCATCAGAATCAGACCTTGAGTCATCCTTGAGCCGCCACCAGCAATCGGAGGCAGGATGACC
Organism: Poa pratensis; assembly: GCA_947311845.1. Classification (NCBI taxonomy): domain Eukaryota; kingdom Viridiplantae; phylum Streptophyta; class Magnoliopsida; order Poales; family Poaceae; genus Poa; species Poa pratensis. Next base: position 51,684,564 of record CAMZMU010000037.1, on the reverse strand, counting down.
ATGAATCTTGCAGATTTGGCAGGTTACATCAACAAAAGGTGTGGGGCACGGCCATGGCTCGACGACGTCCTTGTCCATCATCACGGCGTCGGCCATAGCGGTCATCACGACGTCCACCATAGCGATCATCACGGCGACGCCAGCCATCACGGTCACGGTCATCACGGCGACGCCAGTCATCACGATCACGGTCATCACGGCGACGCCAGTCATCACGATCATCACGGTGTCCCCCATCGCGTCCATCACGGCGACGGTCAGAATCATAGCGGTCGACGCGGCCACGGTCACCACGCTCACCGCGGTCACCACGGTCGTCATAACGCGCACGGCCTCGATCTGGGGAGCGTGCACGGTCACCACGCGGACGGCTGTCTCTGTCATCAGGACGACCTCGCGAGGCAGCATTGGCAGAGGAGACAAACCCTGTCACCTGACCCGTCTCTGCAAGCATCTCGTGCGTCATATCATATGCAGAAATTTGAGCGTACAAGTCATCAAGGGTGGTGGAGGGATTGCCATTGACAGCTGCCACCACGGAGTCGTAAGAACCATCGAGACCATTAATTATATAGCCTATCATCTCATCTTCTTCCACTGGCTTTCCTAGGGCAGCAAGCTCGGAGGCAAAGCCCTTCATCTTTGCAAAGAACTGAGAGGCACTGAGGTCGTTTTTCTTTGTACCTTGGAGGGAGCCCTTCAGCTGATTGATCTTCGAGCGAGAAGAGGCCGTGAACATCTTTGTGAGAACAGCCCACACATCGGCGGTGGTATCAATGCCAACGACATGAGCCAAGATTTCCGGTGAGAGCGAGTTTACAATCCAGCTGAGCACCGCTTGATCCCGTGTCACCCATGCAAGATAGGCCGGGTTTGTGACTTGAATCTTCTTCTTCTCTTCATCCTCCACCTCCATCAGCTTCTCCGGTGGAGCTTCAGTACCATCGAGGAGATCGAGGACGTGAGCACCACGCAGGGCAGGGTAGACCAAAGTTTTCCAGAAGAGGAAATTGGACCGAGTCAGTTTCTGGGAGGGAGGGGTCCCGAGGGAGGCGACCAAGGCCGACGTAGCAGAGGAGGACGACGCCATGGCACCGACTGGGAGGTTTTCCGATCAACAGATCGTGAGTTTTTCTTGGGTTTTGGGAGTTTCCGATCAACAGATCGTGGATTTTCTTGGGTTTTGGGAGCTTCCGATCGAGAGATCGTGAGTTTTTCTTGGGTCTTTTATGTGGCTTCCGATCAGCAGATCGTAGAGATTATGAGGTTTTCCGATCGACATATCGTGGGAGGGTTTCCGATCAACAGATCGTGATGTGGCTTCCGATCGAGAGATGATCGTGGAGGGTTTCCGATCAACAGATCGTGGGATTTTTCTAGGGTTTCTTTGGGAGAAGGTTCGGCGGCTAGGTCATGGAGAGGAGCGCTCTGATACCATGTCAGAGTTTCTGGAGAGGAACCGATGCCTCGTTGGAGGCTCGGGATACATGTTATATAGGGTAGGAAAAAGCCCCTACCGTGGCTTACAAGGTTTCGTATATGAGGTGGTATACTATACCATACTCTATACGTATTACATTATATCTCAACTTATTACATGTTCCAACAGTGGCAACATAGGGGTAAAATTGGAAATTAGAAAAACATACCAAACAATCACCTCCTCTAGCTATATTATATAGTAGAGATAATGGTTGACCGCCAAGCACTGTGCCCGAACAAGAGGTCGCTTAAAAGTAGAAAACACTTTATCATCAGGGGTTAATATGGCGATACGATGATTAGGGAATAAATTGGAAATGGCAACTATTTGAAGGATTAACACAAAATGTCAACATGGGCACCAAAGCTGAACCCATGTATCTCGTGGATAACAGCACTCACTGCCCAAACTGATAAGTTATGCCAGGCTACCAGCTTAACATTTTGTTTAATCTACTTGTGCAGTTGCGTCGATAACAAGACAGGATAAACGTCATGGCACATAAAATCGTGTATCTTAATGAACATATGAATGCAAGATACCAGATTTGACTTCGCGGTCGACATACATTGATGAGTATGCAAGGGTATACTGTCTGCCCGCTTGCATCCCTAGGATTAAACAATGGGCAGATGACACAATGCTAATTATTCGTAAGATCAGGCATATTCCTACGAATGAAACCTTTGGTTAATACTGACGCGATATCCATGGGGAGGTGGCGCGATTTGTCAAAGCTCCTGATTTTTTTTTCTAGAGCCAGTCTCTTGATGAAGTATCCTCTGATCTCTGTTCATCTCACGCTGAGCAGAACTGCAGAAGTGCTTTCTCTAGGCTGTTGGCTAGAAGATTCATGGGTATCATGATCCTAGTGCTTCTAACAAATGTGTAGTTCAATTAATTGGCATCAGGTCTAATAAACAAAAACAAATGCCCTAGGAGTAGCAGTTCAGCAAATGTTGACACAGTGTTATCTTGTGCCGTTGTTTAGAAAAGATCTCAACAATGATTTATGCACTTCGTTTGACCAACAAAGTCAAGATGATGCTTTATTCGAGAGTACGTAAGACGGTTGCGCATTATTGCACTATAAGAATTGGGACAAGCAACCGAGTTGTTTCATGCTCTCATACAATGCAAGCAAATTAACATCGATCACTGTGACAATCTGGAGAGTCAAGATGGTTTGCAATACTCCCATTTCATAAGCTTGCCAAAATTAGCTTACTGCGACGACGTTGTCACCTTGGTTAGTGTAATATTCATGATCTAATGAATAATGACGAGTGGTCAATGTCGTATATATAACTACACATGGAAATCTTCAGTCCGCAGCACCTTTCATTAGTCACTGATTCTATCTAGATAACCATCATGGAATCTAGTATTTCCTTTGTCCGGAAAAGAATGTCTTGGATTTGTCTAGATTCGGATGTATGTAGATATGTTTTATTTTACGAAACACAGTACAACGCAGACGCTCACAAACACGCGCATACACTCACCCCTATGAACGCACACACGCACACCCTACCCCTATGAGCACCTCCGAAAGACTGAGCCGGCAGTTGAGTCTTGAGATTGACGAAGTCACCACGGGCGCCTCGCTGTCGACGGGAACGTCGCCTCCCACTGAAGAATATTCCGCCTAAAAAAAGAAACACCAGCGTCAAATCTGGGGTTTGAACTCTGGTGGGCTGGGAGTACAACCACCCTCCTAACCATCTTGCCACAGACAAGTTCTCATGTAGACATGTTTTAGTGTACACATACATCCGAATTTGGATATATATAAGACATCCTTTTCCAAACGGAGGGAGTACATGATTATCCATCCGTAAGAACAATTTTAATAAGCAGTATAGAATTTGGCTATTGAGAGGGGTTGAAATAAAATGAAAGTCCTCTGACCTGGACCTGAACCGAGGTCCGCCTACGTTTAAATGTTAGATTGGCCGGTAAAAAAAAATGTTAGATTGCCAATAAATTAGCCCTATACTACCATTCCATTCACAAGGGGGAATAAACTCGCCATCCATAAAAAGAGGTACGGTGGTTTCACATATTCAGTTCCTCCAAAGTGCTAACCGGGATTTACGCTAGCTACTTCAGTTTTGGGTAAATGAGGAATTCGATTTGGTTTTCGGTTTAAACAAAGTTGCAACCATTCAGTTCAGGGGGCTTGTTATAGATTTACCAGTAAGTGCGCACCTGCAACACACTTCTCTAGTAACCTTGCACGCACACTAAGCGTGTTGACTTGTAAATTCAATGAAAATACATTATAACTCAAGCAAAATAGAAACTACACAAGAAGGCCGTTTACTTTTGGATTAAGAATGGTTTTAAAAACAAGAAATCAACAGTGGCTGCTTTGAGGTACCAAGAGGAAGTTCATGCAGAAATAAGGGTACCAAATGTCTCTCTTTTAGGGATGTAAACGGATCGGATCGAATTTTGGCTCTACCATATCCTATACCACATTTGTTCATCGGATTCGAAGCGGCGCGGATAATGACCGATTGCGAATTCGGAGGCGGATATATATGATCGAGGATTCGTAGAAACAGAGCGGACTCGAGGCGAAACAAAATTAATCGGATGCATACGCGCATAAGTATATCGTCAAACCATAAAGTCTAAAATAATTGTCCAATAACCTAGTAACTTAACAACCATATAAATGAGTTGTTATTCAACAGACGAACTCGGTAACACACTAATAACAAATTATGCTCTATTAGGTTAGAAAATTCGGTAGAAAGTCGGATTATTCGGATTAAAACCATCAGATAATCCTATTTAATTTGCTTATCCATATACGGGGCTATTTGACATACCATACCTATACCGTATCCCGGTGTCAAGTTCGGAATCGGATATCATTATCCGTCGGATTATTTCAAACCGGATATAGATTGTTTAAAACGGTTTCGGAATCAAATAAGGTGAGTAAATTATGCTATCTGTTTACACCCCTCTTTTGTAGGAGCATTGCCATGAGGTTTTGTGCCTCTCTCTCTCCTTTTATATCAGGACATGATCGGGGGCTTTTGTTGTCTAACCCTACTTGTGGCTGCGAAAGAAATCCTCTAGCCTGAGCTTTGAGCCTTTGACCCAGTCTCCTTTACCCTACAGTAAACCCGATTTTCGGACAGCTAAACGACAAGGCGCTGGGAGGAAGAAGATCAAGTACACCTCCGCATCCACCACCGGTCCAACTGCCCGCCACCCCACCCGCGACTGCCTCGCCCTCTCAAATCGCCTCCTCCGCCAGTCTGCCGCCGCCCCCTACCATCCCTCTAAGCCCCCCCCCCCCCCCCACACACACACCCCACCGTTAAGTCCATCATCGACGACCGCCTTCTCTGCCATCGCTCTGCGCGGTGTTGCCGGCGCCGTCTCTGTGAAGGTCGCGCGGGATGGTGAAGACGGGAGAGAAAGAAGAAATGGAAGGAGAGAAAGAAGACCACGTGGGTGGGACCTCCCACACGTCTCGCGTCCGCGAAGCGCGTGACTGCTCGCACGCTCGTCAATAAGCATTTTCTGCCCGAAGGATGCATAGGCTCTAAACTTTCATGATCAAATGGTCCACTAATCAGAATCACGAGTGTGATTCCCTTTTATTTGAACTCAAAATAAAAATCATACGTATATACCAACACTGTAGCCCTCAACAAGTGCAAACCAGATATAGCAAAACAACAAAATCATGTAAGTATTACAAAATCCACAAAACAAAATCGGTTTTCCTAACGCTCGGTTGCCCGAGAAACAACTTATCGCTCGGTCGACGACTAGGTCCGTGCGATCGATAAATCATTGATGAGGGCATCGTCGGCATCGTGTTGGTTGGTTGACATGCTAGGACATATTTTAATGAGATGTAAAAGTCTAAGATAGTGTTAACTAGGCCTGCGTGCCAAATCTAAGGCCGAACCGTCATGGGTCGCGTCTCGGACATTCGTTAGTTATCCAATAAATAGAGGCATGAGTGTTCTTGAATTTGTCAAGGCTTATCGTGCGTGGCGAGAAGGTCCTTGAATCTATCAAGGGTTGTCGAGCTTGACGTGAGGCGTGTTGTTTATCTTCATGTTGCTCGCCTAAATCTATCCAAGTTCTTCAGGTTGCGTGGATTGCCACGTGGTTGGGAGAATAGTTATCATTGGTGGTTCTTGCGGTGAAAGATCGGGCAAACACACCTACATCATCTGGTATCAAAGCGCCAGGTTGATCACCGCGAGTTTCGTCCAGTTGAAGATCGATCTGCAGGTTTGTAATAGATTGGCAGATTTATTTTTGCTGGAGTTGTTGCTGGAAGACGACGAGTTGGCGCGTTTGTTGAATCTCGTCGAGATGGTGTTTCGTGGCGAGTTTCTGTTCTTTCCGATCGCCGAGCACAGATCGGTTTGGGATCGAATCAGGAAAGTTTGAAGGAAAAAGGAAGGCGGAAGGACAGAGGAAGGAGATCGGATCGCTGGTCTTTTCTTCGTGCGCCATGTACTGGTCGGGATCGGATTGGCTTCGTCGTATCCAGCAGCGATCGTACGCGTAGACTGGTAGAAAAGGAAGGAGATCGGCTGGAGAAGGAAGGAAATGCTAAGTAAATTTTATTTTGAAGTCTAAAACCTCAACTCCTAGATCATTCTCATTCTTAGGACTACATATATTGTTCGATTTCGTAAGTCTCTATTTTCTTAATTTCAAGGCCATCTCTTTGCCAGAAGAAACACAATCTACAAAAATATATCCATTTTAGTACTCCTTTGGGTAACTTCAGAATGGATAGCATGAACATCGGCAAATTTGTTGCCCGATTTTAAGGACAAGCCGATCTCTGTATTAGAGCAACTTACCCAACAACTAACTAATTTTCTTTCAAAACGCTCCTCCATTGGATTTCATTCATCATTAACTTACAAAAATTAAAGGAATGCCCACATTTCTAAACAGGAGGGACCCGATTTCGCACCTGATATATCTCTCTATTGGTTTTCCACCTCTTTTCTCGACCAAAACATATATATATTTTTCTCTTATATGGAAATTAATTCCCAAGCCAGGCCGAAAATCTCATCTTTTGCGTTTTACAGCATATCACCCCGATCCCACTTGATATTCAACCCCAATAATCATGTTTCGCACCAAAGTCCCTGGTTCTTTTAAATTCATCACAAACATGTCCCTGGAAATGGCAGAACAAACCCTGTTTATAAAACTCCCACAACTTTTGTTTCTAAATTAAAATTTGACAACTAAAACATGTTTTGATATCAGAAAAATGAGACATTTTCATTTATGCCACTTGATCTCTGTTTTGAGTGACCTAAATGGTTTGCCAAATAATAACAGCTTCTATAAGCAACTAAAACATGTAAATTGCATAACTTGAGTTTTATATATCCAACATGGAAATAGGCTATCAAAATGATCCTAAATTTTTACATTTTTGTTATCATCAGTTGCATGGATGGAGGGAGGACGATGGGAGGGTTACAGATTTGTGCTAGGCTATGCCAGAGGTAGCCGGCGGTAGGAAATCAGATGGTGGTGACAACGGTCACTGTCGCGAGACCAGAGCGGTTTCGTGTAGCACATGATAGCTTATGCAGTTATGTTACATTGTACTATTATTTCGCAGATCTGTGCATTGGGGCATGTATAATGGTTTATAAGAGAGACTTATTTTAAACATGCAATATATAATTTACATATGACAATAAAAATATAGAATTACTAGCATGTGACCTTCCACACTGGTGCGTCGATTCAATGAAAAACTTGTCAGAGTTAGGAATCGCAATGACTTTGTTGTAGTGCTGGAGTCGATTTTTTTGTGGAGTCAGATCGTTGTGTCAGCCATTCATTTTTAATTTAGTTGGCATCCTGATACGTCTCAAACGTATCTATAATTTTTGATGTTCCATGCTTGTTTTATAACATTGCCACATGTGTTTATTATGTTTTTATATCATTTTTGGCACATTTTATTGGACTAACCTATTAACCTAGTGCCCAGTGCCAGTTTTTGTTTATTATGTCTGTGTATTGCAGAAAAGGTCCAAAATCCAAAGTGCTCAGAAAATTCAGCAAAAATTACAGAAATTCTATTTCGCCAGAAGACCCCGGGAGCCAGAAGAACAAGTCCGGGGGAGGTCCACAGCCTCCAGGTGACCCCTGGCCACGGTCCAGGGTGGGCCGCGCCTGGGCCCCACCTAGGCACCTCATGCACCGCCTCGCGTCGCCTCTTCGCCTATAAAGTCTCTCCTGACCTAAAAACGATGACCCCCGAAGGATTTCTCCAGAAACCCATCCGACCGCCACCACCAAAAACCCTAATTCGGGGGACAGAAGTTCCTGTTCCGGCGCCCTGCCGGGATTGGGAATTGCCCCCGGAGCCATCTTCATCGACCTTGCTACCTCCCGTGATGCAGCGGGAGTAGTTCTTCATCGGGGCTGAGGGCTCTTGCTGTAGTATGTGGTTATTTCTCTCCCATGGTGTGAACTTTATGTGATCGTGAGCATTGTTAGTATCACTGAATTCATATGATGCATATGCTACTCAATTGGTTTATCTAGTATAATTTCTGGAGTCATTGTTGACAACATAAAGCCTTGGTGACAGTGTGGGTGGCGTGTGTGACTCTTTGGATAATAAATTAGAGGGATATTTACCATGGATTATTCTTTGTGGAATTGTGGTGTTTGTTTACTCAGACTTTGAGATGTGCTTTTGTAGCCCTACGCATAGTACTCTTGTTTTATTGAGAATAAGAATAGTTTCGAGTAGCACTTGCTTGCGTTCAGTTGTGCTAACGTGTTGAGAGAGACCACTAGTGAAAGTATGATCCCTAGGCCTTGTTTCCAATCATCGGAACACCGTTTTTGGTCACTTTTGTTACATGTTTGCTTGCTGCCATTTTTATTACAGATTACAAATATCACTTGTTATCATCCATATCACTTGCATTTTACTATCTCTCCGTCGAACTACTGCACCTATACATCTAGCAAGAGTATTGGGTGTGTTGGGGACACAAGAGACTTCTTATATCTTAATTGTAGGGTTGCTTGAGAGGGATACCTTTTACCTCTACTCCCTGAGTTCGATAAACTTTGGGTTACTCACTTAAGGGAAAATTGCTGCTGTCCTACAAACCTCTGCACTTGGAGGCCCAACACTGTCTATAAGAATAGAAGCGTGTACTAGACATCAAGCCCTTTTCTGGCGCCGTTGCCGGGGAGGTGAGCGCTTGAAGGTATCTTCTTTAGATCCTACAGTTTTATCTTTTTGTTTCTTGTTTTTATTTCACTAGTTAGGCTTAATGGAAAACAACAAAAAATGAGAGAGCTTTATGAAATTTATCTTGAGTTAGGACATGATGTGTTTGAAGAAAATTAAAAAACCTATGGAATTTTGTTTGCATGATAGTAGCAATGTTATTAGCATACATTTTTTGAACACCATTATTGCTAATGCCATGGAAAGCTCTAAGCTTGGGGAAGCTGTTTTTGATGAATATGATATTTTTAGTCCCCCAAGCTTTGAGGAGGAAATTTACTTTGATGATACTTTGCCTCCAATATATGATGATTATAATGATTGTGATATTTTAGTTCCACCTACTATTGAGGATAAAGTTTATTGTGATTATGATATGCCTCCTATATATGATGTTTACAATGATGAATATGATATTTTCAGTCCATCTATTATTAAGGATAAAGTTTATTATGATTATACTATGCCTCCAATTTATGATGATTACAATGATGGTGTGATAGTTTTGCTCCCACTGTTACTAATGATAATGACTATATTTATGTGGAGAGTAATAATACTTTTATGCATGTGGATCATGATAAGAATGCTTTATGTGGTAGCTATATTGTTGAGTCTATTCATGATGCTACTGAGAATTATTTTGAGAGAGGAAAATATGGTTATAGAAATCTTCATGTTATTAAATTTCCTCTCTTTATGATGAAGTTTTGAGCTTTCTCTTGGTTGCTTTTATATGCTGGTTGCTTTAAGACCTAATGGTCATTATGAGAGAGGGAGACACGGTTTCATATATCTCAATAATATTAAGTATCCTCTCTTTATGTTGAAAGTTTTGAAGTTGCACTTGTTTTGCCTTCCTATGCTAGTCACTTTGTGCTTCATTGATTTGTTTTCTTACAAGACTCCTATGCATAGGAAGTGTGTTAGATTTAAACATGTTTTATATATGCTTCTTGATGCTCTCTTATATGTTCAACTCTTATTATGAGAGCATCATTAAAATTATCATGCCTAGCTAAAAGGCGTTAAAGAAAAGCACTTATGGGAGGCAACCCATTTATTTTTGCTTTCAATTTTATTTTTTATTTTCCTTGTGTTTTGGGTGTTGTTGCCTCTGTAGCTACTCCCTTGTATCCTTTTTATTTTCGTTTTTGTGCCAAGAATAGCCTCTAATGGGAGGAAAGTAAAGTTTTGAGTTTGCTGTCCAGAAACAGATTTCTGTCCGTCACCGTACGAAATTCGAAAACAATCACAGAACGTGATCTGGGTCTGAAATTTTTTGACAGCAAGCATCTGGGTTTTGTCTAACTTTATTAGTTTTAAGTCTTCTGATTCGAGGTGTCTTAGTATCCCGAAAATAATCATCTTTACATTTTGTTCTGTTTTTGACAGATTATGTCTTAGTTTTTGCATTACGTCTTTTAGGGCAAAGTGGAGTTCTTTTGATCTTAGAGCATCACTTAGATATTTGTGACAGTAGCTAATGTTTAGAAACAAGTTCATGCAATTTGTTAAATGAGAACTGAAGGTGGATTATTTGGTTTGAGAACTAACCCCTCTAATGAGTTTGTGAGAAGTTTTGTGTGAAGGAAGTTTTCAAGTGCTGAGAGAACGAGGTGATGAAAGAAGATCAAGAAGGGATTAAAGCTCAAGCTTGGGGAGGCTCCCCTGGACCTCCACCAAATATTCAACAAGTCTCAAGCGTCTAAGCTTGGGGATGCCTTGGCATCCCCTTCTTCATCAACAAATTATCAGGTCGATCCCATGACTCTATATTTTTATTCCTTTACATAATATGTGCTGTTCTTGGAGCGCCATTTATATTTTGCTTTCAGTTTTGTTTTGTTTTGTTTTGTTTGCTGGTCTTTACAATGTTGGATCCTATTATTCTTGTTTGGGAGAGAGACACGCTCCGTTTTTCATAAAACACTCCTGTTCTTCACTTATATGTGTTGAGTGTTTAGTTTTTCATTATTTTTGCTTCTAGCTCTTGTATGTCTTGTTCAGAGCTATTAGTTTTTGTACTTAGGAAGTACTCTCTTGTATTTTCATTCATATTTGTTTAGAGAGTTGTTTCAAATAAGTTGATTGGTGTTTGGAGCTAAAAATGTTATGCATGTGGTGTGTTATGTCGTAAATCTTGCATGGTATTGTAAATCATTTGAATTTTGATAACTTGATTCCTTACAATTGCTTGAGATATTAAATGAATAGATGTTTAATCTTTGCTGGTTAATTAAGTTAAGGCTGATTAGTGGTGTTGCCGTTAAAGCTTGTTCCGTACTACAAACTCTATTAATTGTTGAAGGGTAGTCGTTCTTGATAGCTCTTTGAGTCTGAAGGTACTCCGTAATGGTTTAGTTGCATGTGAAGGTCGAGGGATCTAACGGGGTACTTGTACCGCTGTGAACGGCCCTTCTTGGAGTGACTTTGATCATGCTCTGTCTGTTGACCCTACTAGTTGTGAACAATAAACTTGTGAGTTCTTTTTGACTAATGTTGAGCTTTGGTTTTTGGCACTTCCACCATCCAAATTTTGCTAGCCTCTTCGGTGCTGTGCATTGCCCTCTTCTCATATTGAGACTTGGTGCATACTTCGCCAGTACATCCAAACCCCGTGGGAGGACTTTCTCTTGTTCTCCTACATATAATCCTATATATCTTCCTCAAAACAGCCACCATACCTACCTAACACAACATTTCCATAGCTGTTCCGAGATATACTGCCATGCATTTCCGTCATACATTACATGACTTGTTGTCATTTTTCATTATTGTCATTTAGTTCTTTGCATGATCATATATAGCTGACGTGTGGTTTACCCATGTTACGCTAGATCATTGCACCTCCTGATACACTGGCAGAGGCTTTCAGTTTCATACATCATGTTTTATTAGTTATGAGTTATTTGTACAAAAAAGTGTGTCTCCATTAGAGTGTTGCCCCTACCTGTGAGCAAGAGAAAGAGAAAGAGCCATGGAGGCCATTTAAAAACAGAAAAAAAAAAAATAGAAAAAAGAGAAAAAGGAAAAAAAAGATAGAAGAAAGAAATAAAGAGAGAGGGGCAACATTACTATCCTTTATATCACACTTGTGCTCATGTTTTAGCACCTATGCTTCAGAGTCATCATATTTTTGCTAGTAACACAATTGTTTCAGAGATATCATATTTGTGCTCATGTTTAGCACCCATGCTTCATAGTTTCATACTTGTGCTCGTAGCACCTATGCCTCATTTGAGAGAGTTTTCATGTTTCATCTAGTATAACTATGTGGGGAATTTTCATTATAGAACTTGGGTTGTATATTCCAATGATGAGCCTCCTCAAAAGTGCTCTAGGTCTTCGTGAGCAACCGAGTTAGATGCACCCCCACTAGTTCCATTGGAGAACTTTCATACACATATAGGTCTATGTGCATCATTTCCAAACCCCCATTAATGTTATTTTTGCCAAAACTTCATGGTGCCAATAACATTTGCTTACGCTCACTGGTTGAGTAAATTCGAAACAGTTGATACATGTCATGCATGTTTGTTTTCACTTGACTGGATCCTTTCTATTACTGTGAAAGATACTAGATTCTTGAGAGAAGGATAGAATTGCTATGTTGAGACTTAAATCATATATAATGAACTTTGTATGGTCTCAAGTCTCCAAAGCATGATCCACGAAAAGTTCTTGGTTGATTGATTGTCATGATTAACCATTGTTTGTTTAATATTCTTTAGACACTTGCTTTGAATGATTTGTTTATCTAAGCTCACATGTTGTACATTACTATTTGTTTAAGATTGTGTTAGTAGCATGTCTCCTCAAAAATTATTTTGTTATCATTTACCTACTCGAGGACGAGCAGGAATTAAGCTTGGGATGCTGATACGTCTCAAACGTATCTACTCCCTCCGTTCACAAAAGGATGTCTCAACTTTGTCTAAATTTTGATGTATCTATACACTAAAGTATGTCTAGATACATGCAAATTTTGAGAAAGTTGTGACATCCTTTTATGTACGAAGGGAGTATAATTTTTGACGTTCCATTCTTGTTTTATAACAATGCCACAGGTGTTTATTATGTTTTTATATCATTTTTGGCACATTTTATTAGACTAACCTATTAACCCAGTGCCCAGCGCCAGTTTCTGTTTATTATGTCTGTGCATTGCAGAAAAGGTCCAAAATTCAAAGTGCTCAGAAAATTACGCAAAAAAATACAGAAATTCTATTTCGTCTGAACACTCCGGCAGCCAGAAGGACAAGTCCGGGGGAGGTCCACAGCCTCCAGGTGACCCCTGGTCGCGGTCCAGGGTGGGCCATGCCAAGTCCCCACCTAGGCACCTCGTGCACCGCCTCGCGTCGCCTCTTCACCTATATAGTCTCTCCTTACCTAAAAACGACGACCCCCGAAGGATTTCTCCAGAAACGCATCCGAGCTCCGCCGCCACCAAAAACCCTAATTCGGGGGACAGAAGTTCCTGTTCCGGCACCCTGCCGGGATTGGGAATTGCCCCCGGAGCCATCTTCATCGACCTTGTTGCCTCCCTTGATGTAGCAGGAGTAGTTCTTCATCGGGGCTTAGGGTTCTTGTTGTAGCTATGTGGTTATCTCTCTCTCATGGTGTGATCTTTATGTGATCGTGAGCATTGTTAGTATCGCTGAATTCATATGATGTGTATGCTGCTCAATTGGTTTATCTAGTATAATTTCCGGAGTCATTGTTGACAACATAAAGCCTTGGTGACAGTGTGGGTGGCATGTGTGACTCTTTGGATAATAAATTAGAGGGATATTTACCATGGATTATTCTTTGTGGAATTGTATTGTTTGTTTACTCAGACTTTGAGGTGTGCTTTTGTAGCCCTACGCATAGTACTCTTGTTTTATTGAGAAGAAGAATAGTTTCGAGTAGCACTTGCTTGCGTTCAGTTGTGCTAACATGTTGAGAGAGACCACTAGTGAAAGTATGATCCATAGGTTTTGTTTCCAATCATCGGAACACCGTTTTTAGTCACTTTTGTTACATATTTGCTTTCTGTCATTTTTATTACAGATTACAAATATCACTTGTTACCATCCATATTACTTGCATTTTACTATCTCTTCGCCGAACTAGTGCACCTATACATCTAGGAAGAGTATTGGGTGTGTTGGGGACACAAGAGACTTTTGTATCTTAATTGCAGAGTTGCTTGAGAGGGATACCTTTTACCTCTACCTCCCTGAGTTCGATAAACCTTGGGTTACTTACTTAAGAGAAAATTGCTGTTATCATACAAACCTCTGCACTTGGAGGTCCAGCACTGTCTACAAGAATAGAAGCGCGTAGTAGACATCGCATCCTCTCTTCTCAAAGCCATCGTTTTACTCTCTACCATGTGGACCTAATGCAGTCCTGGCAAATTGATTACTCTGAACCGAACCAACTTGTTGCATCGCATTTTTGCTCTGACATGCAACTTGGATGCCCAGTGTACTGAGCCAGGTTGTAAGAGGCTTTGAATTGCTTTTGTTACTCGGTGTGGCTGGTCTAAGCGTTCCTTCCTAGGAGGTTTCTTTGTAGCCCCTCTCCACATGACAAGTGGCGGGGAGAGAGTCCCTAGTGGGACATGATACATGTGGCTTGTATCTCTTTTTTTTTTTTTGTAGATTTCAATAAAACCAAAATATGTCTTTTAAACCGAGCATCTGAATCACGATACATTTTCACACATGTGCTAGTTGCGTCGAGGTCATCAAAACTATATTCCATGTTGATATGTTTCAAGAACTTCTTTTTACACTGCGTAGAGTGCATAGGTTGCACTGCCTTCGCATTGTGTTCGGTTGCACTGTCCATAGTGCATGTTATGTCTTGTCTTATTGTGTTTCGGCGTCCTGCCCTGAGATATTCTTTTCTACTACATTTCATTGCACCGATGTTCTGTCATGAATGTATTTTTTGCGCTACCTTTTATGTTATGCTTCAGTGCATGTTTTGCACTGGCTTCTATGTTCTTTCATGTCCATGTTTTACACTGTCTTCTATTTTTTCCCTGAACGTATGTTTTGCATTGCCTTCCGCTGATGATGTTCTGCCTTTTCAGATGCATTCTCTTTTGATGTCCTACTTTGAGCGTCTGGTTTACACTGCTTCGGCGTCATTGGTGTCCTGCCTTATGGTGCACTGCATTTGGATGCCCTGCCATGAGCACCTATCTTGCACTATCTTCCGATGTACTGATGTCCCACCTTTTAAGGCTATGTTTGTTTTTAGAGTTTTTTTAGGGATTGGTGGGGATAATCCTCTAGTGTATTGGGTGAAACCCCAAACTTCACCCAATCCGCTAGAGAATTGGTGGGGATAATCCACTAGGTAGGGGTAGTGTATTGAATCCCCTAGGGGATTGACAAAAATGAACTAGAGTTTGGGGATTTGTGGAGGAAAGGTGAGGATAAAACCTGTCCAATACTCTAGAAACAAACGATTTTTTGATATATGTGGGGATTTGGGGGTTTGACCGGGATAATCCCCACCAATTCCTAAAAAAACTCTAGAAACAAACATAGCCTAAATGGGTGCAACACGCAACACACGGTACGACAAGTGTACCCTCTAGAACTATAGGAATGATTAGCTTGCCAAGGGCGCCGCAGAACGTAGCACACACTATCACAACATGCACCTGACAAAATATTACGTCCAGCTTCGCAACGTTTTTAGAAATATAGATATATTTTTATACTGCAGTAGTATGGCTTTTTACGCATCAACATAGAAATTGTAAAGAAAAAGATAAAATCCGTGTGGAACTGCTTCACACGCCTCCCATCCCCGCGTCTCCCCAGCTGACTACACCTGGAGGGCCCTCCGCGGACGCGCGTCCTGTGCACTTTTCTGCAGTGGCGCGAGGGCGCCCTCCACCTAGTCGCCCTCGTAAAAATATGATGTAAAATGAGTTCTTTTTTAGTGTAATCTCTAGTAACTAGATATCGCTAAATATGTGGTGAGTGACATTGTTACTAAGAGATTATCTCTTTGCTAAGATAAGACAAACATTTTTCTTTCTCTCCTTCAAATCAGCGATCATCCAATGTTGTATTGGTAAAATAAGACCATTGTACAAGCTTTTTGTTACAGAGGCTGAGAGTGGATTTCAGCTTGATGCTATGCGAAGAATCAGTAGAAGACTTTCTTTAATGGTAAATCGAAAGATCCAGCCTAGCTAAATGGCACCCTTTGATATTCATTGCAAAAATAGATTGCAGCATGATTTTGTACCCAGGAACTAAATTTTTAATATGTTTAACCTGTTCTGAAAGAGCTTGTAACATGAAACTATTTCACCTTACAATTCTGACGATATATATTTATTTTACCAAAACGGTTCTCTTTGTAGGCATATCGGGAGGGTATTGATATTATTAATTTCAACCCGACCAATATGATTTGGTTTTAAATGGTTAGTTTTCCTTCTAAGGATGTTTTAACTGGTTAGTTGCTAAACAAAGAAGTTTGAAATACGTATGTTGTGGGACTTCCTCTACGAACGCCCACCAGAAGCTGAACAATTTTTACATATATGGACGACAGATTTTCGCACAAATAAAATAGAATACATTACAAATGAATTACTATTAGTTATTATGCAAACTTTTGTGTCAACTGATATAAAATAACCAATTTTATTACGTTAGATACTTCATTTTCCTGGTAATACTGACTTGACACACTTCCTAAGTACCAGTAAGAAACTTTGTTCATGATTATTGCATACATATGATACGATATATTTTTTAAATAATGCCATTCCGGGTTTTCAGATGCTCTGAATTTCTGACCGAGTTTTTCTTGTGTAGCCTTGCATAGTTTATATATGATAACGTCATTGCTTATAAAATTGTGAAAACAATGTATAGTGTTGCAAACACTCCTGGCTCATTGACTAATAAATCAGGACACTAATCTAGTTGGCTAGATATTGTACTAAAAATCAACACCGCTAAGTTTTAGGTGTTCGTGTGTGTTGCCATTGACTTTATGGTTACAATAAATTATGGGTTCATACCAATATTCAACCTTTTGACTTGGAGTACAGCTGACTAAGAGTTCAAACCTTCTGACTTTGATGCATAAATCTTTTTGTATTAGCATTAGCTAGAGTGGGATCGTAAAATACACAAGAAATTTAAAGAAATAGTCGCCTAGATAGAACACAATCGAAAAAGTTATAGGTAAGAGTCTCGATCTTAGAGAGAATTTGTCAAAAATAAGAGATCAAAATGGACATCTAGAATCTATTAATTAGGAAAAACATTATCTGAATTAGGAAATTAAATCCACAATCAAAGAATTGGTAGTCATAGATGTGATTTGAAGTCCTCTTATAGTTTAAAGTCCCAAGTGTTGGTATCCTAAGGGCAAATCTATCGGTTAATCAAAAAACCCGTACTCTCACTAACTATTTTTGAATATGATTCGTGATGTCCCTTTCAAATACTCAGAAGAGGCGTGATTCAGTGCACCCCTGCCGCTCGCCCAGCATTAGAATTGTTACCGAGCGCGGAAAATAAAGTCTCGCCTGGGGGGTATCGTGCAATCTGGAGCGTTAACATATCCCCTTATCACAATTAGCGAACATGTATCGTGCAATCTGGAGCGTTCATGTGTTTTGCAAACTTTTATGCCACCCTGGGGCTATGTAGGGAAGCAGAACCCTACTCAGAAGCTGCATTCACAAAAACGTTTCTCTATTGACATCTCTATGCATATGAACTATACTAGAACTCTAACTTACATCAATATTATTCATTATTTTCACTATTGAACATCACAAGACATTAAATATTTGGGTTTAATTTGAATTAATAAAACTTGAATTAAATATTTGGTTTTCAAAATGTTGGGGATAAGTTCCTTGTATTTAAAAATACATTTTCATGCCTTTTCTGCCAAAAAAAACTCCTCTGAAAATCAATTACACATTTTTATAAAAACTATTTCTTTCTATTTATTTCGGCCAGCATGACAGCCCAGCCCACAGCCTGGTGTGGGCGCGTGGCCCAACAGCCCGCCAGCCGTCTCAACTAGCTGCTCCTCAAGCGGCAGTTCGCCGCTCGCCGCCCACCTTCCCACTGCACTGGCCGACATATCCTATATAGGCCCGCAAGCGGCGCTAGACGGCCGCGCCGCGTGAAGGGATACGTTGCTGGGCCAACCCATTTTGGGATCTTTTCCTTTTTCTTTTTCCATTTAGTTTCCTTTTTTGCTTGTGTTTCCTCGTTTTTCTTCTTATACTTTTTTATAATTATTCAAAAAAAGTTTTAAAAAAATGATCAATTTTTAAAAATGTTCAGAACTGAAATTGTTCCACTTTTGAAAATATTCAAAGTTTAAAAAAAATTGAAAAAATGTCCAGAATTATAAATTGTTCAGATTTAAAATTTTCATTTTTTAAAAATGTTCAGAATTGAATTTTCTAGATTTAAAAATATTCAAAATTTAGAAAAATGTGCAAATTAAAAATGTTAAAATTTGAAATTGTTGAAATTTTAAAATGCTCACAATTAAAAAAATCGGAATTGGAAAATGTTCAAAGTTTTGAAAAACATTGTGCAGAATAAAAAATTGTTCAGATTTAAAGTTGATGTTCAGAATTGAAAATTGTGCAGATTTAAAAAAATCAAAATTTTGAAAAATGTTCAAAAAAAAAATTGTTAAGATCTGAAAATTGTTCGAATTAAAAAATCTGAATTGAAAATTGTTAAGATTTCAAAAATGTTCAAAATTTTAGAGAAAAGTTCAGAACTAAAACTTTTTGGATCTCAAAACCTCTCCTTATTCAAATCCAAATATCCTTGATATAGGATAGTTTGAGTCAAATTCCATTTGTTTTGCCTTGTTCACCATCTCCATCGACATAAACCATTATATAAACTGAAGCCCCCGACACTAAGTTGCTATAAAGTCAAAACTTCAATTTTACATGTGCTTTTCAATCTTTTACTCCCCACGGGTTTGTAATTCGTCCTTTTGATGTTGCGTGCTTGATGAAAGTTAAAGATCTCGTCAATATCTTCTAATCGCGATAAATCTCATTTGTTTTCATCTACCATATCGAAATAATTTCGCTTCGCAAGGTTTCAGGTCTGATGGAGTAAATCTTATATCTCTCCATCCTCTTCGAATCCAAAAAAAAAATTGTTGAGTTCAGACATCAGCCAATTCTTCACAACTTCTATATTGATTTTTTCTGTTTTGACCAACGAATCTTTGATAATTAATGACAATATCTATGGGCTAATGTTTGCATTGAGATATGGTCGTAGGATGTGTCCATAGACAAGCTTGGAATCCATGTGTTGGATCCAAGAAGTTTATATGATGACCAAGGTGTTAGTCAAGGGAATTATCCGAATATTGGTCATGAGAAAGTTGAGCTTATTGCAAGTATATCTTGAAGAAGAGAACTGAGGGGGCTTTCATGTTTACCTTCAAGACAAAGTGTAGATTAATGTTGATCAACACGCAAGGCTAGAAGATGTACAAATCATGTGATCTCATGGTATGGTAAGCAATTGTCAATATAGATTTGTGAACTAACCCATGATGTGTGTGTGTGGTATTTCTATGTGGGTTTATGTATCTTTCCATGGGCTTGCATCCATGTGTAGTATTTTCTCTATTGTTAGAACCTAAGATTTCTAACAAAATTAGATTCATCTCATCTTCCGAAAGTTATGGCGTTTTTGGTTTTGGTGTTTTACTGGAAACAGGGTGGCCGGACACGTTGGCCGGTCTGCCCGGCCCTATGTCCGGCCTGCCGGACATGTCCGAGGCCTATTCGGAGGTGACCGGATTTAGGGCAACTCCAACGCAATGGCCCAAACGGACAGGGTCCAGCCCATCCGGCCTTTTCTCGCCATTGCATCCAACGGGGCGACCTATTTGGTCTGCCCTAGCCCTTTTTTTTCTCATACAACCACATTTCACACATTTAAGAAAAGTCATGCAAATAAGCTAGGAAATCATGCAAAATAAATTTGCCATGCCGGCAACAAATAGTTAGCAAGTGTAGCAAAGCCATGCCATGCCGTTCCGGCATTCGAATAGTGTACCCAAAATATTACACGAGGCCACTTCCATGCCCCGGTGAAAGGACAAGGATGTCGCCTAGAGGGGGGTGAATAGGCGATTTAAAACTTTTCCGGTTTAGTCTCGATAATTGCGGAATAAAACTAGATGTTTAAATTAACAAGCCAACAAGCTAAATAAACTAGGTCACCTATGTGCACCAACAACTTATGCTAAGCAAGACAAGAAACAAGGTGATAGCAAGATATAATACTTCAAACGCCACAAATGGCCTCACCCTATTCTCCGATGAACCTTGCCCAAAAGCTCGGTTCACCTTCCACTATTGATTTCCCTTTTGGGCGGAAATCGAGTCCCTTACAACAATCTTGAGGCACAACCCACAAAAGGATTGGGAGCTCCCAAGTGGCCACAAAAGGCCTCAACCGTCACAAAAGGCGTCTAGGGTCCAAAGACCCAAGAGTAACAAGCTCATGAACTTTCACTTCCACGAATCCTCGTGGAGAGCACAAACCGATGCACAAAAGCAATGGCAAGAACACAAGAAGTGCTCAAGTCCTTCACTCTCAAATCCCACCAAAAACAACTAATGCTTGTGGGGGGGGGGGGGAAGAGAGGAAGAACAAAGAAGAACTCAACAAATAGAACTCCAAGATCAAGATCTACTAGGTTCCCCTCACTTAGAGGAGGAATGGATTGGTGGAATTGTAGATCTAGATCTCCTCTCTCAAATCCCTCAAAGATATGCAAGAATCATGGGAGGAATTGAGAGAGAGGCAAGCTTACCAAGGTCAACAATGGAGGTGAGAGAGGGGGAAAATTCGTGCTTAGAAGAGCTTGTTACTTTGGGGAAGAAGGGGGGCCTTTTTATAGGTCCCCAGAAAAAGAGCCGTTGCAGGAAACTTACACCGGAGACTCCGGTCCAGGAGGGCCGGAGACTCCAGACCCGGAGGGCGGAGACTCTGGGGTCCCTCCGGACCAACTCCGGACCCAAAACAGAGAGCGCCATCTTGTTGCACGCTTCGCACCAAAACCTGATGGGCCGGAGACTCCGGCCCTTGAGCACCCCTGAGGCCGGAGACTCCGGTTGAGGCACACCGGAAACTCCGGCCCTGGCACACC
This sequence comes from Poa pratensis, assembly GCA_947311845.1. Classification (NCBI taxonomy): domain Eukaryota; kingdom Viridiplantae; phylum Streptophyta; class Magnoliopsida; order Poales; family Poaceae; genus Poa; species Poa pratensis. Next base: position 51,663,601 of record CAMZMU010000037.1, on the reverse strand, counting down.
GGACACTCCGGCCAGGAAAAACCGCAGCAAATCAACAAAACTGTAAACCCAATAACTTTCTCGTTTGAACTCCAAATTAGGTGAAACCAATTTTGTTGGGAAGGTAACGATAAGAGCTTTCCTAAATAGAGTTAAGTTGACACACATGGGGTGTGAAACTTTCCTCATGGATAAATCGATAATATTTCCAACACGAAAACGCAACAAGTTTTCCCAACAAAAACCGTTTTCGAATAACTTGGGCTTGTCATGAAGATCACGACCAGCACCAAAACCCAACTAGGAGAAAAACCAAATAAGAACCAAGAAAGATGATGATACCAAGAATGCAAAGGTTTGAGCTCTCCATAAAGATGCGGTCAAGATACTCACTTGAGAGCCCCTCTTGATAGTACGCCGTCTATCCTATAACCCGGTCTCCCACCAACAACATGAGACCGGTAAAATAGAAACCCTATCAAGATCATACCTTTGCCTTGTGCATTCCACTTGAGCTAGATGATGACGATCTTGATCTCTTCAAGTGGACCACCTTTCTTGATTGCGCTTTGCTTGGTGAAGACTCACATATCGCTGCCCCATACACCAACATGGGAGAGCCTCTATAAGGCACATCTTCACTTGACCAATATCTCCAAATGGGTTACAAGATTCAAGCATAGGATTTCTTCGAGATGCTTCTCTTGAAATTGCACTTCAACTTCTTCTCTTAATATATATGATGACTTGGATATTGCTTTGGTCATCACTTTATCTTCTTCTTTCAATCTTGATACCAACACATGGTGTTCAAGCATTGCCAATGGACAAGCCCTACAAGGATAGCTCAATGCAACCATTAGTCCATAGAGATTGTCATTAATTACCAAAACCACACATGAGGGCTCATGCACTTTCACCCGGCCATAGTTCTAGTTCCGTCAACCACTTACCACAAATGAGATGATCAATCATCTCGCTCCATGAACCACTTTTGCTTCTTCTCAAACCAAGCCCTTTTCTTAGGGGTCAAGGTGGCAAGGTCGGCCGTCATGATCCGGGTCTCCTCAGTGAGTAGAGCGTGCTCAACCTCCCTAGCCTTTGCCTTCACCTCAATGGCCCAAGAGCGGCCATTCTCCTCGTCGATCTCGAGCTTCCTCTTTTGGATTTCGAAGAAGTTCCTCGAGTTATCGTCTCTCTCTCGGTGCTCCCTCTCTTCCCTCTCCTCCTTCTTCTCAATTGCCTTGTCCTTTTGGGATATGAACCCCTTCAAGGTATCTTGCAAATCAATTGTTTGCACATCACGCTTGGCCTCTAGCTTGGTGTTGGTCCTCCCCCTTGGCCTCTTGTCATTATGCTCCTCCTTGTCCATGGCCGGTGCGCTCCCACCCATTTTCATGGACACCATGAGCTCCTTCCACTTGGGGCAATCCTTGATCTCGCGCCAACAAAGGATCAAGATAAATGACTTGGCCAAATTTTGGGACTTGAAGGTCTCCAAAGCTTGAAAAGGCCTATTTGAGAGATGAAACAAAGAGGGGACAAAAAATGGATCAAGGTAAGCTCCGGCCATACATTCACACGCAAACAGGGAAAATAATTCTATGAGACCTGGTCTACAAATTTACCCCCATGGACCAACTCTAGCAATTGACACGTGTCCAGAAGAGAGAAAAATTACAAAATCTGGTTGTCTATTTTTACATCTAAACTGCCACGCATGCCACGTGTCGATTGCTAGAGTTGGTCCACGGGGGTGAATTTGTAGAGCAGGTCTCATAGAATTATTTCCCCACAAACAGGGGACAAACAAATGGACAAGCCGGGAATGAGAATCATACCAAGTCATTGACCCCAATTCCACTCACGGGCCGGTGCTCAACATCCTCATAGGCGCCCATGAATTTGCTACACTCCGATTGGATGAACCCCCATCCCTTTTGGAATGACAATTCGTTGCGGTCACTATCAAACTTATGGGGCTCATAGCACCTTTGCTTATGGTAGTGATCATGCACCCTCTTACAAAAGGTCGTCCCCTTTTGCTTGGCCCCAAAGATTGAACTTTCCCCCATTTCCATCCATGCTTGGCAAAGCATCTTGTCCTCGTCCGTGGAGTAAGCTTGTGTCCTCACGCTTTGGCGCCTCTTTTGGGCGCCGGCAAGCTGAGTGAGCTCCTCCTCGAACAACGGCTCCTCATCAATGAACATGCTCTCCTGGCCTTGGGTCGGCTCAAAGGTCTCTTTGGGCTTCGGTCGGGTCATGGGTCTCTTGATCTTCAATGCGTATGGCACCCTCGTTAATCATGCCCGCCATGAAAGCCTCCCCATTGTCCTCCTCGTAGTACCTCGGGTCGTCCGGCGACATTTCGTCGAGCATATTGCGCGCGCCGGGGAGGTTGGCCGCAGGGATCACCCGGGGCACCTTGCTTGGCGGCACCGCGGTGTCGCCGACAGTAGGTGTTGCGTTGAGGTTGAGTGGCGGCACCACCTGGTCGGTCGGTGTAGAATCGCCCATTTCCGGCGATTCGTATAGGCAAGACTTGCCTGTCGAGGCAGTGGTGGGCGCGGTGCCGGGCAAGAAGCTGTATGTCGGCGAGGGCGTTGTGGAAATGACCGGCAACAACCTCCTGGGCGGTTTGGCCGACGACACCGAGCTAGCTGATGTGGCCGGGGCGTTGGTCAAGTGGGCGCGGCCAAACCCTAGCCCAAGCATGAGGACGGCAGTCGTGGTGGCTTTGGAGGCGAGGGCTTCCGTGTTAGCAGCAGCTCTGGCTGCGGCCTCCACGGCGGCTTTGGCGGCAGCCTCCGCGGCTAGGGCTTTGCTCTTCACGTTCTTCCTCTGATTGCTCCGCTTCAGCGTCTCCACCGCCATCTGCTCCGGAGTGAGCTCCTTCTTCGGCTTCAACATGGCGGTGCCGGTCCTGGTTCGCCTGGTTGTGGCGCCGACGACGGCTTGTTCGTCGGCCATAGAGTTTTCGCGGGTGGGAGCTGGGAGGGAGGCGGGAGATGAAATGGCAGGATTTGGGGTTTCTATGGCTGGCTGGCGGGCCAGGGGGACAAGGGGAGGACTCCGCGGTCGTTCGCGCGTGTCCACGCCGACGCAAAGCCGGCTCAAATTTGGGCCGGAATTGGGTCCGCGCGGGCAGAAAAACGGACCACATTCCAAATGCGTCGGCGCGTTGGGCCGTGGTTTTTCGCAAAACGGACACATTCGGACAGAAACGGACCAAATGGGTCGTTGCGTTGGAGTTGCCCTTAGTTCGCGATGGCACTGGTTTAGGATGTCAGAGGCCGGACATAGTTTTTCCTGCCCAGGACTGTCCGGCCCCCATCTTCGGGTTTCTTCACGAGCAAGGAGGTAAAACGGATGGGCGAGAGGCCTTGGTCGTCTGCGTCTCATCGGCGGCTGCACGGGTAGCCTTGCCCTCCTGGCCCACTGGTGTCGTCGGCGGTAGGAAGAGACACGAGGGCGAGGAGCAAGAGATAGACTCATGGAAAAATAGCTATTTTGGCGCTAATATCACGTTATATCATATCTGAATAGTCCACGCTAAATTTTTATATTTTTGCTCGCTATGGTGTTATTAACAAAATACCACCCTATATTGCGTTAAAATGTCATTACGCTAGCGTGCTTTTTTTTCCAGCCTATCGGGTTACCAGAGTTTCCACCTTAAGAGCATCTCCACTCGCGGCGCCCAAATGGGCGCCCAAAGGCCGTCCGGACAGGCCCTTTGGGCGCCTTCCGGACTACCTTGCCCATTTGGGCGCCGTCGCTCCCCACTCGCGGCGCCCAAATATTTTTTTGTAAACTTAAACTTCGGCGATTTTCATTCAAACTTTAGGAAATTTTACAGATTCGAATGAAATTTTAAAAAACTAAACCTAATCTACTGGCCCCGGTAGCGGCGCCTGAAGGCGTAGTAGGGGTCCTCCTCCTCCTCCTTCACCTCCTCCTTCACGCCGCCGCTGCTCCCTGCGCCGCCGCTGCTCCACGCGCCGCCGTCCTCCTCCTTGACGCGGCTCGGTCCTGGGCCGTCGTCGACGGTGAGGTCGAAGAAGGACACGCCCTTCTCCTTGGCGATGTCGCGCGCCGACCAGGCGCAGGCCGAGGGGCCGTCGAGCGGCGGCACGTCGTCCATCGACGCGGCCTCGACGGCCGCCGCATTTTATGGCGGCCGGAGAGCGGTGGCATTAACGCCGCTCGCCTCGAAAAGGCGCGCCGCATTCACTCCGGCGAGCAGAGGACGCGACGGCTCACTGGCCGCCCGCCGGCCGTGAAACCGAGGAGTCGCCACGCGGCACGCGCCTTTGACGACGCCTTGGACCACGGCGGGGCGTGGCCGTGTCACTGCCAGGCATGGCCCGCGCGTCGGAGGCGTGCGTTTCCTTCCGTCCGGGGCCGCCCCAAGCCTCCCCAAGTTGAGGGCGTGGGCTGGGCGTGCCGGACACAAAACTGGCCCGCGCCGGACCGAATTCGCGTTTGGCCGCCGCGAGTGGGCGCGATTTTGTGTCCGGCACGCCCCAAACTGCTTTGGGCGGCCGTTTGGGCGCCCCGACTGGAGATGCTCTTAGGAAGAAGAAGAAGAAGAAGAAGAAGAAGAAGAAGAATTTGCTGCATATTTGTCGTGGTGATGAATTGCAATCTGTTGGTTCCTCTTCTGAATTGAAAATGACATCGACAATGCTGATGATTCTGAATAAGTAATTTATGTGTTTTTCACCGTGCGATGTTGACGTTAGACTTTTAGATAATTGGAGAACAATTTTTATATATGGTTATGCATATATTGTTCCGACATTTTTTGGATTATATTTTTTATTCTTGTTGAAATCTTTTATTTTTTAGCTATATCTGGTATTTATTTTTCAAAATGCTATCTGAAATATAGCACGCTGTCAGCAAGCGTGTATATCACCTAGGCCGCGGTTATTTATTTTAGCACGCTTTCTTTTTTTTTGTTACCTTGGTAGACTTGGTCGACTAGGTGCTGGAGAAAAATATACGATTCAGACGGACTGTTGGCATGAGTCAGCCGAGCAATGTCAAGTTTAGACGACCATTCTAAATATAGATTTACCGTTACTTTTGGCTGAAATTTTGACTATGTTGCTGTTTCGTTAACGAAATCAAACAAAAGGAAAACAAAACAAGAATTGATTTTTGTTTGGATAGATTATTAGTGCTACAATGTCAAGTTTAGACGACCATTCTAAATATAGGTCTACCGTTACTTTTGGCTGAAAATTTAGTGAGACTATGTTGCTGTTTCGCTAACGAAATCAGGAAGCATGTCCTTTTACGAACAAAAGGAAAACAAAACAATAATTTATTTTTGTTTGGATAGATTAGTGCTACAATGTCAAGTTTTGACGACCACTCTAAATATAGATTTACCGTTACTCTGAGACTATGTTGCTGTTTCGTTAACGAAATCAGGAAGCATGTCCTTGTACGAACAAAAAAAAAGAATTAAATTTTGTTTGGAAAGATTAGTGCTCCCAGCGGGGCTCGAACCCGCGACCTTCGGCTCATAAGACCAACGCTCTAACCAACTGAGCTACGGGAGCAGCAGTTTTGTATGTAATTGTTAATATTTTTATTTCAAATAATTCCTAATACACTACTCAACGGGTTCTATCGACTGGCCAGATGTCAGTAGCCTCATACTTAAGCATCAACGAAGGACAAAACAGTCGACCAACTCTAGTGTACAATTCGGTGAGGACCAGGGCAATTTATTTTGAATGGTACTCGTAAATGTCAAGGTCAACAACATGGAGGACTACAAGTGGTAGCTTATTTATGTACAAAAATAGTCGCCTAATGTTTTCCCTAGTCAAGGCATCCATGTCCACAACATCACGATCATCGGTGTAAACCCACAAACTGCTCGGCTTTACCTTCTGGAGGCAGGCACGGCAAAAGGGGCACGACTTCGATTTAGCATTCCTGCGATGAGAGTGAACCTTGTTATGGTCATTAAACGACATAAACAATCTGGTAAATGGGAACAAAATGCAGGATGTGACAAGTTAGGCAGGAAGTGCTCGGATGGAGTTGTTGTGCTCGATGATAAACAAGCACATTAATGATCTCAGAAAAATCTTTGTCAAAGCAATGAGCTCAACAAATTTATTGACCTAACATGGTGAAAATGAGAGCAAATCAAATAAGAGTGTTGTGGCAATCCCGGAGGACTGATCAGATAATCTGGAGCCGAACCTAAACCAAACATCAGTTCTATTAAAATGTGGAGCAACATTGTGTGTCTCACATGGTAACTAAATCATGGAGCTTTGCTTTGGCACAATCTGCATGTATGGTACTGATTGTTGAACTACAAATGTTATTTTTTATAACGCTCATGCAGTGCAACGAAAATGAAAATTGTTGACCAATGAAGACTCCCTATCACACAAAGCTCGCAATAGTTTCTTAACAAGATCAGTATTATATTTAAATCCTTCAAAAAATAGATCAGTATAATATTTCGTACAGAGCAGATGCACTACCTGACTACATGTAATGTAAGCTAGCAAAACAAGCTGGTGTGCAAATGCTTTGAGCAAAGAAAATCTTTTGCAGGCGATCACACCGAGGGAGAAGAGGGAATGTCATACCAATGTTCGAAGCACACCAAGCAGAGCGAGTGCGTACAGTCGGGCAGCACGATTTTGGCGTTCACCTCGAGGCAAATCCCGCACTCGAGCTCCCTCTCCAAATCCACCTGCGAGAAACCGGCATCCCTTCCCCTGAACTTGTCGACACACAGCCTCCTCTGCTTCTTGTCGTCCAATTCAGTGATCCCGCTGGGCAGCTGAAGCAACGACGGGAATATAACACCTGCAGTCCATATCAAGAATCAAACCCCAAGGAACGAAGAGGGAACAAGGTTTCGCTTCGATTGAGAGGCTATAACTAACTACCGTAGAATTCTCTGATGTTGGCCTCCCTCTCCCAAGCCGGCAGGGAATCCGCCGTGCCATCATCGGCGTACACCTGAGCGCGTAGGAAGGAATCGGAACTGATCAGAAATCAGTCATAAACAACAAGGCGAGAAGAAACAACCGTACAGAACAAATACGGAGTACTTGCGAATTTGCAACGGTGTCGCGAGATAGCGAATTACCGGGAGAAAGGTACCTTATAAATCATAATCTTGAGGAGGCCGAGCGCGCTGGCAAGCCTGCAGTCTGTCCACTGTAGGAGGAAATCCGCGATACCACTGTACGCCATCCGCATCTGGATGACCGACCCGTCGTAGTCCCTCAGGAACTCCGACGCCCTGCGCACGAGGAGCAGAGAGCGCAGGCCAATCAGCGACACCGATCAATTAACCAGGGAAGTAGAGGATAGTTGTTGCACTCACAGTGTATTGGCGTGGTCGATGTCGGCCAGCAGAGCTTTGACGGACTCCTGGAACTTCCGCATCGATGAGTCCCCCTCGTCGTCGTCTACGAATCGATCGATGGACCGCCGGCGGGAACCCTAGCTAAACCTGCTCTTCCTCCTCCCCTCTGCTCCAATCTCCTCGGGTGATCGGATTTGGAGTTTGACTTGTGCTGCCTTCTCCCGGAGATTGGATTTCCTTCGCACGCTTTTTGCCGAGTCCAACTCTAATCCGAGCCGCACTCCACCTTTTGTTGCCGCTCTCGAAGGGGGAGATGACGAGGAACAGTAAACTGCGCGGATATTTTCTCGACGGGCAGTGGATTTGTGGGCCCGCTACAAAGGGAGGTGGGTCCGGGGAAATCAGGGGCTCCCTTTTTTTCCGCTGGTTTGGTTTTGTTTTGGATGCACGGTGGGCCCATGAAAACCTTATCCCCTGGGCAAGAACGGTTGGCGCTGATTCGGTCAAGCACTCCTTGGTGTAGTTATCTTGGACATGCCTTGGCGAATGGTGATTGGCAAGCAATTAAAATGGCTCTTTCTTGGGCCAGGGGTCGAATGTTTTTATAGTTATTACTCGTGCTTTCCTGGTTCATGAATCTGTTGGGGTGGAAGGTAAACACGGAGCATATTGGAGAAGATCAGGTCTTAATGACGCGTCGGATAGGGCAGAAGGAGTAGTAGATAAGGATGGCAGTCCAATGATAATGTGATTGGTATGGTTTGTACTCTACTGGCACCACACCACTGATATTTGCTAATCATAACAAGTACAGTACATCAGTTCGGAAAATTCTTAGGGGAAGGGGTCCTATGTCAGGGGTTTAAGGGGATATGCGCCGTCTATTAGATTAAATTATGTTTCAGTCACCTTCTCCTCTCAAAAACGGATAATTACTATAGCGGTGGGAATTTGCCGGAGAGAGCGCAGCGGTTGCGGGTCGTCTTTGTTTTCGTTGATCCGCCAATGTCGGCTTTCTTTTCTTTTCTTTTTCTCTTTCTTTTCTTTTGGGCATGACTGTGCTGTTTTGCCCCAGCAGTGGCCTTAAAACTTGTATCGGGTGGTTGCTATTATTATAGCGGGCGGAAGCCTATTTCTTCAAAGCGGATAATTACTAGCATTCCTTTAGAAGAAAAGAAAACGAGGTTTACACACTACCTCCATTAACTAAAACCACTATAAAAGTTATGGAATGGAGGTAGTATTTAACCTTCCCACTAATGTACTTGAGTTTTTATCTTCGAAATTCCACTTCACCATGTTTGTCGGCATCATTTTTGTAGCCACTACATGTTTTTCCAAAACTGGGTTTGAAGACCACTGCGCGGTACAGTAGTGGTACAACCTTAATCCTGAGATTTCATTATGCAATTTCTTGCCTTACTCATCTGATATTTTTTTAAATAATGGCAACGATGGTATTTTTACACCCGGGTACACATGCTCATGTTATCTACACAATACAAACAACGTGGGGATTATGACCAAATGGGGACCCGACAATATGGACCAGTATGATGACAAGTGTTGACAATCTCCACACAAATTTGTGGTCTAGATAAGAAGAGCATATGCACCCCGGGTGGAACATTGAATTCGATAAATTGCTTACTATTTACTTTATTGAATCTTGTATTTATTCACCATTACTCAAATCATTTGTCACTTTGCCATCCTCAAAAAAATCCCTTTGTGTGTGCACTGTGCTTCGCGTGGGTTGTGGGGGTGTTCAGTGATGGTGTCGAAAACGTCGGATGGGGTTCGTTGGTTGTGGTCTAGAGAGGAGCGCGAAGATGAGCCCTCGGTTACCGGCGGGTTATCCCCCAAAGAAAAGGGAAATTGCACCTCTTACAAAAAAAATCTATCGCGGCCAAAATAGGATCACCGCCCGTCAGGACCTCTTCGCGGGTTTAGTCATGAACACGTGGTCCTTCTTCCCATGGGGCCGGGTGAAAGAGCATGCTTGCTCTTAATCCGTTTTGGAGCTTAATGACAACACAATAACATGTCTAACAGTGTCGCTAAGGTGTGCAGTGATGTAGTGCAACCTAGGCACACAACACCAAGTGGCCCAATGACAAGAGCAAGAGTCAAAGCTCTCCATGATAAGGTGAATTCACTCCTATCTATGTGTGATCTCGACACTCCTTTGAATGGTTTGCTACTTCATTCGGATACGTTGTGCATACTCAGGAACAACCACAAAGAAGATCACCAAGCAAGTGCAGAAGTTGGACAAGGAACGAGTCAAGAGGAAGATGAAGAAGACGAAGCATCAGCCCGGCGGTACTACCGCCAGGAGGGCCGGTACTACCGCCAGGACCCAGGCAGCGGCACCAGGCGTACTACCGCTGAAGAGCAGACCTGCGTGGAGTTCCAGGCAGCGGTACTACCGCCGCCCCAGCGGTACTACCGCCAGGCCCAGATCACGGTACTACCGCCAGAGGTACCGCTGGAGGTACCGGCACGTCCGAAAACGCCACTGGATACCCCTACGGTACCTCCCGGTACCCGCTTCGTACTACCGCCAGCGAGCGCAATTAATCCCAGCGGTACTACCGCTGGCGCAGCGGTACTACCGCTGGACCTGGGAAGATTCGGGCTGAAGCCCATGTAACGGCCCACAACTTACCCCTTCGCCTCGTGGACTATAAATACTCCTCCTCAGCCTAGGGTTAGGGTTAGACTATGATTTGGGAACTAAAGTAGAGCCTTGCTCCTTCTTCTCAAAGTGTCTCTTTCCTCCTATGGAGATGAATCAAGACCTCCACATGTGGAGATGAACCAAGGCCTCCTCTTGAGGAGAAGATCCCTGCGTGGATACCAAGGCTCCGCTTGTAGTTGCGATTACTTGCTAATCTTCCCTCTTAGAGTGTAGATTGGTTGGTTGGATTGACCAATTGGACAAACAATCCTAAGAGTAAGGTGTGCTTGGGAGAGGAGGATTGGGGGCTGCCCTCGGGGATTTGTTACCAGTCGATTCTTGCCGGGTTGCTACTTGCTATTTACCCTTGTGTGTTTGATTTCCCCTCTTTGTGTTCATCGTTCTTCGCGTGTTCTTCGTGTTCATCTTCCCTCCGCACAAATCCGTGAAAATCGGGACCTACCCGCATCATATGGTATCAGAGCTCTAGGTTGACACGGATTTGTTTTGTGTTTCCACCGAAATCCACCAAATTTTTCTTCGTTTTTGAGAAATTCGAAAATTTCCACCAAAAATAGCCTTGCCTTGATTCGAGCCGATCTGTCGATTCGTTGCGTTTTTGGTAGTTTTTGTCCATGGATCTGTTGCTTTAGGACCCCCTCCACCTTTGTTTGCGTTCCCTAGCCTTAATTTTGCCAATTTCCCACGAATTCGAGGATTTTCGAGCCCAATTTCCGCCCCAAATTCGAGTCAAAATCGCGCAGATTCGTGCGCAGCGGTACTACCGCCAGTGCAGCGGTACTACCGCCGCAGCGGTACTACCGCCGCAGCGGTACTACCGGGCGGACCAGCGGTACTACCGCCAGGGCAGATTTTTCAGCAAATTTTTCTTTTCCTCGGTTCGTTTTGGCATTTCCTCTTTGGTTTGAGTCCTTTCTTGGTGTGCTTTACGTCTACAACACGATAAGCTTCCGCAGCAACGCATCATCAACGCCAAGCGACGACGCCACCAAGGACTCGACATTTCCCCCACCATCATTTCCGTTGTGAGCCCTTCTTCCTTTCGCGCAACTTAACCTATTGGACTAGCTCGGTGATATTGCGAGGCATTGCACGTGTTGAGTGTTTGTCTTCAAGTATTGGCGAGTGTGTATCGTTAGAGAGCTTGGCACTAGCAAAAGAGAAGGAATCATCGTCAAAAAGCAAAAATCAAAAAAAAAAAAAGAGAAAAGAAAAGAATCAAGTGGTGCCAAGTCTCATCTCTTGTAGGTTGCGACAAAGCTAAGACCGCCAAAGTGAGTGTGAGTGTTAACTCTTGTGCAAATCCGTTGCCCACAAAAAGCAATTGAGCTAGCGTCCTTCTTGTGTTGGGTGACATTTGAGCACGTAGTCTTCGTTAGGTTGTCTATCTTCGAGTGCTCGCCCTTTGGTTGCCCAACCCCATCATTCGCTTTTGTGTGTGTTTCTTCATCATTTGTGGTTGGAGTTTCTTTGGTAATTTGATCATTGTGGATTTTCTCTACCTTTGACAATATACTTGTCGCGGGTTTGTTGTTTCGTTTGCCACTTCATACCTTCCTATCCTCATAAGTGTGTGTGTTGGGTGTTAGAACCGGATACTCTCCTCTCAAGCCACATTATACTTGGGATATAGTTTGTCTTGGTTTTCCTTACCACATCTCACTTGTTCTTGAGAAAATGTTTAGGGGAAGTACAAACGGAAGCTCAAGCTCGGATGAGGAAATCCATGGTGGAGTTCGCGGTGATCATGGCTATGTCACCAATCCGAGTTCGTCGGTCTTCGACACCTTGTTCGTGATGGCTTAGGCCGCTACGAGCGCCGTCTCCAAACTCATGATGCCAACTTCAACGCCATCAATGCGAACATGGAGCGGATGACCGAAGCTATCAACAACCTTGCGCGACAACGAGCTCCTTCACGCTCAAGCCGTACAAGAAGCACCTCAAGGTCGACACAAGCACATCATGGACGTCATGAACCTCGACAAGAACGTCAACATGATTCAAGGAGCGACGCCCATGAACGACCTCCTCCTATCGTTGAACAACCACATGATCTTCACGCGAACAATGCCAATGCGCATCAAGAACAACCTCACCAAAATGATGATCGTCGCGCACGCATACCATCACCACCACCGCCACGACGTGATCGTCATGACCCATTGGCTAATGACAATGGCGTTCCGGGTGCGAATGACTTTGGTGAACAAGGACGTCACCCTCGTCATCCTCCAAGGCCACGTCATCAAAACCATGACAATGCGAACAATGTCGAGCAACCCGTTCCTCAACAAGAGCTACCTCCTCAACATGCGCCTCGTCAAGAGCTTCCTCATGATCGTCACCAACACCAACGTTCCGAGTCAAGTGATAACGAGTCAAGCCAACACAATGGTGATGGACTCAACCGAAGGAGACGTGGACGTGCATTCCCACGTGGTGGCCACGTGACGACTATGATGACTTGACCAACGTCCGCTTTGACATACCCAAGTTCTACGGCACAAGTGATCCGGAAGCTTACTTCTCATGGGTACTCAAGGTTGACAAGATCTTCCGTGTGCAACGCTTCTCCGACAAAAGAAGGTTGCCTTAGCCTCGATGGAGTTTGAAGAGTATGCTCTCTTGTGGTGGGAACAACTACAAGATGCTCGCGTCGCTAACCACCAACAACCAATTGACACTTGGGTTGAAATGAAAGAAACCATGTACAAGCGCTTCGTGCCAAGCCATTACACTAGAGACTTATACAAGAAGTTGCAAGAGTTGAAGCAAGGTTTGAAGTCGGTTGACGAGTACTACAAGGAAATGGAAATCTCCATGATGAGAGCCAATGTCAACGAGTACGAAGAGCAATCCATGGCTCGTTTCATGAATGGCCTCAACTATCCCATCAAGAAGATCGTGGAGTTCCAACCATATGCCTCTTTGGTAGAGCTAGTACATCAAGCTTCCAAGGCCGAGCGCCACGTGCTTGAAGAGCTCAAATACCTCAAGACAAAGGCATTCTACGCCAACAAGCCTTCTTCGTCAACTCCTACACCTTCACAAGCTCTTCCTCAAGCGAACACTCGAGGTCCTCCAAGAGTCTCTACTTCGACACCTCAAGCGCCTCAACCTTTCAAGAAAGTACCTCCCCTCCAAGGCGCCTCAAGGATCTTCGTCCGGCACAAGACTATTGCAATGCTACAAGTGTGGCGGACAAGGGCACAAATCTTTTGAGTGCACCAACAAGAAGGTCATGATCATCAATGACATGGGAGAGTATGAATCTATGAGTGAAGATGAGTACAATGCTTTGAACAAGGTCGCCACAATGCAAAGTGCTCAAGAAGAAGAAATGAGATATATTGTGATGGCGACAACAAAGACCCTTCCTTGGTTGTGGCAAGAGCTTAACCACCAATGTTCAAGTAGAAGAAGACCAAAGATGCAACTTGTTTCACACTAGAGCGGGAGTCAATGGAAAGTCCATCAAGGTCATCATAGATGGTGGAAGTTGCCACAACCTAGCGAGCAAAGAACTTTGTGATAAGCTCAACTTGAAGTTCAAGAAGCACCCACATCCTTACCATGTGCAATGGTTGAGTGATACCGGAGCCGTCAAGATTCAACACATGGTGCAAGTGTCCTTCAAGATTGGAGCCTATGAAGATACGGTTGATTGTGATGTTGTGCCTATGAACGTTTGTCACTTACTCCTTGGGCGTCCATGGCAATTTGACAAGGGTGCTATGCATGATGGACGAACAAACTACTATAGCTTCAAGAACAACGACAAGACCTTCGTCCTTCGTCCCATGACACCAAGTCAAGTCATCGCCGACAACGCCAAGACCATTGCAAGGGCACAACAAGATCGTTCGTCTAGTGAGATGAGTGGTGAGCGAGAGACCACCAAAAGTGAGTGAGAGCCACAAGCCAAATGAGTGTGACACTTCAAAGAGAGTTCCCACAAAACTTACACTATTTGCCACAAAGAGAGAGATGAGGGAGTTGAGAGAAAACCCATCCACCCTACACTATGTGCTCATATGCAAGGGTGAAGTTTCTATGACTAACACTTCACAAACCTTCCTCCTTCTTTGTTGTCTCTTTTGAAGGACTTTGAAGATGTCTTCCCTCAAGAGTGCCACCGGGACTACCTCCTCTACGCGGAATCGAGCACCGCATCGACCTTGTTCCCGGCGCACCGCTACCAAACCGCGCTCCTTACCGCACCAACCCCGAAGAAACAAAGGAGATCGAGCGGCAAATACAAGAACTTCTTGCCATGGGACACATCCGCGAGAGCTTGAGTCCGTGTGCCGTGCCCGTCATCTTGGTACCCAAGCACGACAACACTCTTCGCCTTTGCATGGATTGTCGCCCCATCAACGCCATCACCGTTCGGTATCGCCATCCTATCCCTCGACTTGATGATATGCTCGATGAGCTTTGTGGTTCCGCTATATTCTCCAAAATTGATCTTAAAAGTGGATATCACCAAATACGCATGTGTGAAGGTGATGAATGGAAGACCGCATTTAAAACAAGCTTGGTCTTTATGAGTGGCTCGTCATGCCATTTGGTCTTTCCAATGCACCTTCTACTTTATGCGTCTCATGAATCATGTTTTGCGTCCTTTCATTGGCAAATTTGTTGTGGTATACTTTGACGACATCCTTATTATAGCAAGTCTTTGGAAGAGCACACTTCTCATGTTGCTCAAGTTTTGTTGGTTCTTCGCAATGAAAAGCTTTATGCAAATCTTTCTAAGTGCACTTTTGCCACCAACAAACTTGTTTTCTTGGGTTTTGTTGTTTCTTCGGATGGAGTTGAAGTTGATGATGCCAAGATACAAGCAATTCGGACTTGGCCTTTTCCGACATCACTTGAGGAGTTGAGACGTTTTCTTGGTTTTGCCGGATTTTACGCCGTTTCATCAAGGATTTTTCCACAATTGCTTGCCCCCTCCATGAACTTACAAAGAAGAATGTACCTTTCATTTGGGGCAATGCACATGATTTTGCTTTCAATGAGCTCAAACGGTTATTAACCGAAGCACCACTCCTTGCCCTTCCGGATTTCTCTAAGACATTTGAGATTGAATGCGATGCAAGTGGATTGGGCATTGGTGGAGTGCTTATGCAAAATGGTAGACCCATCGCATACCATAGTGAGAAACTAGATGGAGCTCGCTTGAATTACCCCATTTATGACAAAGAGTTATTTGCTTTGGTTCGTGTTTTGGATGTGTGGCAACATTACCTTCGTCCTAAGGAATTTGTCATTCATTCCGACCATGAATCCTTGAAATATTTGAAAAGTCAAACAAATTTGAACAAAAGACATGCTAAGTGGGTTGAGTTCATTGAGTCTTTCACTTTTGTAATCAAATACAAGAAAGGTAAAGACAATGTGGTCGCGGATGCTCTATCCCGCAAGGCCAACCTACTTACACGTCTTGACATTAGTGTCTTGGGTTTGGATGAGATTAAAGAGTTGTATGCTACCGATGCTTTCTTTGGAGACATTTTCGCTCAATGTTCGGAGCACAAAGGAATTGGTGATTTCTATTTGCACAAAGGTTTCTTGTTTAAGGCTAACAAACTATGTATACCCGAGTCTTCGCTTCGTTTGGTCCTTTTGAAGGAATCACATGGAGGCGTCTTAATGGGACACTTTGGACGTGACAAGACCTTTGCCATGCTCTCCACAAACTACTATTGGCCAAGGATGTACCGATGTGGAACCGCTTGGTGCGACGATGTTCAACATGTCTCAAAGCTAAGTCTACTCTAAACTCTCATGGTTTATACACACCTTTGCCTATTCCACATCACCCATGGTCCGATATAGCTATGGATTTTGTCTTAGGACTCCCACGCACTAAAACAAACAAGGATTCCATCTTTGTCGTCATTGATCGCTTCTCTAAAATGGCACACTTTATACCTTGCAACAAGAGCGACGATGCTTCACACATTGCTACTTTGTTTTTCAGGGAAATCGTCCGTCTTCATGGAGTGCCCAAGACCATTGTGTCGGATCGTGACGTCAAGTTCGTGAGCTATTTTTGGAAGACTTTGATGGCCAAGATGGGAATCAAGCAACTATTCTCCACCGCATACCACCCTCAAACCGATGGCCAAACCGAAGTGGTGAACCGAAGCCTATCCACACTCCTTCGTGTGTTGATCAAGCCTAACTTGAAGAATTGGGAAGAGTGCATCCCACACGCCGAGTTCGCCTACAATCGAGCACTTCACCGCGCAACAAAGAGAACACCTTTCGAGGTCGTCTATGGTGCCAACCCCTACACCGCGCTCGACATGCTACCACTTCCACTCCGTGAGCAAGTTAACATGGACTTCGACAAGCGAGCCGCTTACATGAAGAAGCTCCATGAGGAAACAAGAACTACTCTCGAGAAGCACAACAAAGACCATGCTACGAAGATGAACAAGAACAAGCGCCCCATGATCTTTGAAGAAGGAGACCTTGTTTGGCTACATCTACGCAAGGACCGCTTCCCCGATGAAAGAAAGTCTAAGCTCGCGCCAAGAGGAGATGGTCCTTTCAAGGTTCTCAAGCGCATCAACGACAACGCATACAAGATCGACATACCAAAGTCCAAGTACGGCGTTCACAACACCTTCAACGTCGCCGACATCTCGCCTTACCTTGGTGACCCAAGTGATGATGAGGACGAAGAGTCGAGGACGACTCTTTTCCAAGGGGGGGGGAGATGATGTAGTGCAACCTAGGCACACAACACCAAGTGGCCCAATGACAAGAGCAAGAGTCAAAGCTCTCCATGATAAGGTGAATTCACTCCTATCTATGTGTGATCTCGACACTCCTTTGAATGGTTTGCTACTTCATTCGGATACGTTGTGCATACTCAGGAACAACTACCAAGAAGATCACCAAGCAAGTGCAGAAGTTGGACAAGGAACGAGTCAAGAGGAAGATGAAGAAGACGAAGCATCAGCCCGGCGGTACTACCGCCAGGAGGGCCGGTACTACCGCCAGGACCCAGGCAGCGGCACCAGGCGTACTACCGCTGAAGATGCAGACCTGCGTGGAGTTCCAGGCAGCGGTACTACCGCCGCCCAGCGGTACTACCGCCAGGCCCAGATCACGGTACTACCGCCAGAGGTACCGCTGGAGGTACCGGCACGTCCGAAAACGCCACTGGATACCCCTACGGTACCTCCCGGTACCCGCTTCGTACTACCGCCAGCGAGCGAATTAATCCCAGCGGTACTACCGCTGGCGCAGCGGTACTACCGCTGGACCTGGGAAGATTCGGGCTGAAGCCCATGTAACGGCCCACAACTTACCCCTTCGCCTCGTGGACTATAAATACTCCTCCTCAGCCTAGGGTTAGGGTTAGACTATGATTTGGGAACTAAAGTAGAGCCTTGCTCCTTCTTCTCAAA
Source organism: Poa pratensis (assembly GCA_947311845.1). Classification (NCBI taxonomy): domain Eukaryota; kingdom Viridiplantae; phylum Streptophyta; class Magnoliopsida; order Poales; family Poaceae; genus Poa; species Poa pratensis. Next base: position 51,646,131 of record CAMZMU010000037.1, on the reverse strand, counting down.
GTGTCTCCTTCCTCCTTTGGAGATGAATCAAGACCTCCACATGTGGAGATGAACCAAGGCCTCCTCTTGAGGAGAAGATCCCTGCGTGGATACCAAGGCTCCGCTTGTAGTTGCGATTACTTGCTAATCTTCCCTCTTAGAGTGTAGATTGGGTTGGTTGGATTGACCAATTGGACAAACAATCCTAAGAGTAAGGTGTGCTTGGGAGAGGAGGATTGGGGGCTGCCCTCGGGGATTTGTTACCAGTCAATTCTTGCCGGGCTACTACTTGCTATTTACCCTTGTGTGTTTGATTTCCCCTTTTGTGTTCATCGTTCTTCGCGTGTTCTTCGTGTTCATCTTCCCATCCGCACAAATCCGTGAAAATCGGGACCTTCCCGCATCATGCAGGCTTTTAAAGACTAAAACACTAAGTCCGAAGATCGAAGAGAGAGGGGCCAGGAAAATGGAATCAGGAAGAAATCATGACTGGCGGTAGTATCGCCAGTATGAGGTGGTAGTACCGCTCCCCCTGGAGCTATACTACCACAGCATGCTGGTAGCCAGCTTCCTGCAGTAGTACCGCAGGTAGTACCGTGCCCTTCAGGCAGCGGTACTACCGCTGGAACTACCGCCGTAAGTACCGTTGCTCTCGATTTCCTCTCTGGAGTCCCATTGGTACTTAGACGGTAGCTCCCACGTACTACCGATCGTTTTATTCGATTTAATTTGATAAAGCCATCGGTAGTACCGGGACGCTTTTCCGGTAGTACCGCTCCCTGGTTGCAACGGTAGTGCTGCGCACTACCGCCACAACTGGGAGCTGGTGCTGCCCAAGTACCGCTGAGACTCCAGGAGCGGTAGTACCGCTGGATCCCAGCGGTAGTACATCTGCGCACAATTTATGTGCGTAACGGTTCGATTTTCGGGGCCCCTATAAAAGGAGTGCTTCTTACCCAAAGAGAAGTTGCGATTTACATTCTCTCGACTCCATTACTACTGAGATTCAACTTCCTAGATCTCCCACTCCGACCAACCAATCACCTTGATACTTTGAGGAATGAAGGAGGAGGTCTAGATCTACATCTCCACCGAAGGAATTTCAAATTAATTCATCCCCTTTGTGGTTCTTGTTCCTCCTTGGGTTGCTTGTAACCCTAGGAGGCTTGGTGCATGTCGGATGCCTCAGCTTGTTTGCGAGGTGCTCCGGGACATTGTTGGGAGGCTCCAACTCATTGTGGAGTTCCCTGACCTTTGTGTACGGCTTGGTCAACGCCTCGAAGGTGACCTCATAGTGGAAGAGCCGAGCCTTCAAGGGCAAAGCTCACGGAGAATAGAGTGAGCACATCCGTGCTATTGGAGTGCCTAGGTGGCTCCACACTCCTCCAACATAGACGTACTTCCCTTGGGAAGGAACTACGGGAATCATCTCCGTGTCTCTACTTTGCGGTTACTTCTATCCTTTACTTGTTGCTTCCGCTAGGCTTTGTATCTTCTTGTATCACATAGGTTGTATTCATCTAGTGCACATCTAGTCAACCTTGTTATACTTGCTCAAAGCCCTAATTAAAAAGAAAAAAATAATTAAAATTGGTAGTCGCCTATTCACCCCCCTCTAGACGACATTTCAACTGGTATCAGAGCCTGGGCTCTTATCTAAGGCTTCACCGCCTAAGAGAAAATGGTCGAAGAGAGTGATCCCGAAGCTCCCGTCTCCAAGACTAAACTAAATGAGATTGTGGGTAATCTTGAGTCCAAGATCAATGATCTAGACAACAAGATTACCTCCAATGTCATTAATGAGATGCGGAAGATGTTCGAGCAAATTTTGGGAAAAAACCCTCGTGTGGATGACGCTCCATCCTCTCTAGACTCCCTCAACAAAGACGGCAACGTCTTGTCTTTGGAAGTCGATCCCGAGAAGGCAAAGGCGCAAGCCGATGCCGACTCGAGAAAAGGAGAGAATGGTACATCATCCACCTCGAAGGCTAATCCGGGGGTGTATTCACAAGTTCCGCTGGAACAAGTGTATAACCAAATCCACCGACAAGTTGACAAGCCACACATTGCCAATATGGGCACACATCCTAAGCTTGACCCAAAAGACTTTCCTAATTGGCAATTTTGCATGAAATCACATATGTCTTGCTCTTGTGTTGATTTGCTTGATATTATAGAGCGAGGCTTCTATCCAAGAGATCCCCACAATTTGACTCCAAGTGAGAAGGCGAATCATCAACTCAACGCCACCGCTATGCACATGATCCAAACCGCCGCCGGTCCAACATACCTTACTCACCTTCGAAGGTGCACGACGGCGAAGCAATCATGGGTTGCTCTTCATACTTTGTTCTTGGGGAATGAGAGCATTCAACGCTCTAAGTATGAAGCCGTTCAAGACGAGGCCGATGAGTTTGTGATGATGGATGATGAGACTCCCGAAGAACTCTATAGAAGACTCACCACCCTTGCCGTCAATTTGGGGGTGTTTGGCTATGAAAAGATTGGTGATGATTGGATCAAGTGCAAGTTTCTCAAGGCAATCACCCCGTTCAACCAAAGTTTGGCTCAGACCATTCGATCAAGGCCGGACTTTGTTTCCCTTGACTCCAACACGGTGGTCAATGAGTTTGTGTCCATTGGGATGGTGGTCAAGAGCTCCATCCATGCTCTTTCTCGCCAAAGAGGCCTTGCGGGTCAATCACCAAACGTTTGTTTGAAGACCAAGGCCATTTCCCATGAAGAAGTGGTTGAGCATGAAGATGAAGAGGATGATCCGGATGAGACCAAGCTCGCCTATAATGAACACATGGCTCTTGCCGTGAAGGCTTTTTGGGGGCAATCATCCTAAAGGTGGCAACTCAAGATCTTTCGGAAAAGGTGGCAAGACAAGAATTGAGCGTCCAAGAACTTGCTACAATTGTAGCAACCAAAACCACTACATTGCCGAGTGCCCGTACAAGAATAGAGAGGACACCAATGGAAAGCTTGTGAGGAAAGACAAGAACAAGACCTTCGTCAACAAGAACTTCGTGAAGAGGAAGGGTCCTAATGCCTTGTGTGTCCAAGATAGGAAGGTGCTTGAAGAGTACACGTTCGGTGATGAGGATGATGATGTTGAAGGTGTGGCACATGTGGCCATTGCTACTACTTCCTCTACACCGGCATCCCTATTCGAATCCCCCAATGAGAATGAGGCCATTCCCTACACATGTCTTATGGCAAAAGCCACCGCGATAACTCCTTCTCCTAAACCCATGGCCTCTACACCTCCTTCTTTATTGGATTGTGTGGAAAATATTGAGAAGGAGCACCAAAGTCCAAATGTGGTGGACTTATGGCTAGCTAAGCTCAAGGGGGAGAATAAAGTTCATGTGAATGCTCTTATTGAGCAACTTGATGAGACTAACTTTCTTGTAGATGAAAAGGAGGAGAAACTTTTGACCATGGAAGGTAATGAGCGTGAATACGCTAATGAGATAGCGGAGCTATCTATTGCTCTTGAAAAGGAGCAAACTCGTAGAAGTGCTCTTGAGGAAGCTCTATCTAACTCCGAGGAGTCTTATGCTATTGATATGGCTAGAGTGCAAAAGGAGCATGAACATGTTTTTGCTTTGTCTAAAGCCTATAAGAATGAAAAGAATGAGCTAAGTATTGGCCATGCTAGACTTGAGAAGGAAAACAAGAGACTTGATGAGGAACTCAAAGCCCTCAAAAAGTCTTTTGATGAAATACAAATGTCTCATGATCAATACTTAAGTCAACAAGTTAAAAAATGCCTTGCTTCTTCCTCTATTACTAATGTCGCTAGCTCTAACTCTTGTTGTGAGCATACTAACCTTGTTGAGGAGAACACTAGGTTGAAGGACCAACTTGAAAAAGTCTTGCCTCTTGCATTCAAGGTGAGAAGAACCTCAAGTTGGGAAAGAAGGACTTGGGTTCTCTACCAAGTCAAAGAAGAAGAACAAGAAAAAGAAGAAGTCAACTCCCCCTTCCAAGAATATTGTCTTTGTTAAGGAGGGGGAGATGGCTAAGAAGAAGGAATCCAACACCATTGTGGGTGGTGAGGCCACAAGGGGCAACGCCACTCACAATGACTTTGCCGGAAAATATAACCCATCTTATGTTCTTATGAAATCTAGAGATGGACATGTTTATGCTAAATATGTTGGCACTTCTTATGGTCATGATTATCATTGGGCTATTTGGGTTCCAAAGACCCTTGTGACTAACAAGAAAGGACCCATTCAAAAATGGGTACCTAAATCAAAAAATTTATCTCTTGTAGGGTGTGGCATCCGGTGCGGGTCGATGGACGGTGGATAGTGGCGCATCCCAACACATGACCGGGCGCATTGACTTGGTGGATGATATTGAACCTCCCTTACCCCAATATTCCCATGTCAAGGTTGGCGACAACCGCGAGCTTAAGGTATTGGGACGTGGCAAGGTCGTTGTTGCGAGAGAAATCTCAATCAAGAACATTCTTGTTGTTGAGTCCATTGGTTACAATTTGCTTTCCGTCTATCAACTTACTAAATGTGGTTATGGGTGTTACTTTGATGATGAGACCATGATTATCACCGTGAAGGGGTCTCTTAAAGTATTCTTTATTGGGCATGTCGAGTTCCATATGTATGTGCTTGATTTCTCGAAAGAAAGCACTTCTACCGCGACTTGCCTAATGGCTAAAGTTGATGTGGGTTGGCTTTGGCATCGCCGACTAGCCCACACCAATATGAGAACTTTTTTTTTGAAATTCTAATATGAGAACCCTGCATGACCTTCAAAGTGGTAATCACATTCTCGGACTAACCGATATTAAGTTCTCCAAAGATCGTGTGTGTAGGTCGTGCATTCTAGGCAAGCAACATGGAGAAGCCCATCCACAAAAGACGAAGATCACCACCTCCAAGATTCTTGAGCTCATTCACTTGGATCTTTTTGGTCCTCTATCTTATGATAGTCTTGGGGGCAAGAAGTATTGCTTGGTGATTGTTGATGACTATTCAAGATACACATGGGTCTATTTCTTCAAGAAGAAGATTGAGACTCAACAAAGAGCCATTGACTTCATCAACATGGCCCAACGTCAATATCAAGTGAAGATCATGGTGATTCGAAGTGACAATGGGTCCGAGTTCAAGAACTACACCATGGAGGGATTTCTTAGTGAAGAGGGGATTGCACATCAATACTCTACCCCATATACCCCTCAACAAAACGGTGTGGCGGAGAGGAAGAACCGTACACTCATGGATGCGGCTAGGACAATGATTGCGGAGTATGCTTCTCCGTATAACTTTTGGGCCAAAGCCATTGCTACCGCATGCTACATCACCAACCAGGTTTATCTCCGCAAGATTACAAACAAGACTCCATATGAGATCCTCCTCGGCAAGAAGCCGGACTTTTCATATTTCCACGTCTTTGGATGCAAGTGCTTCATTCGCAAGAAAGGTAATCGCTTGTCAAAATTCGAGACCAGATCTATTGAGGGTATCTTTGTTGGTTACTCCACAAACTCTAACGGCTATAGAGTCTACAACAAGACCACCGATCAAGTTGAAGAATCTAGTGACGTGAAGTTTGATGAGGATAATGGCTCCCAAGTGGGGCAAGTTGATTCTAATGTTGTAGATGATGTCCCCATGGAGCTTGCTTTGAGGAGAATGGCAATTGGAGATATCCATCCTATTGAAGAGGACCCTCCTCATGTTGAGCCACCTCAAGACTCATCACCTATCCAAGTACCTCGAGTAATTCAAGAACAAGCTACAAGCCCTCAACCAAACGAGCAAGTTCAAGAACAAGATCATCCCAATGTCGATCAAGTTCAACCCAATGGTGATGATGGTGCACAAGGCCAAGAACAACTTCGTGATCAAGAACGAGTTCAGGATCAAGGCGGTGCACATGACTCATCAACACATGATTTTCAAGAACAAGCCCATGATGGTGCACAAGGCTAAGAACAACTTCGTGATCAAGGACAAGTTCAAGATCAAGGCGGTGCACATGACTCCCATGATGAAGGTGATGACCAAGACACATCTCAAGAAACTTCGGAGGAGCTCAAGATAAGAAGAGCATTGAGAAGAGAGCGGGACCTCATCCTCAAGGATCACACTTTGGACCAAGTTCTCGGAGATGTTAGAGGCAAGGTCGTCACAAGAAAGCAATTGGCAAGCTTTAGCTCCAACCATGCTATTGCCTCCTTCATCGAGCCCAAGAAAGTCTATGAAGCACTTGAAGATCATGATTGGGTGGAGGCCAAGCATGAAGAGCTAAACAACTTCAAACGCAACAAGGTGTGGAAGTTGGTGCCAAGGCCGAAAGATTGCAAGAACGTCATCGGCACCAAGTGGGTCTACAAGAACAAGCAAGATTCGAACGGCATTGTCATTCGAAACAAGGTAAGATTAGTGGCACAAGGTTTCTCCCAAGTCGAAGGTGTTGATTTCGGTGAAACTTTTCCTCCCGTTGCTCGTCTTGAATCTATTCGCATTTTGCTTACATATGCATCTCATCATAACTTTAAACTTCGACAAATGGATGTTAAAAGTGCTTTTCTTAATTGTCCAATTAATGAGTTGGTATATGTAAAGCAGCCCCCCGGGTTCGAAGATCCCCACTTTCCCGATCATGTCTATAAGCTCGAGAAGGCACTCTATGGGCTCAAGCAAGCCCCATGTGCGTGGTATAAACACCTTCGCGAGTTTCTAGTCGATCGTGGATTTCAAGTGGGTGTAATTGATCCCACCCTTTTCACCAAAAAGGTTGGGGGAATCTTTTTATATGCCAACTCTATGTTGATGATATCATATTTGGTTCTACTAACAATGCTTTCAATGATGAGTTTGCAAAGCTTATGACTAGCAAGTTTGATATGTCCATGATGGGGGAGTTGGAGTACTTCCTAGGTTTTGAAGTGAAGCAATATAGGGAAGGTACCTTCATCAAGCAATCCAAATATACCCAAGACATGCTCAAAAGATTCAATATGGCGGATGCCAAGTTTAGAAAGATTCCCATGTCCACAATTCATGACCTCCACACCGACTCCGAGGGTAAAGATGTTGATCAAAAGCTTTATCGTTCTATGATTGGTTCTTTGCTCTATCTTTGTGCATCTAGACCGGATATCATGTTTAGTGTGGGTAAGTGTGCAAGGTATCAAGGGGCTCCCAAGGAGAGCCATATGATGGCGGTTAAGCGCATCCTTCGATATTTGATTCATACCCCAAAATTTGGTCTTTGGTATCCCAAGGGTTCAAGTTTTCAGCTCATGGGTTACTCGGATGCGGATTATGCCGGAGAGAAGAAGGATAGGAAGTCAACTTCCGAGGGTTGCCAATTCCTTGGTCGCTCCTTGGTGTGTTGATCTTCCAAGAAGCAAAATTATGTTGCTCTCTCCACCACCGAAGTCGAGTACATCTCCGCCGCGAGTTGTTGTGCTCAATTGCTTTGGATGAGGCAAACCATGAAGGACTATGGAGCCAACTTCGACAAGGTGCCTCTCTTTTGTGACAATGAGAGTGCCATCAAGATTGCCTACAACCCCGTGCTACATTCCTAGACGAAGCATATTGAAGTGCGTCACCACTTCATCCGGGAACATGTGGAGAGAGGCAACATTGATCTCTCCTTTGTAGGTACCAAGGATCAACTTGCGGACATCTTCACGAAGGCCCTTGATGAAACAAGATTTCGAGAGTTGAGGAATGAGCTGAATGTCATTGACGCGAGTAACTTTGCTTGAGCACCGCGCACACCTACCCATAGTGTACTTGATAACTAGTTTGGATGTAGGCATAATTGTAGGGGGAGTGTAGCTCAATTCATGAGTCAACATTACCCCTATGATGCCAATATAGACAATTCGTGCTTCATTTGGTCACCTTTGGTGACAATATGTGCTTAAACGATAAGTATTGGCCGGGAATCCAAGATATATCTTCGCGGTTCCGGGTTGAGTTTGCTCATACATGGTGGCTTCGGCCACCGCCCTCCTTTTTGTGAGGAGTTGGAGCTTATTTGTTTTTATTTGGTTTTTTAGACCGCTTTTGCTTTTGTGGAGACACCCTAGTTTGGCCTTTCCCCATTTGATTCTTGCAAACTCGGGTGCTCTCTTCCCCCAGTTACAAACTCTATCCTAATCCAAAACTGTTACCCCATAAGACATATCTTTCCAAAGTTGCAAAACTTTCGTGATCATCCCGTTGGCAAGACTTGATTCATGCGCCCGGTACTACCGGTGTTTGCAGGCGGTACTACCGCTGCCTGAGAGTCCTGTGCTCTCTGGTGCAGTACTACTCCTCCAAATACCGTAGTCACCAGGTACCAATACTATCGGCAGACCTGGCGGTACTACCTCGCTCTGGCTGAGGCTGCTCACGCACCTCCCAGATATAGTACTACCTCCAGACCTACCGCTAGTATCCCGGTACTGAAAGGACAAGGATGTCGCCTAGAGGGGGGTGAATAGGTGAATAAAACTTTTCCGGTTTTGGCTTGATAAATGCGGAATAAAACTAGGTGTTTAAATTAACAAGCCAACAACCTAAATATACTAGGCTCACCTATGTGCACCAACAACTTATGCTAAGCAAGACAAGCAACAATGTGATAGCAATAGAATACTTCAAGCACGAAGGCTATCACAATGTAAAGTGCATAAGTAAAGAGCTCGGGTATAGAAATAACCGAGCCACGCGGAGACGAGGATGTATTCCTGAGTTCCTCCTTTTTAGGGAAGTACGTCTCGTTGGAGAGGTGTGAACCAACACAATGGTTCAACAGCCACAAAGGCTCCACCTTCTTCTCCGATGAACCGCAGCACAAAGGTTTGGTTCACCTTCCATTATCAGAATCCTTCGAGGCGGAAACCGAATCCTTTACAATAACAACCCGGGGCACAACCCACAACTGGATTGGGGGCTCCCGGATGGCTACAAGTGACCACAAAAGGTCTCAACCACCACAATGGTGTCTAGGGTCCAAAGACCCAAGAGTAACAAGCTCACAAACTTTCAACTTCCACGAATCCTCGTGGAGAGCACAAACCGATGAAACAAAGCAATGGCAAGAGCACAAGTGCTCAAATCCTTCACTCTCAAATCCCACCAAAAGCAACTAATGCTTATGGGGGAAGAAGAGAGGAAGAACAAAGGAGGAGAAACACCAAGAACTTCAAGATCAAGATCTACTAGGTTCCCCTCACTTAGAGGAGAGATGGATTGGTGGAAATGTAAATCTAGATCTCCTCTCACTTTCCCTCAAAGATATGCAAGAATCATGGGAGGGATTGAGAGGGGGCAAGCTTTTCCAAGGTCAACAATGGAGGTGAGAGAGGAGAAAACCAACTGAGAGAGGTGGGGGTCGTTGGGGAAGAAGACCCCCTTAAAAAGGAACCCAAAAATCTGAACGTTATGTGCAGTTTTCCTACACAGCGGTATTACCTCTGCGGTAGCGGTACTACCTCTGTGGCGGTACTACCTCTGCCGCAGCGGTACTACCTCTAGGGTCCTTTGAATAAATTCGAAGGGCCCTAGCGGTAGAACGTGGCAGCTACCGCCGGGGTACCGTAGGGACATCAGAGAGCCAAAACACGTCCATCGGTACCTCCAGCGGTAGTACCTCTATCTACATGTCGTAGCGGTACTACCTCTGCACGAGCGGTACTACCTCCAGACCAGATACTGCCTGGTACAAGAACTGCAATAACTTTTTCATCCGGACTCCGTTTTCGATGATCTTGGGCTTGTTGGAATCGCAACAAAGAGCTCTTCAAGATCATGCAGAGAAACATCATAGTCCATCATTTGAGGATAAAACCAAATGGGGAAAGGTAAACCTTTTCTATAAAAGAACAACCGGTAAATCCTCCAATATCAAAAAACGCAACAAGATATGCATATGAAATCCGTTTTTGATGAACTAGAGCTTGGTATGGAGATGAACACAAGCTCTAAATTCTCACATGGATAAAAGCCAAATAAGAACCAAGAAAGATGATATGCCAAGTATGCAAATGTTTGAGCTCTCCACAAAGATGCGATCAAGTTACTCACTTGAGAGCCCCTCTTGATAGTACGCCGTCTATCCTATAACCCGGTCTCCCACTAACACCATGATGAAGGAGATATGCCCTAGAGGCAATTAATAAAGTGATTTTATTTGTCATATCTCAATTGGACATAATACGTTTTAATACATGCTATAACTGTATTACGCGGAAACATTAATACACATGTGGTATGAAAACAACCAGGTCTCTAGTAGCCTCTATTTAACTAGTTCGTTGGGTAACAGATGATCAAGGTTTCCTGATCATGGACAATGGCGTCGGTTAAAAATGGAGTCATATCATTAGGTGAATGATTTGATGGATATACCCAAAGATAGAAACGTAGTATTCATACCTTTGACTGTAAGATCATATCAAATCTCTGCTTCTGAAAGATACGGTTGGTCGCATCAAACGACATGACTTATATAGCATGACAATAAAGGTGACACTTTCGGGTATCGGAAGGAAGCAGTAGAAGCGAGTGATCAAGTGCGGGAATTACCAATCCACATAACAGGATAGATACTCTGGGCCCACTCGGTGAGATTACATCAATGAGCCTGCAAGCATGTGACTAGGTCACGGGGATTAATATCACAGACGAGTAAAGATAGATTTGTCAATGGCGAGGTCATGCTCGGTAATCGTGATACCAGAGAACGACGCTCGGACAATCTAAGTATCGCTAGGCAAGAGGATGAGATTGGACGTCTAAAGGTTCAAACGATAGAAGACATTTGTGGACGCACAGGGGCTATCATGGATATCCAGATCCCGCTGTTAGTCATTGATCGGAGAGGGTGTCTCGATCATGTTTGGAGTGATCCCGAACCGTGGGGTAACGCACTTAAGGGTGGGTGACGATTAGGTTGGATTTAGAGAGAAAAGAAACCGGAGACTCCGGAAGTGTTCCGGACATGTCCGATGGAGATCGGAGGGCAACAGAATAAGTTCCAGAGCTCGAATAAATTAGATAATATGTATTTAATATTAATTAATGTAATTATAGTTAAGTATATTTTTATTTATTTATTTTCGGATTTTTAGGCAGCCCCAACTCTAAATGGGCCTTCCCATGGGAAGAAGGCCCATGAGGGGGGGGGGGGGGGGGGAACTTCCCCCCTTTTGGTGCGGTTTGGAAGAGGGCAGCCCTGGGTGGGCCGAATGGGGCCCACCAGGCCGGCGCACTACCCTTGGCCGAATTGCCCATGTCGGAATAGTCCCACATGGCTAAACCAAGGGGTTTGCACACCCTCCTCCTTCTTTAAATAGGGGAACCCCTTTGCCTAGAAAACACACCAATTCTCCCTCTATCCCTCTGTTTCTCTCCTATCTTGAGCGTGGTTCCGTTTCTGGAGCTGCGTACGGGGAGGGAAGGCTCTCTACTATACGCACACCGCCGTGCTGCTAGATCCACTCTTCCACTTCCGCTGCTCTGCTAGATCTGGAGCCGAAGGTCGTCATCCACACCGTACGTGTGTGGAACCGCGAGGCACCATTGTTTGGTGCTGGGAGCCGTCTTCTTCCACTACATGACCTTGAGGTCGGCTACGTCGGCTTTATCATCACGCGTCGTTATCGAAACAGATCTTTTGATCATCGACGCTTACGGTCTACAAGGGTATGTATTCCGTTCTCCTCCGTATAGTATATCTGCATAGTATAGTTCTTGGCTAGTTTATGGTTATCGTCGGTAGGAAATTTTTTGTTTTCTGTCTACGATCCCCAACAGTGGTATCAGAGCCGATCTATGCGTAGATATACCTGTACGGTTAGAACACATGTTGAATGTGGGCATGGATTCTACATTTGTTACCCTCTCGCGTGTACTTGTTTATATCGTGGCATTGTCGGATGAAGCGCCCCGGACCGACTTTACGCGTACTCTTACGCGAGATTGGTTCCACGATTGACATACGGCTTGTACTGTATATGTGGCTGACAGGTGTCTGTATCTCCTACAATAGTTGATATATCATTTGCAATGGAGGGCCCTGAAAGGGGTGTAATAGAGACAATTGTCCTATCGCTGTTGTGGTTGTTTTCGTAGGTAAGAAACGGTTCTTGCGCGAAAGCCCTAGCAGCCACGTAAAACATGCAAAAGATAAAGTAGAAAGCGTCTAACTTTATTTTGCAGGGGAAATGTGATATGGTCAAGGTAGTTTTATTAAATTGTTTATAAAACTATCGGCGCGAAGGAGACCATCGGCGCAGAGGAGACCATATCATGTCGCATTACATTTCATTTAGATGTTATGTAGATTGTGTGCATCTTATTGTGTATATATGTCTATATATTAGTTACACGGCGGTAGTAATATAAGATGATCCCTCCCAAAATTCCGATAATAGTGTTCTTCCTCTGTCGTGCACCACCAATAAAGTTCTACGTTACGGGGTACGCCGCATTGCGGTTACACTCGTCTCTTCATTCGCATACTGACGAGGGGTTAACTCATCAAATCCCATGGTTAGGACCTAGGGTTGAGATTATGGGGAGAGAACGTGGTAGTACTGGTAGTTTCGTCGGCTGACAAGCAGAGGCAAAGATTTACCCAGGTTCAGGCCCCTTGGGTGGAGCTAAAGACCCTACTTCCTGCTTGTCTGGTATTGATCGTGTGAGATTATGCGGTTACAAGGGGAGCTCTGGCGAGATGTTGATCTCGCTAGGGCTTTTGGTGGTTCGAGTATGGCTTGTCCTGGATCGGCGGCCCTCCCAACCTTTATATAATAGGCTGGGTCTCGGAGTTCGTAACCGACCCAGTTTACATGTAAGGAAAGCCTAAACCGACTATGCCTATGACTAATCTTGGAGGATACTTCATCTTGTTGGGCCTTTCGTCATGGGCTTCATGTAGGCTCTTGATAGTTGGGCCTTAGTCGTCACGTGCACCAGGTACCCTTATGGTAGGGTACCCGAGATGTATATCCTTGTTAGTAGCCCCCGAGTACTTATCTGACTCGAAGAATCGGGCATGGACTCATTCGTAAGTGCACGTCATATGCTTTGTATTTTGTATATTATAATTGGAATTCCTGTATGAATAGCACATGTTGGCTATGTCGAGTATCTCATCGACTGTGGTTTTTGCTTATGATGATCAAGGGATAATAGCTTAGCAGGCCCAGTACACTCGACGGATCGGGACTGGTTAACTACACATTCGGGTAAAACCTTACTAGCTTTCAATCAGACTCGAGTCCCCGGACTCGAATCTGGAACAGACTGGTCAGATTCGACTAGGCCGCGGAGGTCTTAATGAGTCGATATGCAGTATAGCTTTGAAATTTACCCAACGCGTCCGTCGGATTTTTCATCATGTCTGCTGACACGGAAAGTATAAGGATTGACGTTGCTGGAACGGTCCTTAGCCCAGCTCGAAAGTTCGGCGGGTCTTACCTTTGCACTGTGCGTGCAACATCCGAGGTATTTGCGGCGGACGCAACTCGGGAATGTTTCGAGTATGATTTTGTATATGAACTGAGTCGAACCTTTTGTCGACTGACACTTTGTCGTTATTCTATTGGGTGCGCGACAGCGCTCCGATGGGAGTAGCCCCCGAGATTGTGCTTTATTGCTTGCAATGGAGGATAATCTCAAATCTTTTTATCCCATATACTCTTAGTCGAAGAAATTTTTGATACGCTCCCGATGGGAGTAATATGCCTCAGTCGAAGGAACGGTCGAGTGACCAATTTTTGCCGTAACGTTGCTTTTTCACACCCGAACCAATCAAGACAATCGAGTGAACGATATGCATTGAGCGAACTCGAATACTTTTTCGGAATAGATGCTTGCAATGATGTCAGGGATAACGTTTCTGGCGACTGCTCTTCCTGACACGCGGCGGCATGCGTTATGCTGTGATGGATGGGACGTGACACATATGTGGCCCCATTGTGCAGCGCTGACCGAACGATGGTGCCGTTTGGACTTGATTTGACCACTCTGGCCCACTTTTGACGGAGGCGTGGTGATGGCTCCTCTTTTTGCGTGCGTAGTGGACAGAGTGGCCGGCGATGGTTGCCCTCCGCAGTTGCCACGTGTACGGTGAGATTGCGTGCGTAACGCACGATGAAGATCTGAACGGTTGTGATCGCTTTTGATTTGTGGTAAATAGGGGGAACGGCGCTGGCATTATTTTTATTTGCCATTTGCTCTGCGCGCCGCCCCTGCTTCATCGTCTTCCTCTCGCTTCCCCATTGTTCTAGCGTCCGAGCTCCCGCTTTTCCCCTTAGCCACCACTGCCATGGCGCCAAAAAGAAAGGCTGCTGCCGATGCGCCCGCGGCCGACGCGGCCGCTCTGAAGGGGAAGAAGACTGCGGCTGGCGCATCTGCAGCTGCCACTGGTCTGAAGGAGAGCACCGGGGATTGGGCGAAGTCCTCGATCAAGGATGCTCACCTCGTCAAGCTCCGCCAGAAGGGTCTGCTACCACCCGAGGACCAGTTAGCGGTCCGCACTCCCTCGCCCAAGGAGGTATTCCCCGAGCCTCGCGCCAATGAGCGCGTTTGTTTTGCGGAGTTTCTGCCTAGGGGTTTTTCGTTTCCCCTCCACGACTTTGTTCGTGGCTTGATGTACGCATACGGGGTGCAAATCCATGATTTCACCCGAATGGCATTATGCACATTGCCTGTTTTATGGTTTTGTGCGAGTGCTTCTTGGGAGTTTCTCCCAGCTGGGCCCTCTGGAAGTCATTTTCATGGTCCGGCCCAACAACCGAGGTGGCCGCACCTATCCTGTTGGCGGCTTCGGGATCCAGGTGCGCAGCGACACCCACTACTTCGCCCTGAAGCCAGTCGACTCGGCGCAAGGGTGGAGGAAGAGGTGGTTTTATGTGCGCGTCGACCAGGAAGGAGTCCCGCCATTTTCGACTGCTGGTATACTCGCGAGGACGAATGCCTGGGACCACCCACTTCGGCTGAAGAAAAGGCAGAAGCGGCGCTCTTCTGTCGAAGATTGGAGAGCTGCTAAGCAGCGTAACTGGTGTGCATTTGATTGCCACCTTTGTGAAGATGCGGGTGTGGCGCTCCGCGCTCGAGCCCACCCCATGTGGGAGTATGAGGGTGCGCTCGACGTCACCCGAATGAGCAAGGAGGAACTGTCGAAGAGCGAGCTGGTGTCACATGTGCGGTCCATTACCAGCACGAAATCCAGCGAGCCCTGCAATGTCGACTGCCCTGTCACTCCTTATGGTGCTGAAAGGCCTTTGGAGGAGGTTAGTGAACATCAAGTTTATGATCTCTGGTTTTGCTATTTTGTTGTGCATCTTTGTAACTTTCGACTGCTGTATTTTGTATGCAGGGCCATTCAACTGCATCAACCCTTCCTCCTCTTCCCGAAGATGGCCCAACTCATGAAACGGAGGTGCAAACGGTAGAAACGAAGGGAGGGATGAATCGCCTCTACCTTCGGCTACCACATCTCCGATGGAAGAGGTCGAAGAGGAAGGGGCAGAGGAAGTACAGGCCGAGGAGCCCGCCACGACTGATCAGTGAGCGAGGTTCCCACTCGCAAGCGCCGTCGGGTGGCCCGAGTTGTGTCTTCTCCACGAGTTCACCCGCGAAGGAGTCAGATGTGAAAATGATGGAGACTCGGGCTCGTCTCCTACTGCCACAGCTGCTCCTTTGAACGTGAGCCCGCTGAGCTCAGCTCCTCCTCCCAGTTGGGTGAGGAGCTGCTTTTTGGAGGCCCAAACTTTGACAACCTCGATACTGATGAGGAAGAAGAGCACAGGTATGCGTCTGAGCTTTTTGTACTAAAGTTTTTGTTTGTTGATATTCTTGCTTATGTTGTATTTCTCTGTCACTCGCAGTGCTGAGACTGTGCGCCCTCTGACTCCCCCATCCGAGAAGATTACGACCCCTGAGCACCCGGAAGTCTCTCACGTGGCTCCGGAGGTCGTTCAATCAGCAGCCACGGCTACTGCTATTGAAAAGGCCAAGGCTATGAGTGCCGCAACTCCGGAGGTCGGGACATCAGCCGCGAAGCCCGCGCCTTGGACGGAACACGTAAGTGTCTTTTTGTCGAGTCCGCATACGGGACTGGGTATGTATAACTTATGCTGGTTTCGTGTGCTTGCAGCCTTACTACCTCAACCTGGTAGAATCGGGCAAGGCTTTTGTCCAAATGGAGCAAGAGAGGGACAGTCTGCGCACCAGTTTGGAGCAACTCACTCGTAAGTGATTCTTAACCCGAAGTTCCCTTTTTGCACTGTCTTTGCTTAGTCGAATGTTTGAATTACTTCTTGCCATCAAATTCAGATGACAAGGCATCGGCTGAGTCTCGGGTGAAGGAGCTAGAAGATGCACTCGCCAAGCAGCGTGCTGAGTCGAAGAAGGCTTTGGATGATGCCAAGGACTCCGCTGCCTTGCGCGAGAAAGAGTATGCTGAGCGGCTGGCTAGCCTCACCCGAGACGTGGGCGGTTAGTAAAATTTGCCACTTTTTGTTTACTTCTGTTGCCGCTGAGTGTTGTGTAAGAGTTTTGTTCTCTGATTTTTGAAGGAGCTGTTGGCGCACCGGCACCTGTAGACCAGGCGAGTGGCGATTTGTCCCTCGACCGTGCTATTGGCGACCTTGACGCATCTCCGCCCAAGCTAAGGATGCACTCGCCAAGTCTACGAGCACACTCGGCGCCGTATACAAGGGCGTGTTCCCGTCTGGCCAACTTCCTCGACTGTGGATGGCTTCGCCGACGTCCTAGGCCCGGGAACCTCGACTATGGCGAATTTTGCTCGCACCCTGACGGTACGCGGCTCAGAGACCACCCTCAAGCTCCTTTTAGGTCATGGGATAGAGGGTGACTTCAGGCCGCTCTGTCTGATTTCCCTCGAAGCCGGCGGGAAGCTGGTGTCTCTGAAGCATGTGAACGAGCCAGCCGCAGCTGGCTGAAATTTTTATGACTACCGTGGAGCGCCGGTCAGCGGAGGTCGCCAATCGCGCGCGTAGGGCTAGGTCGGAGTCTGCATCATAGACTTTAGGGCCATCTTCCCTTTTGTTGGACTGTAATTATACTTTTATGATATCGCGAGTATGCGTATGCTTTTGCCACACTTGTATGGATTTGGTTCCTTTGTTGTTTCCGCCTGTAAGGCTATGTGCTATTACTCGCCTAAGCTTTGTGATGAGTTTCTCATATCTGACATGAGATTTTTATGATGTTTGGAACAGAAACGGGCAGCCGCTACTTCATCTGGCTCGTCGCGGCATCGTGCTCCACTCGATCTCGAGCTCAGGGGCAAATGATGCCGCAGTAATGCGTTATATGAAGGCTCGAGTCGCAAAACTGGAGCAAGAGTTGAAGAGTGCCCAGAGCGAGCTGGATAGGAGGGCGAGGCCTGCTTTACCCACTCAGCGAGAGGACTATGTGCTTGGCGAGATGGAGATCGTGAACAGACAACTCGAGTGTAAGCATGACTGCCTTGATCTCAAGAGTTCATAGTCTGTCCTTTTTGTTGATCCAACGTGCCTTGTTGCAGGTTTTGTTCCAGACTTCCAGGCGGAGCAGGCTCGTGTGATGAGCAGTAACAATGCGACTGACGAACCAACGACGGGCCGTCAGCACTTTCGCTTGGATAAGACCGAGCGCGCATACTCGCAACTCTAAAGGATCGAGTGTGGCGGAGCACTATGCTGCTCGAGTTATGCAGGTCGGCCTTCAGTCGAATCAACCAGACTCTTTCCCGACGGGGCCGCAACCTCAAGGAATCCATGCGTTGCTCGGGCTTTTCCGGAGTGCAGGTCCTATTCGAGATTTATCACCCAGAAGCTTGTGGATGGAGCCAACGCAACGATGGCGTATATCCGGAGTAAGCGTCCAAATATGCAGCTACGTCCACCCGTGCCTGGATCGACTTTGTCACAGTCGCAACTTGACGATACAGTCGAATATGCGAGGGTGATGGTTGAGTGTTATCACGCTCAACTTATGGGCCCTGTTCTTCCAGTCAAGGACGAACCGGAAGATTAGGGTATTTTGTATATAGGGCAGCCCCCGAGTGTAAATTTGCCACTTATACGTAGTGTATATTTATTTATATGTATGTGCAGCCCCCGTGTGTATCGAGTGGGGTTTATGAAAAACACTTAGTATGGAACATGAATTGCACAGCCCCCGAGTGTTCGAGTGAGGCTGTGAATTTTTGCGATGTTTGAAGCTTCAACTCATGATTTTGAGCAACTTTTTTGTTTATGTATGATTTTATGACCCAGCCCCCGAGTATTCGAGTGCGGCTGGGGTATTATGTTTGAAGAAGGAGCGAAAGCTCATGCTTTGAGATAGCGCAGCCCCCGAGTATTCGGGTGAGGCTAAGGTTGTGCGAATAAGTTATGCGAGTAGTAAGCAGGAGAAATATGAGGAATCATTGACTATATTCCATTTTTGAATGTTAAGCTGCAGGCCGCCTCATTAAAAACCTTCCAGTCCCCGTAGGTACCCTGGTAAGGAAAAGAGCGCGTCTGAAACCTGCAGCCATCCGACATATGTGCCTATTACATTGTGCGACTGAGCAATCTAAGCATAGAAACGGCGCAGCTGCGCAACGTTCCAAGGATTGTGCGAGAGTTCGCCTGTCTTCGCGTGCTTCAGTCTGTATGCTCCACCACCAATGACCTCGGTGATGATGAAGGGTCCTTCCCATGGAGAAGCGAGTTTGTGCACCTTCTTTTGCTTCAGTCGAAGTACCAGGTCGCCAACCTCAAAGGACCTGGTACGCAGTCGACGGCTGTGGTAGTTGCGGAGGTCTTGCTGATAGACAGCTGTGCGTGCTAGCGCCGTGTTGCGTGCTTCTTCGAGCAAGTCGACTGCATCTTCGAGTGCTTCATCTGCATCTTCTTCGTTGTATGCCTCGACTCTTGGTGCATTGAATCTTACATCTGATGGCAGGATTGCCTCTGCGCCGTAGACCATAAAAATGGGGTGAATTGTGTTGAAGCGTTGGGAGTTGTGCGTAGGCTCCATAGCACAGATGGGAGTTCTTCGACCCAAGCACCCGCGGCTCTTTTGAGTGGCACCAGGAGGCGTTTCTTGATTCCGCTCGTCACGAGTCCATTGGCTTTTTCGACTTGGCCATTGGACTGCGGGTGTGCCACATGATATTGAGCGTAATGTCTGCTCTTTGCAGAAGGATCGGAACTCTTCAGCCGTGAAGTTTGTACCGTTATCAGTGATGATGCTGCTTGGACACCAAAGCGGTATATGATGGATTTTATGAAATTGACTGCTGTAGTGGCAGTCGAACTTGTGATAGGGACTGCTTCAATCCACTTGGTGAACTTGTCGACCGCCACCAGAAGGTGAGTATGCCCTCCATGGGAGGATTTTTTGAGTGGCCCGACCATATCGAGCCCCCACTGGGCGAAGGGCCAGGCCAATGGTATTGTCTTCAACGCCGATGCGGGTGCGTGCGGCTTTGTGGCGAATTTTTGACAGCCGATGCACCTTTTGACTATGTCCTCCGCGTCTTTGAGTGCTGTGGGCCAGTAGAAGCCTGCGCGAAAGGCTTTGGCTACGAGTGATCGACTGCTGGCGTGATGCCCGCAGGTACCTGCATGAATATCACGAAGGATGGCTGGCCATCTTCAAATGCTATGCAACGTTGGAACATACCTGATACGCTGCGCTTGTATAGTTCGCCGTTGATGACGGTGTATGCTTTAGATCGTCGAGTGACGCGTCTTGACTCTGTTATGTCTTCAGGTACCTCGCCGCGGAGTATGTATGCGAGGAAAGGTTGAGTCCAAGTTGGCTCAATGAGGAGTACCTCGACTGGCGGGTCCTCTGTGCTAGGTGCTTTGCTCTTGGCTGGTGCGGCTGATGTAGGAGATGTTCGTTTTTCTTGATGGACCTGTGCTCGATGCGCTCGAGGAAGACACCAGGTGGAACTGGTGCTTTGGTCGCGCCAATGTTGGCTAGCTTATCTGCTTCTTCGTTGCTCTCGCGCCCTATGTGCCGCAACTCGCAGCCTTCGAAGCTGCCCTCCATTAGGTTGTACAGTCACGGTAGGCGATCATGTTATCTGCGATTGCATCGCAGGCCTTCATTGTTTGCTGCACCACAAGATTCGAGTCACCATAGATCATCAGTCGAGTGCACCCGAGGGCTTTGGCCATCCTCATGCCATGGATCAGGGCCTCGTACTCTGCTTCGTTATTGGATGGGAACTCGAATCCCATCTGCAGGATATAGCGAAGCTTGTCGCCTTTTGGTGATATGAGGATGACACCTGCGCCTGCGCCTTCGTTCTTCTTTGAGCCGTCAAAGTACATAGTCCATGAGTTGGACACATCTGGTGCTCCTGGCAACTGAGCTTCGATCCACTCGGTATGGAAGTCAGGTAAGACTTGTGCTTTGATGGCCTTCGGGTAATCATACTTGATATCTCGTGGTGCTAGCTCGATGAGCCATTTTGCGACTCGCCCAGTTGCGTTGGGGTTTGTGAGGATGTCCCGATCCCTGAGGTGCTGATTACAGTGATCGGGTGCTCTGCGAAGTAGTGCGTCAGCTTCCTTGAGGACATGAACACGGCGTAGGCCAGCTTTTGATAGTGCGGGTACCGCTGCTTTGATATGGAGAGCACTTCACTCAAGTAATAGACTGGGCGTTGTATGCTTTGGGCGTGTCCCTCCTCCCTGCGTTCGACTACCAGTACGGTGCTTACCACCCTGTTAGTTGCGGAGACATATAGGTATAGTGGCTCTCGTTCCCTTGGTGCGACGAGGATTGGAGGGCTTGTGAGGACTCGCTTGAGGTCCGTGAAGGCTGCTTCGGCTTCTGGCGTCCACTCGAATTTGTCTGCTTTCTTCATCAGTCGATAGAACGGGAGTGCTTTTTCGCCTAGCTTGCTGATGAATCGACTGAGTGCTGCCACTCGACCCGCTAACTTTTGCACGTCATGGAGCTTTGAAGGCCTTTGCATCGTCAAGATGGCCTGTATTTTCTCCGGGTCCGCCTCGATTCCACGAGCCGAGACTAGATACCCAGGAGCTGCCCGGCTGGCACGCCGAACGTGCACTTCTTCGGGTTGAGCTTGATGTGGAAGCGTTTGAGGTTTGCGAACGTCTCTCGCAAGTCATCGAGTAGTGTGTTTTCCTCCCTTGTTGTGATGACGATGTCATCTACGTAGACCTGGACGTTTCGCCCAATTTGCTTCTTGAGGCAGTCTTGCATCATGCGCTGGTAGGTTGCGCCTGCGTTCTTGAGCCCAAAGGCATGTTGTGTAGCAGTAGACCCCGAGTGGGGTTATGAACGCCGTTTTCTCTTCATCCTCTTCCTTCATCCTTATCTGGTGGTAACCGAGTAAGCATCCAGGAAGGACAAGCGAGCGCACCCGGCGGTGGAGTCGACGATCTGGTCGATTCGAGGTAGTGGAAAGTGATCCTTTGGACAGCATTTATTGAGTGCTGTGAAATCTACGCACATCCGAAGGATATCTGTGTGCTTCTTCTCTACGAGTACGGGGTTGGCCACCCATTGTGATTTCTTGATTTCTCTGATGAAACCTGCTGCGAGTAGTCTGTCGACTTCGGCTTCGACTGCGGTTCTTTTCGGGCCGGATATGCGGCGCATTGTTTGCTTGACTGGTTTAGCATCTGGAAATAATTGGAGAGAGTGCTCGGCGAATTCCCTGGGAATACCTGGCATGTCGGCTGGACACCACGCAAATATATCCCAGTTCTCACGGAGGAATTCGACGAGCGCGCTTTCCTATGCGATAGGCAGACTCGAAGAGACATTGACTGTCTTGGTCGGGTCAGTCGGGTGCACCTGATGCGACCTTGTGTCATTGGTGGCGTTGAATGCTCTGTCGACTGCCACCTTCTTGTGCTCCGGCATAAGTGTTCGATCGTTGGAGACCGCTAGATCGGCGAGTGTTGCTTCCATGCCGAACATCTCAGAGATTTTGCTAAACTCTCGGTCGCAAGAGTCGGACTTTTGGAAGTTTCCTTTGACTGTGATTACTCCTTTTGGTCCAGGCATCTTTAGCTGGAGGTATGCGTAGTGTGGACCGCCATGAATCGAGCGAACGTCGGGCGTCCAAGTATGGCATGGTATTGTGACTTCCAGTCGACAACTTCGAACTCAATCGACTCTGTCCTGAAGTGGTTCTTGTCCCCGAACGTTACGTCGAGTTGTATGGTGCCTTCTGGGCTTATTGCTTTGCCTGGGACGATACCGTGAAAGGTATTTGAGGATTTTGGCGTATCTGCGAAGATGATGTTTATGCCGCTGCCACCATCCATGAAGACCTTGGACATGGCGTAGCCTCCAATTTGTGCGTCGAGTACCAGAGCAGAGTGCCCTGGACGAACGACCGATGGTGGGTGGTCCTCTCTGCTGAAGCTTATTGCAGTTTCGGATCCCTTCAAGAATTCAGTTACGGCAGGAGGTGACATGACCGCCATGTTTACTTGTCGAGTGCGAAGTTTTTGCTCCCTGTTGGAAGGGCGACCTTTCTGTATCATGTACATCTGCCCTTGGGCGGAGGGTACTGAGGTTCGTCCACCCGAGGTACGGGTTGTATGGCACCCGCGATATTTCCGCCTGCGGCAGGCTGTGGTGGTGGAGGTGGTGCCATCAGGACGGGCACATTGTTTGGCTGAGGCACAGGTGCAGGTGCGGGTGCGTGTGCGGCTGTTGCCTTTCTGAGTTGTACGTATTCAGACGCTAGTTGGTCGAATTCTCTGCAGTTTCTCATCGAGTGATTGGAGCGCAATTTTCCGTCTTCCCCCTTGTACAGGTGGAATCTGCAATCAGCATCCATCTTTTCTTCGAATGATCGCTCAGATTGTGCGCCGGAGCGTGACTTGCGCCAGTCTTTCCTCTTGTAGCTATCGCTGCGTTGGCCGTGGTCTCGACTGTCCCGGCGATCATCTCGACTGTCCCGACGATCATCTCGACTGTCCCGTCGATCTTCTGACCGTCGGTCGCTTCTGTCTTGGTCGTTGCGGGGTGTGGAGAACCAGCCGCCATGAATTCGGGTCTGTCGTCGTCGTAGTGACGTTTTGAACGCTTGCGCCTTGGTCGTCTCTGTATGAGTCTCTGCGGCTTCGACTACCGCTTTCGTGATTGTCACGGGGTGAGGACCCGCGTGTGGTGCGCGCCATGTCCTCTCCGTCTGCCCACTCAGTCGCGATCTTCAGGAGATTAGCCACAGAGGTTGGCTTTTGGCGACCAAGTGCTTCTTTGAAGTCTCGCCTGGCGAGGCCCATGATGAAAGCATCCATGGCCATATCTTCTGAAATTACTCCAACTGAGTTGCGTATCTCAGTCCATCGTCGATGTATGACCTCAACGTTTCGTCTGACCGTTGAATGCAGGCTCGCAGTTCTTCGAACGTTTTTGGTCGCTCACATAGAGGCTCGAAGTTTTTATGAAGTCCGCGCGGAAGTGATCCCACGAGTCGTATGTTGATGGAGGTAGAGACTTGAGCCAGTCGCGGGCTGTGCCTTCGAGCATGAGTCGTATGTATTGCATGGCTGTGATATTTGTGCCTCGCTGGCACACGACAGCCAGTCTGTAGTCTTCCAGCCATCCTGAAGGTTCCTGTCGACCCGTGTACTTGGGCTGTTCAGATGTGAGTTTGAACCCTTTGGGCATCCGTGTCTCGCGGACGCGTCGAGTGAAGCACAGAGCTCCGTGTGGCTCAGGCTCCTGATCAGAGTACGAGTCGCTACTGTAAGATCTGCGTGATCTGCTCCTGACCTGCGCCGACGTGAGCCGCTTCTTTCCTTCGAGTGGTGGCGGCGACCACTGCGATTGTGCTCTTCATGACGCGTGTCAACTATGGCACGATCTCGACTCCGTCCTGGAGTTTTTGGGATTTGGCGTATGGCCTTCGCCGCTAAGGCGAGTGATTTGATCTGTTGGCGATGTAGTTTTGCATTGGGGTCATCAGCTGGAGGCTTGATTGCCTCTAGGTATGCTGCAGCAGTAAAGAGAGCACCCGCAGCCATTTTGGGTACTGGCACTCCCTCCTCGTCGTATGTCACGAAAGAGTGGCCTAGGTTGCGGGAGAGTGCTGCCCTCTCATCCGGCGCGAGGTGTGACAGCCTTGATCTAGGTCTTGTGTCTGCTCGCCCGGTGGAGCTCAGGGAGAGCTATCTTCTGCGCGCACTCGACAAGCTAGCTTGCTTTTTACGTTCTTCGAGTGTTGCTCCGATCTGCTGAGTCGAAGTGATTCCTGCCAGTTGAAGTACTGAAGGTCAACATCTCCTCCCGTGTTGCGTCTGCTGGCATCATTGTGCATTCCTTGATGACTTTATCTGCTTTTGTTGCCATCTCAGCAGTAATTG
This sequence comes from Poa pratensis, assembly GCA_947311845.1. Taxonomy (NCBI): domain Eukaryota; kingdom Viridiplantae; phylum Streptophyta; class Magnoliopsida; order Poales; family Poaceae; genus Poa; species Poa pratensis. The sequence goes on along the minus strand of CAMZMU010000037.1, from coordinate 51,621,788 downwards.
TGAGATTTGTGACTCCATCCGGCATAGTAACCGTGCATGGGAACTCTGTAGGCCTGCGACTGGCCGCAGTATCAGATGATTCTGCGGCGAAGGCAACGTAAACTTGCTGGGGTATCACCCGAGGGTATGTGTATGTGTTTTCGAGTCCCGTCATGGACTCGACGTCTTCATCGAGGCTCATGTCGGTGTCGATATCCCCGTCGAGTGGTCCGTCTGGACAGATCTCGCTGTCGATGTCTTCATCGCCTATGCTCATCTCGGTGTCGGCGAAGTTGCTATGGATCTCGATGTCAAGGTTGTTGTTGGTGCAGATCTCGGAGTCGACGTAGTTGTCGATATGAGTTTCGGGCTCGTCGAAGTCGCTGAGGGAGATCCCGCAATCGAAGCTATCCTTGAGTGGAAGATTGAGCTCGGGATCGTTTGTGCTCGTTGATCTCTCAAGTCGACATGGTTGTCGCGGACGAGCAGGCTTGGAGGATCGACGATGGTATGGACGCAGTTGATGGATCCGCAGCCGAAGGAGCCGCAACCGATGGAGCCTCGGGTGCGGAAGTCGCGAGTTGGCGTGGATCTGTCAAGTCCTGCACACCAAGCTTGTTGACGAAAAAATTGAACGAGCCAACGGTTAAACCCAAACCTGACTCGAGATCGGCAAACGTCTCCTGGAATTCTGGCGAGTGTGGCTCGAAGTCCATCAGAGGACCTGATGTGCTTTTTGCAGGTGAAGCTGGCGTGCTGCCGTTTGTCGAGTGAGTCGGCGAGTTGCCGTGTGCCGCCCGGGTCGGCGAGTTCTGGTTTGTTGATGCAGCCGGCGAGTTGCCGTTTGTAGATCCGATCGGCGAGTCGCCGTTTTCCGATGGAACCGAAGAAACCGTGAGTCCAGCACTATTCTTTCCCACAGACGGCGCCAATTGACGAGGGGTTAACTCATCAAATCTCATGGTTAGGACCTAGGGTTGAGATTATGGGGAGAGAACGTGGTAGTACTGGTAGTTTCGTCGGCTGACAACCAGAGGCAAAGATTTACCCAGTTCAGGCCCCTCGGGTGGAGGTAAAGACCCTACTTCCTGCTTGTCTGGTATTGATCGTGTGAGATTATGCGGTCACAAGGGGAGCTCTGGCGAGATGTTGATATCGCTAGGGCTTTTGGTGGTTCGAGTATGGCTTGACCTGGATCGGCGGCCCTCCCAACCTTTATATAATAGGCTGGGTCTCGGGAGTTCGTAACCGACCCAGTTTACATGTAAGGAAAGCCTAAACCGACTATGCCTATGACTAATCTTGGAGGATACTCCATCTTGTTGGGCCTTTCGTCATGGGCTTCATGTAGGCTCTTGATAGTTGGGCCTTAGTCGTCACGTGCACCGGGTACCCTTATGGTAGGGTACCCGAGATGTATATCTTTGTCACATACAGTGGGTGTAAGCCACGTTGCACACGCAAATACGTCAGAGGGTGTTATGGCGAGCCTAGCATGTACAGACATGGCCTCGGAACACAAGTACCGAAAGGTTAAGCACGAGTCACATGCGGTGATGTGATCGATATACGATGTCTACCTTTGAATTTATGCTATCTGCCTGATCGATGGGGTAGTGTAATGGATGGGGGTTGTGTAATCACTAAGACGATGCGAGGGATACTCATCTTGAGTGGGAGTTCTAGTAGTTTTATTTTGAAAACTTAGTTTTACTTTGAAAACTTAGTTTTATTTTGAAAACTTGAACCCATATTTTATTATGAACAAAAGTCTTTATGCTCTGCAAAACCTTTGTAGATGATAACCTCTTCTATAGTCCTTTTTAAACTTAGGTGCATTCCTGCGATTGAGAAACTTAAAAGGTGGGTCCAACTTCATAGTTTTATACCATAGCTTGAGGATACTCCTTGTTTCAAACCTTTTAGCTCTACATGATACAAAACCCGATAGGAGATAGATCCGGAGATTCCACTAAACAAAAGGATAATTTAGATTATCAAGTTTGTGCGGATAATTCCATCATAGTCCAGTGTATGCTATGATCTCTGCCATTGAGAATGAGCTTTGGGCGCGTGTTGACAGATCGCGAACATTTGGAATGGTCACTGAGACTGATGATCTGAATCCACCGTAAATCAGGTTTTCTTCTCAACCAAGATGGAAGAGAACACTCGCATTAAAGGAGCGCGTCGCAGTCATACTTGATGACATTATTCATACTTGATGACATTGGTCATACTTGATGACATTGAGATGCCTCGCTCAACTCGATCACTGGATGACAGACAACGTTGCCAGATGCAAATGTTTTGTCATAGACTATGTCATGAAAGGGGAATCATTCACCTTCATGAATTCTTGATTACGTTGAAGAATCAAGAAGATGAAACGAATCACCGGGAAGTCATCAATGATGATGGTATATATATGATATACAAGTCATGAATGTATTACCTAAACAAGTACATGCAGTAGTGACTAAGATTTGATACTAGTCATGTTTTATGAAAACAAGATTTTCTGCTTGAGTAGCTTGGAAGGATGAAGAGACAATGAGTGTGTTGATGATGGCAGGCAATATGTTGTGAATATGTTGTGATGGCCATAGACACTCTCTCTGCATCTACCATTTAGATTAAATTTGATTTGAACAAATTTCGTTAGATCGCTTGTTAGCATGATCATTATAAGTGTGTCTTGCCTCTAGCGAGACAATTATTCATATTTGTTAGTAACAAATCGTTGTCCTACATTTATGAGTGATATCTTAATGATCATACACCAATTATGAATGGAATGTTGTTATTTGAATCTAGATGGTAGTAGCTCTCACATTTATAACATTAATGCCAAAGATACAAACTTAATAATGACACCATATTATTATGGCACTAACGTTTTGAGTTATATGCATTGAGAAGCTCCATTCATATGGATCTCCATGTCCTTAGATTTGATCTTTTGACACTTGCAAGATAACTAAGACACCGTTTCGGAAAACGGGCATTTAACTTGTTGAGAATCATACATATCGATGTGTGTGAATCAATGAAGTACTTCAACGTGTAGTGGAAATCATTATTTTTGTAAACTTCACCAATGATTTGAGTAGATATGGCATATCCACTTAATGAAATGCTGGTCTGAAAAGTTTGATAAGATCAACAAGTTCGGAGTGAAGTAAGAGAGATAAACTTAAACAAGAAAATCAAATTCCTGCGATACAGATCGAGGAAACAAGGATTTGAGTTATGAGTTTGGCATATCATTGGAAGACTTGTGAAAAGAGTTCCACAAATTACGCCGTATGGAACACCACAATGTTATGGTGTGTTAGAACGTCGTAATCACACACTATTGGATTGTGTGTGATCAATATCGAATTTTTGTGATCATTAGAGTCGTATGGTAGGAACAAAACATTCACTTTAGATAATAGGGAAACCATCTAAATCCATGGAGACAATACCATATGAGTTATGGCATGGCTTTTAGCCTAGATTGTCGTTTTGATATTTTAGTGTTTTGATATGATCAAACCTAATACGGATAAATTCATCTTTGTAGTGTATCTAAGAAATCAGTTGGATACATGTCTCACGACAGAGGCAAAATCGTTGCCGAAATATACCTTGTTGAAGAAATAGTTTCTTGTCCAAGGTATAAGTGGGAAAGAAAGTAGAGCAAGATGGAGTTAATGAACTTCCTCTCCAGGCATCAGAGTGGCGCAACGGAAACCGTTCCGTACCGTCCTCCACAACTGGAAGGAAGCTGATGATAACAATCATGATGCTCTGAGCTCATACTAAGATCGTAGGTGCATGAGAATGCGTTCCGCACTGTGTGGTACGACAATCTTGTTATGAACGTCATGTTGATGGAACATGACAAACCTATGGACTACGAAGAAGTGATGGTGAACCTAAATCCGAGAAATGGCTATGAGCCATATATATAATCCGAGATAAAATCCATGCACGATTACCAAGTAAAGACTTGGGTAAATCTTCTTGATGGGCTCCAATCCGTTGAGAGTAAATGGAATTTTATGACAAAATAGACACTAACGGAAAGGCAACCGTTTATTAGGATCGATTTGTCGTAAAACAGTTTCAACAAATTCAAAAGTTGACCACAACGAGAATTTGTCTCAAGTGGCGATGCCTAATTAAGTCTATTAAGGATTGTTTTAGCAATTACTATAATTTCGAATTGAGAAATTGATAGATGGATAAAGAAGCCATGTTTCTTAATGGTAGCATTAAGAAAAGAGTTGTAACTAGTACAATGGTAGAAAATGGGCCTATGGTCCCGGTTCGGTTGGGCCATCAGTCCCGGTTGCCCAATCGGGACTAATACTAGTCCCGGTTGGGCCACGAACCGGGACCAATGGGTGCCACGTGGCCAGTTCTGGCTGGGCGTGGGGAGAGACTCATTGGTCCCGGTTCTTGTTACGAACCGGGACCAATGAGTGCTTTTTTTTTTGGTATTTAGGGTTTAGGGTCTCCCTCTCGCCGGTGCCCCCTCTCCCTCTCGCCGGTGCCCCCTCTCGCCGGTGCCCCCTCTCCTTCTCGCCGGTGCCCCCTCTCGCCGGTGCCCCCTCTCCTTCTCGCCGGTGCCCCCTCTCGCCGGTGCCCCCTCTCCCTCTCGCCGGTGCCTCCGTCGTCTCCCCCTTCTTCGCATCGCCGACGTGCTCTCCATCGTTTCCGTACGCATATTATACGCTCTACTATATACACAGTACATGTTGATGCATATATAATTAATATTCGATCTCTTGCGAGAATACAACTATTTAATTACATGGAGATAGATCAAGCCATCAAGGCATATGTAGTTCATCGTCCGAAGCATAATGTTCTCCCCTTTCATCGATGACCTCCCTAAGCAGAAATCCCGCCAATTCCTCTTGAATTGCTCCTACGCGCAGTTCTGGGTCGATCTTCTCCCGCATTTTGCTGAAAGCAGTTGTTCTCCGCTCAGTGGTCAACTCGCGAATGAACTCGCAAACGTAGAATCCACATAAATTACTCCCCGGTGGCTGCTGCGGACTTTCCACCGTTTTATAAGTTAGCTCATCTTTGAATGGACCTTCTACCTTCTGTTTGAAAATTGTCCAACACCTGCTTTGGCAAAGAAAATGAACAAAGGAGTTATTAATTACTTGACATCAGGGAACGAACGAAAGAGGGCGATATAATGCGATAATGATTGAAATTACTTGTTGAGCATTTCTTTCATGTCGGACCACAACGCTTGGTCCCAACTTAATGAGTCGTGGACTTCAACTGTGGACTTGTCAGGTTGAATGCTTAGCAGAATCCAGTGGAACCTGCGGACGTTTACATAAAGCAGACATGCATAGCTCATCAATTACACTTAACATCGAGAAAGCCAAATAAAAATATGTACAAGACAGAAACACTCACCTGAAGTTGTAAGGAAATAGTATTTCCGTACAGAAATGTTGCATGGTTAAAAAGGTGGTCAGGTCATGCTCCACGTCTTTGGGGTGATTGACTAACGTATGTGAATTCACGATATATGGGTCAACGAACCCAACCTCAAAAACTTTAGATCTTTTGCATTCCAGCATCTTCATTCTGCATAATAGCGTACAAAAGGATATATATATAGGCAGGATAATATAATACAGGCAATGAACGAGCTGAGCTAGAGACTTAATTACGAAAATAAATCACTTACAGACAATAGCAAGAGAGGATAGATTTGTCGAGGGCGCGCTTTTGGAATAACTGGAACAGTTCAGTCAGTTGAACCTGTATAGTGTAACGTTTGAAGAAATGCTCCACTCTAACGTCCAGCGGAAACCACTCTTTCGCGTCCTTCTTTGATGTGTGCACCAGGTACCAGGTATGCAGATTTCGCATATGTGTTGATAGACCCGTCATCTCCTCATTACTGACCATAGGCTCCCCTTGGACATATTTCCGTGCCATCTCTAACATTGGCGCATGTTCATAGCCTAAAAGTTGACCAAGGCTCATACCCAAGGCGGTAGCCTGTTCCTTGGCCTGAGATACAGTGACACCAAGTTCTTTAGCAGCAGCTATGGCTCTGGGGTCCAATAATTCCAGGTCTTTATCCATAGCGACTCTGAAGTCCTTGTCGACATCGGAACACACTATGAGCGGGGGGACCGATTGATTTTTCTGCTGTCCGAGCTGGGCAATTTGTTTCCCGCTTTTTGCACTTCTTCCCTTGTTCTGCTCAGACTGGGCACGTGCTAGCTTAGTAAGTTCACGACCATAGTCAGATGGCAGATTCATCGATATCTGGGATGGCTGCTCAAGGAAGGACTTTCTCCACTTTTTGGATTTTTCATCGTATACCGGCTTCTGCTCGGGCTTTTTTGGTGCAAAAAAAGCCTTATTGTAGGCAGCCACCTCCGCGGCGTTTTCCGCTACAGTCCTGTCATAAGGTCTAATGGGAAGATTCTTATGAGGTACTGTTGGGAGGGGCGACCTTTTACGTTTCGGTGATCGCTTACCCCTCATAGTACGAGCGGTGGGCGGAAACGGCTGACGCGGCGGCGGAGACGGCTGACGCGGCGGCGGAGACGGCTGCGCTGGAGACTGGTGAGGCGGTGAAGAGGACTGTTGCGCTGGAGAATGCTGAGGCGGTGAAGAGGACTGTTGCGCTGGAGACTGGTGAGGAGTCGATGGCCTTGGCTGCCAGTTCGGAAGCACGATGAATTCCTTTGGCCATAGAATGGTCGCTTTCTTGGCTTCTCCAAGTTCAAGCACCTCCCCATCTTCACCTGCAGGGTGTTGCAGCTTCAGCTCCTCATAATCTTTCATCACTTCATCCACCGCGACAACAGCGTAGCCATTTGGAACCGGAGAGAAATGGTAAGTTGGATTAGGTCCAATTGGTACGACATAGCCGACCGCCACCTTCACGGTTAAGTTAAAAACTTTCACATGCATCTCACAAGGTGTGCTCTCCGTGATATCATCCACTGGGTAGCGACGAAGTGGAGCCACTGCATCATCATTACCATCCTGGAGCTCCGTGGAAGCCACGCTGCTTTTCCGATTCGATGGGCCACCGGTACCATCGCATGCAGCTTCTACCATGTGCCGTTGAGATTGGCCGCTAGTACCTTGCTGGCTAAGCACGGCAATTTGTTCCTTCTGCCGCTTTAATTCTTCTTCTATATTAAGCAGCCGGTCTGCAGCAGCGCGTGCTTCCATTGCCTCCCTTTCCTTTCTCCTCTGATGGCTTCTATCAGGAAATTTCTTCCTGTGCTCGGGAATCGCAATTGTCTTGGGCTTGGAGCCAGGTACGCCTCGTAACCGTCCGTCGTGTTCCTTATTCCCAAGGGCGCGTGTGAGCTCGTCATCCTCTCTATCGGGAATGAACCGTCCCTCTTCAACATCCTTTACTGCTTTTCTAATTTCTTGGATGGGTAGTAGGGGATTATCTTTGTGTCTTCTGTTATATATGCACTTCCCTTCTGCGTCCAACGTGCCCCCATGCCCGTAAAACCAATTTCTTGCCCGTTCGATCCACTTGAGTGGCTCTGGAGTGATCCCATTAGCCAGCAGGTCCGCCTCAAGTTTCTCCCACTTAGGCATGCTACCAGCGTAGCCACCAGGCCCCATAGTATGGTGGTACATCTTTAGAGCAGCATTTGCCGCATTTTTTGCAGACTTTTCCAGAGCTTCCTCTGATTTCTTGTACGCCACAAATTCTTCCCAGTAGTCCTTTATCTTCTCATACCCTTTATCGAAGTCTGGAGTCTTATTTTTCTTGACAAACAGTTTGTTCAATCTTTTCTTCCAGTTCTTGAATAGCTCGGCCATCTTCTTAAGTGCCCAGTCCTTGACTTTTTGCTCCATGATTTTCCGGGCAATCTTTTCTGCCTCATCTGGATCCTCCTCATCTGAATCCACCTCTGGCGCCGGCAGGGTGAAATTAACCATGAGCTTTCTCCAAAGTCTTTCTTTGCCCTCATCGCTGACATATAGCTGTCCTTTCTCCCTTGGCCGATGCCATTCTCGAACGGTGATCGGGATGAAGTCCCTAACAAGAACTCCGCATTGCTTTACCATTTTATTTTTAACACCAGGGGGAGCAGTCGGTGTGCCGTCTTCAGCGACTCTTTCGATCGTGTACCTTTCTTGGTCGCCCAACTTTTTGGCTGGGCCTCGTTTTGTCCTTACAGAAGATTTGCTCGATCCGGAGGGCTAAAAGAAGAAAGAGCGTTAATATATGTATATAGACAGCAGAGGCTTAATTAATACAATCTTCGGCTTCATTAATATATGTATATGCACCTCGCCGGAGTTTGCAACATTTAATGTTCCACCGGAGCCTTCGGCTTCTCCCTCGTCGGCTTCTCCCTCGCTGACTTCTCCCTCACCCCGGCCGTCGGGTTCTACCTCACCGGAGCCGTCTCTTCGGTTGAGAGACTCATCTCCCTCACCGGAGTTGTTCAAAAACTCCGTGGTGACATCGACAATATCTTCCGGCCCGCGGATTATATCCTGGAGGATATTTTCCTGATCTTCGTCTCGTTCCATAGTTTCTGCAAATTAAGAACAATGCACAAAACTTTAGTTGGGTAACTTGTTCCATATGTCAAGATACATCCTAGGTCATGTAGGTCAATTTAAATGGAATTGCAATGACTAATAAAATCATTTCCACAAATTCCATATTTAATATAAGAAGGTATTTTAGTTCTTCTAATTTAACATTGTTCAATCATGCATGACCAATTTAATGCATTAACATGGAGCTCTAAAACATATTTTAGATGTTAATAGAAGTCAAATTTCAAATATAAACACTTATTTAAATTAGCTCCATAACTAAAGGAAATGCATTGAAGTTATTTCCAAATATTCACCAAATTGAAATGTTCCAAAATGTTTGTATTTTAAAATTCAACTATCTAAAATTCAACAATTTTAAACAACTATCTAAAATTCAACAATTTTAAACAACACTACCAAATTCTATCTAAAAAATTCTGTCAAATTGTAAACAACACTAACAATTTTAAACAACTATCTAAACAACTATCTAAAAATTCTGTGTGTTGAGCAAATTTGCTACAAATTTGTACTCCTAAAATAATAAACCGCTGATGTCATGCTGACGTCAGCAATGGTGCTACGGCTCGGTGTTGAGCACGAGAGGAGGGCGTGGGCGCCGCGGCGATCACCTGGCCGTGGAGAGGGAAGGGGCGGGCGCGGCGGAGGCCAGGAGCAGGCCGCCGGCGACGGGAGAGGCGCGACGGCGCGGGGGGCGCGGCGGAGGGCAGGGGCGCGCGATGGGAGGGCCGCCGGAGCAGGGCGCGCGACGGCCGCCGGAGCAGGGGCGCGCGACGGCGGGGGCCGCGGCGGAGCAGGGCCGCCGGAAAAACGAGCAGGGCTTCGCCGGAAAAACGAGCAGGGCTTCGCCGGCTTCGCGTGCGGTCGCGCCTTCTCCGGTCCTTAGTCGATTTTGCCTGAATGGGGAAGAAGAGAGGGCGCGGGAAGTTATACTAGGACTCTTTGGTCCCGGTTGCTGGCAAGAACCGGGACCAATGACCCTTTGGTCCCGGTTCTTGCCAGCAACCGGGACCAAAGAGTGGGTCATTTAATGCCAGATCCAGTGGCGCGTTCATGGACTCTTTGGTCCCGGTTCTTGCCAGAAACCGGGACCAAAGAGTCCTTTTTCAAAATTATTTCGAACTTTTCAGTTCTGAAATGTTGTTCCCGCCTTTTTTTTTCTTATTTAGGTGTTTGAATATGAATTTCAAATGGTTTTGAATCTGAAAAGACTTTCAACATGAAAAGTGTTTAAATTTGAATAAATAATCCAAAACCATTTTCTGTTTTCTGAAATAATTATTCTAACTATACAAACTATTAACCATTTTGCCATTTTCAATTAAAAATATATTAACTTTATTGCATATTTTGAATTGACAAAACTTTCAACGTGAAAAGTGTTTGAATTTGTATAAATAATCCAAAATCAATTTTACATTATTATTGTCATTTTCAATTTAATATGGATAAATTCATATCTTTAAATCCGTAAGTCGAAATTCGACAAATAATCCGTAAGCAGAAGTAAATGCAGAACAATTTCAGTAAACCTATATTTGTAAGATGAATGTTTGGTGTTGTAAAATGCAGAAGAAAGCAGATAAAAATTATTAATTCATTTATCTTAATGCATTACATAAAAGGTTTAATACATTATTACACATGATACAACGTCTCACAAGCGCTTGAAAGAAACACACCCCTGATCCAACATCACCAACATTATTCTACATAAACGGACTTGCTGGCTCGAAGGCCGTAGGATTAGGGGGAACGGCGGGAGGAGCCAGCCCCGTGGGCGGCCGCCCGGTTCTCGCGCGCACGTTTGCGGCGGAGGGCAAGATCCATGGAGGATGAGTCTTTCAGCGCCCAATCCAGATCGGAAGCCTCCTTCGCCTTGAGCTGGTAGGAAGTCTTGGCTCGCTGGACAGGGTAGTCGCGGACAGACTGGAAGGAGGATTCCATGGCCTCCTGTATCTGCAACCCACAACCTTCTTCCCCGTCGTCGCTCCAGTCGAAGTCGTCGTCCTCCTCCTCCTCCGCGGGAGGAGCGGCGGCGCCTGGTGGAGGTGCAGCGGCGCCAGGTGGAGGTGCGGCGGCACCTGGTGGAGCAGGAGGCCGGTAGCTGGGCATTCCTCTCCACGTCGGGCTCGTGGGCATACGGCGGGATAGACTCCCGCGGTTGCGCCCAAGCGCGCTCTGCCGAGCACGCTCGACCTCGTCCAGAAGGCGCTGCGGCGGGCGTGGCGGATCCATCTCGTGGAGACGATGCGTTCGTGGCTAGGAATGGTGGATTAGGGTTTACCCCGTCGGCGACAATATATAAAGACCTCCAGGGCAGCGCTGGGGGAGGACACGTGCCCAGGGAAGCGCTGGGGGAGGACACGTGTCGTGACCGCAAAGCCCGTCTTTAGTCCCGGTTGGTGTTACCAACCGGGACTAAAGAAGCACACGGATCGTGTGTTTCTTTCAAGTGCTTGTGAGCCGTTGGATCAGGGGTGTGTTTCTTTTGAGGGATTGTGAGCTGTTGGATCAGCAGTATCACGACCACTTCGTGAGCCACATGACCCGGTTGGTGTTACCAACCGGGACTAAAGAAGCACACGGATCGTGTGTTTCTTTCAAGCGCTTGTGAGACGTTGGATCAGGGGTGTGTTTCTTTTGAGGGATTGTGAGCTGTTGGATCAGCAGTATCACGACCACTTCGTGAGCCACATGACCCGGTTGGTGTTACCAACCGGGACTAAAGAAGCACACGTACCCTATATATAGCCGCCCTCCTCAGACAGGTTACTCACTCACACAAAACATTCCAGCGTCACTCGGAGAGGCATCTTTGGGCAACCAGCGGCAAGACGTCTCTGATGACCTGCGACCGTTCCAAACGGTTGCAGATCATCAGAGATGTGTTGCCGGACGGTTGTAGATCATCAGAGACGTCTTGCCGCTGCTTGGATCGAAGTGGCGCTCAAACACAAAACATTCCAGCGTCACTCGGAGAGGCATCTTTGGGCAACCAGTGGCAAGACGTCTCTGATGACCTGCGACCGTTCCAAACGGTTGCAGATCATCAGAGACGTCTTGCCGGACGGTTGTAGATCATCAGAGACGTCTTACCGCTGCTTGGATCGAAGTGGCGCTCAAACTCACGAGCCACCGTCGGGCTGTATGCAGGGGGAACTGTGTTTGGACGGTCGAAGCTGAGGTTTGAGAGGTTCCCACGGGAGGTGTGGGAGCCGACAACCACCTACCACGCGTGTTTCACCGGTCGTCATGCAATTAATTAACAGAAAACAAAAAAGAAAACTCACATGTGATATAACCCATTTCTTCTAGATGGAAACTCCCATTTCGTGTATTATGGTTTTCACCACATAAAGGTTTAATACATTACTACACATCATAAAGGTTTAATACATTACATTGATTTACATCGCTTCAGCCGTAACCATGGAGCATCTTCATTATTTAACGGGATGCTTGGGTCAGTTCTCACTGTGAAGGGCGGAATTTCATCAAACTTATCATAATCTGCTGACATGTCTGTCTTGTCCTCGACTCCCACGATGTTTCTTTTCCCTGAAAGAACTACGTGACGCTTTGGCTCATCGTCTGATGTATTCGTTTGCTTGTTTTTTCTTTTTTTCGGTCTGGAGGACATGTCCTTCACATAGAAAACCTGAGCCACATCATTGGCTAGGACGAATGGTTCGTTCTTGTAACAACCAAGATTCTTGAGATCCACTGTTGTCATCCCGTACAGCTGGTCTACCTTTATCCCTTCTCCATTCATGTTGACCCAACTGCACCGAAACAAAGGGACCTTAAAAGTAGGTCCATAGTCAAGTTCCCATATCTCCTCTATGCGACCATAGTATGTGTCCTTTTGCCCATCGTCGTTTGTTGCATCAAAGCGGACACCACTGTTCTGGTTGGTGCTCTTTTTATCTTGGGCGATCGTGTAAAATGTATTCCCATTTATCTCGTACCCTTGGAAATTCAATACAGTCGAAGATGGTGACGCGGCCAACAAGTAGAGCTGATCTCCGACAGTGGTGTCATTCATGAGCTGTAATCGCAACCAACTGCCGAAGGTCTCCATGTGTTTTTCTTTAATCCAGGAGTCATCCTTCCCCGGGTTCTTGGAGCGTACATAATTCTTGTGTTCCTCGATATACGGAGCCACGAAGGTGGAACTTTGTAGAACTGTGTAGTGTGCTTGAGTTAAAGAATGCCCGTCCCTACATATCAGTGCTTTCTTTCCTAGCGTGCCTTTTCCACTCAGTCTCCCCTCATGCCGCGATTCAGGAACACCAATCGGCTTAAGGTCAGGAATAAAGTCAACACAGAACTCAATGACCTCTTCTGTTCCATAGCCCCTTGAGATGCTTCCTTCTGGCCTAGCACGGTTATGAACATATTTCTTCAAGACTCCCATGAACCTCTCGAAGGGGAACATATTGTGTAGAAATACAGGACCGAGAATGGCAATCTCGTCGACTAGGTGAACCAGGAGATGCGTCATAATATTGAAGAATGATGGGGGGAACACCAACTCGAAGCTGACAAGACATTGGACCACAGCCTTCTGTAAACTTGGTAGAGTTACTGGATCGATGACCTTCTGAGATATTGCATTGAGGAATGCACATAGCTTCACAATGGGTACTCGAACATTTTCCGGTAGAAGCCCCCTCAATGCAACCGGAAGCAACTGCGTCATAATCACGTGGCAATCATGAGACTTCAGGTTCTGGAATTTTTTCTTTGCCATATTTATTATTCCCTTTATATTTGACGAGAAGCCAGCCGGGACCTTGATACTGCTCAGGCATTCAAAAAAGATTTCCTTCTCTGCTTTGGTAAGAGCGTAGCTGCTTAAGTATTGACGCCCTTTATCCGTCTGCTTGTTGTATGGGTCTTTCATACGTTGCTGGTCTGCCCGTGCTTCCGGTGTATCTTTTGTCTTCCCATACACGCCCAGGAAGCCTAGCAGGTTCACGCAAAGATTCTTCGTCACGTGCATCACGTCGATTGAAGACCGGACCTCTAGGACTTTCCAATAGGGTAGCTCCCAGAATATAGAGCACTTCTTCCATATGGGTACGTGGTTGTCAGCGTCATTCGGAACAGATAGACTGCCAGGACCCTTTCCAAAGATTACTTCTAAATCCTTGACCATGTCATATATAACATCACCATCAGGGAGGTTAGGCTTCTTCCGGCGATCTGCCTCACCGTTGAAATGCTTGCCGGGCTTTCTTACGGCATGACTGTTCGGAAGAAATCGACGATGCCCCAGGTACACATTCTTGTTTCCCAAATGTATACTTTCAGTCTTATCTAAACAGTGCGTGCATGCATTGTATCCCTTGTTTGACTGTCCTGAAATGTTACTAAGAGCAGGCCAATCATTGATGGTTACGAACAGCAACGCTCGTAGGTCAAATTCCTGTTGTTTGTGCTCATCCCACACACGTACACCTGGTTCGGACCACAACTGCAAAAGTTCATCAACTAATGGCCTTAGGTACACATCAATGTCGTTGCCGGGTTGCTTCGGGCCTTGGATGAGCACTGGCATCATAATGAACTTCCGCTTCATGCACAACCAAGGAGGAAGGTTGTAGATACATAGAGTCACGGGCCAAGTGCTATGACTGGAGCTCTGCTCCCCAAAAGGATTAAAGCCATCTGTACTTAGACCAAATCTTAAGTTCCTTGCGTCATCTGAAAATGTCGGGAACTCTCTGTCGATTTTTCTCCACTGGGACCCATCGGCGGGGTGTCTCAACTTCCCGTCTTTCTTACGCTCTTCTTTGTGCCATCGCAACAACCTGGCATGCTCTTTGTTTCTGAACAGACGTTTCAACCGTGGTATTATAGGAGCATACCACATCACCTTAGCAGGAACCCTCTTCCGGGGGGGCTCGTCATCGCCTCAACATCACCAGGGTCATCTTGTCTTATCTTGTACCGCAGTGCATTGCATACCGGGCATTTATCCATGTTCTCGTACTCACCGCGGTACAGGATGCAGTCATTAATGCATGCATGTATCTTCTGCACATCTAATCCTAGAGGGCAGATAGCCTTCTTTGCTTCGTATGTAGTCTCGGGCAATTCGTTATCCTTTGGAAGCTTCGGCTTCATTATTTTCAGCAACTTCTCAAATCCCTTGTCAGAACAACCAGTCTCTGCCTTCCATTTCAGCAGTTCCAGTGTGGTACCGAGCTTTGTGCTGCCATCTTCGCAGTTTGGGTACAGCAACTTTTCGTGATCCTCAAGCATGGCCTCCAACTTTAGCTTCTCCTTTTCTGTATCGCATTCTCGCTTTGCATCAGAAATGACCCCACCAAGACCATCAGCGGGCTCATCTGATGCCCGATGTTCACCTCTTTCTTCTTCAACGTCTTCCATTACAGTATCACCGCATTCCTCAGGGAACATAGGATAGTTGTCATCATCCTCCTCTTCTTCATTGTCTTCCATCGTAACCCCTCTTTCTCCGTGCTTGGTCCAACAATTATAGCTGGGCATGAAACCTTTCCGAATCACGTGGTCTTGAATGGTTCTCGGGTCAGAGTACTCCCTGACGTTCCGACACTTCTCACATGGACAAGGCATAAAATTATTCACTTTGTTTGCCTCAGCCACATCGAGAAATTTATGCAGGCCTGCAATAAACTCGGAACTGCGTCGTTCGCCGTACATCCATCGCATCCGTGCATCCATCTGCATCATATATATAATTAAGTTTATCAAATACCATTACAATAACATCGTGAATAGTGAAATGACCACCGTACATCGACACGTGCAATATTTCTGTATCAATTACAGATGAAAAGGATATAGTTGCTAACCTCGGCCGAGGATATCATCTTGTGTGAACTTAAGTGCGGCTCGGGCATTTCATCGAACACATCTTGTGCGTGGCAAAGGAAAAAAAACTAGCACCCACTTCCCACCAATCCAACCAGAAAAAAAACAGAGGAGAGAAGAGAGGGGGGTGGGGGTTATTTTATAGGCAGGGGAGGGGTATTGGTCCCGGTTCTTGGCACGAACCGGGACCAAAGCTCCGCGGCAGGCCACGTGTCCGGCTCTGGAGCTTTGGTCCCGGTTCGTGCCAAGAACCGGGACCAATGCACCCAACCGAACCGGGACCAATGGTCCACGGGCCCCTGGCAGCTCGAACCGGGACCAGTGCCAGGCACTGGTCCCGGTTTTTCACTGAACCGGGACCAATGGCTGGAGCGGCCCTGGACCAAAGATGGTTTTTCTACTAGTGGAGATGGTTTGTTGATCCTAAGGATGCTAGACACGTATGCAAACTTCAGTTGTCCATTCATGAGCTGAAGTAAGCATATCGGAGCTGGAATCTTCACTTTGATAATGTGATCAAAGGATTTTGGAGTCGTCCAAAGTAGTTGAAGAAACCTGCATTTATAAAGAAGTGAGTGGGAGCTAAGTAGCTTTTCTTGATCTTATATGTGAATGGCATATTTGAGTGGGAGGTAAAAGGAAATTCCCTTGTCTTATATGCGGAAGGCATATTTGAGTGGGAGCTAGGTGTCATTCCAAATTTTATATGAAACGACATATTGAGAATGATACAGATCCTCTAGTAAAGTATAAATGATTATTTAAGTGATTAAATTTTCTATGAGTGAAGTTAAGAGTATTAGATTTTAAATCTATAATTCATATAGATCATAAGGGGCTTCATAACATTAGGTCGGAATATTTTTCCTAGGTTAAAATTCTGAAATGTTTCAGAATAGAACAAGCAAAGAAAGGTTCTTACTTGTATGACTAGGTAAAATATTAAGATTATCTTGGCATTTCAGTGATAGTTGTTAGAAAAGGATGTCCGACATCCTTTATGCCTCAGACGTAGATTCTATCATACTGAAAGCTCGACTTGGTGTGACCCAAGTTCTTGGTTGAAGAACGGGTTCTAGAGTGATCCCTGGATGGATCAATGAACAAATGTTAAGTATTTCCTTCAGTGTCTACAGAGAACTGAAGATATGTTTCTTGTATGGGTGAGAGTGAAGAGACAACTTGCCGTAAAAGGGTTACGATGATGTAAGTTATGACACTAACCCATACGGCTAGAAATCTCATACAGGAGAAGTCTTTTGTTTTGAAGAAAGGGTTAGATTGTGAAGTTGCATATGAATGCACTGTCGTAAAAGGGTTAGCTTGCGAAGTTGCATATGAATGCACTGTCGCATGATCTACATAGGTATAGGAATATATGGCTACTTCGGAAGTAGCAAGTGTGATTGGACTGTACTGTTTTCCATATGAATGCACTGTCGCATGATCTACATAGGTATAGGTATAGGTATAGGAATATATGGCTACTTTTAAGGCTCGTGCTGTGCGAAATTTTGAGTCTCACTCCATCGACAATCATATATTTCACCGTTATCATATGATACGGGATGATGTCAAACTAGGTGACGTAGAAGTGTTGCAAAGCACATACAGATCTAGATCTGTTGACTTGCTTCCTCTTCCACGAGACGAGCATGCACCAATATTGCTATAGGTGTTAAGCTTTTACCAAGTTGTAAACTAGATTGAATTGTACTCTAGTGCAAGTGGGAGACTGAAGGAGATATGCCCTAGAGGCAATTAATAAAGTGATTTTATTTGTCATATCTCAATTGGTCATAATACGTTTTAATACCATGCTATAACTGTATTACGCGGAAACATTAATACACGTGTGGTATGAAAACAACCAGGTCCCTAGTAGCCTCTATTTAACTAGTTCGTTGGTAACAGATGATCAAGGTTTCCTGATCATGGACAATGGCGTCGGTTAACAACGGAGTCATATCATTAGGTGAATGATTTGATGGACATACCCAAAAGATAAAAACGTAGTATTCATACCTTTGACTGTGAGATCATATCAAATCTCTGCTTCTGAAAGATACGGCTGATCGCATCAAACGGCATGACTTATATAGCGTGACAATAAAGGTGACACTTTTGGGTATCGGAAGGAAGCAGTAGAAGCGAGTGATCAAGAGCGGAATTGCCAATCCACATAGCAGGATAGATACTCTGGGCCCACTCGGTGAGATTACATCAATGAGCTCGCAAGCATGTGACTAGGTCACGGGGATTAATATCACAGACGAGTAAAGATAGATTTGTCAATGGCGAGGTCATGCTCGGTAATCATGATACCGGAGAACGATGCTCGGACAATCTAAGTATCGCTAGGCAAGAGGATGAGACTGGACGTCTAAAGGTTCAAACGATAGAAGACATTCGTGGACGCACAGGGGCTATCATGGATATCCAGATCCCGCTGTTAGTCATTGATCGGAGAGGGTGTCTCGATCATGTCTGGAGTGATCCCGAACCGTGGGGTAACACACTTAAGGGTGGGTGACGATTAGATTGGATTTAGAGAGAAAAGAAACCGGAGACTTCGGAAGTGTTCCGGACATGTCCGATGGAGATCGGAGGCAACAGAATAAGTTCCGGAGCTCGAATAAATTAGATAATATGTATTTAATATTAATTAATGTAATTAATAGTTAAGTATATTTTTATTTATTTATTTTAGGATTTTTAGGCAGCCCCAACTCTAAATGGGCCTACCCATGGGAAGAAGGCCCATGAGGTGGGAACTTCCCCCCTTTTGGTGCGGGTTGGAAGAGGGCAGCCCTGGGTGGGCCGAATGGGGCCCTCCAGGCCGGCGCACCACCCTTGGCCGAATTGGCCATGTGGGAATAGTCCCACATGGCTAAGCCAAGGGGTTTGCACACCCTCCTCCTCCTTTAAATAGGGGAACCCCTTTGCCTAAAAATACACCAATTCTCCCTCTGTTTCTCTCCTACCTTGAGCGTGGTTCCGTTTCTGGAGCTGCGTACGGGGAGGGAAGGCTCTCTACTATACGCACACCGCCGTGCTGCGAGATCCACTCTTCCACTTCCGCTGCTCTGCTGGATCTGGAGCCCGGAGGTCGTCATCCACACCGTACGTGTGTGGAACCGCGAGGCACCATTTTTGGTGCTGGGAGCCGTCTTCTTCCACTACATGACCTTGAGGTCGGCTACGTCAGCTTCATCATCACGCATCGTCATCGAAACAGATCTTTTGATCATCGACGCTTACGGTCTACAAGGGTATGTATTCCGTTCTCCTCCGTATAGTATATCTGCATAGTATAGTTCTTGCCTAGTTTATGGTTATCGTCGGTAGGAAATTTTTTGTTTTCTGTCTACGATCCCCAACACATGAGACCGGTAAAATAGAAACCCTATCAAGATCATACCTTTGCCTTGCGCATTCCAGTTGAGCAAGATGATGACGATCTTGACTACCTCAAGTTGGAACATCTTTCTTGATTGTGCTTGCTAGCACATGCTTGATGAAGTCTTCTCCAAATACTCCCCCATACTCCATGATGGGAGAGCCTGCTAAGCTCCGACTTCATGTATCCACTTGCACTTCATCTTCTTCTCCTGATGTATATGATGGCTTGGAGATAAACATGAATGTTCACCCAATTTTCTTTCCAAGCCATGTTTGCAATAAGCTCAACTCTAGATGACCATTCTTCATATAAACCCTTGGATAGAACCTTGGTCATCATATAATCTTCTAGAGTCCAACACATGAACTCCAATCTTCTTCATGGACAAGATCTAAAGATATCTCAATGCAAACATTAGTCCATAGAGATTGTCATTAATTACCAAAACAACACATGAGGGCACATGCACTTTCAATCTCTCCATTTTGGTAATTGATGACAATCTCTTTTGAGAGGGTTTATAATATGGATATTAACGAGCCAGAGCCAATTGTACTAACATCAAATACTACAAAAGTATGTGATGTTAGTCCAACAACATATATAGAGCAAACTCCCCACAATCTATGCACGTGTGTATGAATATGAATTCATTGCATATATTGTCAACCATTACCGAGGTGGAGTTTCCACTATATACAAAACCAAGCAACAAATTGCAAAGGCAAATACTTAAGAACAAATCAAAATACAAAGTCAAATGCCATAAAACCCTCCAAAACTTCTCCCCCATTGGCAACAATTATCGAAATGGGAAAAGCTTTAGAAGGCCAACATTGTGAGAGTTCCTCCACGAGTTTAAATTGTCTCATAAAATGAGTAAAATCAAATAGACATTTCCATTGATCAAAAATAGGAGGAAATCAAACTATATTGAGAATCCAAGGATTGCAACAAAATAGCAAAGTGAAAGATACCTCAACAAAAGAGGCAAGCAATCAAAGGATCCGAAAAACCAATTGGACACAAGTAGATATTATGAAAAGATCAACCAAGTGTTCTAAAAATCAAGAGGGAGCTCCCCAAGGTACGTGCACAATGTAGGATTTGTATTTCAATATGGTATGCACGACATGGAATCCTCACTCCCTCTTAGATAATTTTGAACACAAGCAAGTGCAAGAAAGTATTTTTAGAATACCAATTAAAGATGTAACTACTCTCATGTATATAAGTTTCTAAGTAGACATCAATCATGAATATATAAGTCCACAAAGAAACATGCACACACCAAAATTGATACTACGGTGAAGAACATTATATCCAAGTGGAAGTCATATATATCAAGAAGATCATTGCTTAAAAGCATAGCACAAAGCTTAATTTTATCTTCAAAGGATATAGATGAACTTCCAACACAATCTCATCATAGCATCAAACATATCCACAAGGGAAAAAAGATAGTTGGGATGCTCCGAGAAAGATAACAAGTATCACAAAGGGCAAATGATTTTGCAAATTCATCAATATTGCATATGAGAGACTTTGAGAAGAATTGCTAGATTAACATATTTGGATTGGTGAATCAATAAAATGATTATATATATTCCTTTGATATGTAGTCATCCCGGCTTGCTCACATTTGCAATAAAGATGTTTTGACAAAGGCTTTGCAAGAACACATCAATTGCAACAAAAGAGACTCATGCCATGAAACAACCTACACAAGGTTGAAAGCTAGAAAAGTACGCATGAGGTAGATACTTGTTACCGAGATAGCATTGGTGATGTAGAAGATAAGAGTTCATGATCATCCGAGCTTGGCTCCAATAGCACATGGTGATAACACCTTCCTTATAAATGAGACAAGCTTCCAATGCACGTTCAATGTATTTAAAACAACTTCAAGTACAACATGGTACCCAAACTCATTGGGTCCAAAGTAGTTAGAGCAACTACAATACATAGGACAAACTCCACATAAATATGTGCATATTATATGAAATTGAATTTCATGCACATCTTAGCCATTTAGAATTTGATGGAGTTTATCCTATATATTGGATCAACGAAAGTAAGCATGCCATAAGATATACATATAGTAAATATGCATGCACAAGACTTTCAAGAACCAAACTAGATACAATTTGGACAAAACACCAATTAAACCAAGAAAGCACACACAAGTGTGACAAGAAAAAGAATTGTCCAAATTATATCAAAGACTCAACTCAACACATGATTGAAGATACCACTTTGAAAAGATATCAAATGAAAGTAAGATACCAAATGATGAAATTACCATCAAGGAATAAACCAAACCCTCTATACTTCTCATGATGGCACAAAGTACCAAGACGAGAAATGTTTGTCTTCCAAAGAGACACGTCATCGGGATCAAATACCAATTGAAGACAACTAATGTTCAAAAGCATATATGATTACTCCCCCAAGATATGTGCATTATTTATGATCTTGCATTTGAATACAAAATGCACATAAATGGGATCATCACTTTCCATACATATTATTCAAACACTAGTCATGTTCAAGGAAAGCAATAGGGTACAAAACCAATTCAAAGAATGATGTTCTACTCAATATAGGATAGCTTCCCAAGAATAGTGCATTATCTAGAAGTATGACTTTGAATGAAAATACACTAGAATGGGATCATTGCTTTTCCTACCTCAAGAAAGTATAAAACAAATTTTGAGTAGAGCAACAAGGATCCAAAAGATACAAGGATGACAAGAGGATTTAGATCAAACCAAGTCCTTGGCAATAAAAATAAGGCAATTGAAAGCAAGAGTCAAAAATAAAGATGGTCTACAAATTCCACCACAATTATGAGTATCACTTGTCATGGACAAGGAGTATATGGAGATAATTCTCGGTGGTATATAGGAATGATATTAAAGACCAACTTCACAACAAATAAGCATATGCAAAAGGATAGAATTAAAAGCCAAATAAGAACCAATAAAGATGATATGCCAAGAATGCAAAGGTTTGAGCTCTCCACAAAGATGCGATCAAGTTACTCACTTGAGAGCCCCTCTTGATAGTACGCCGTCTATCCTATAACCCGGTCTCCCACTAACACCATGAGACCGATAAAATAGAAACCCTATCAAGATCATACCTTTGCCTTGCGCATTCCACTTGAGCTAGATGATGACGATCTTGACTCCCTCAAGTTGGAACACCTTTCTTGATTGTGCTTGCTAGTACATGCTTGATGAAGACTTCTCCAAATACTCCCCCATACTCCATGATGGGAGAGCCTTGCTAAGCTCCATCTTCATGTATCCACATGCACTTCATCTTCTTCTCTTGATGTATATGATGGCTTGGAGATAAACATGAATGTTCACCCAATTTTATTTCCAAGCCATGCTTGCAATAAGCTCAACTCTAGATGACCATTCTTCATATAAACCCTTGGATAGAACATTTGTCATCATATAATCTTCTAGAGTCCAACACATGAACTCCAATCTTCTCCATGGACAAGATCTAAAGATATCTCAATGCAAACATTAGTCCATAGAGATTGTCATTGATTACCAAAACAACACATGAGGGCACATGCACTTTCAGGTACAACCGCCAGGAGAACGCAGTTCCCAGGCGCGGTACTTCCGGGGTACTACCGCTAGTACCAGCAGGCGGTACTACCGCTGAGGGATTTGACCGTGGGGTTAAGTGGGGCGTGGGGGGTAGTTTTCCCCACACCCGATCCCCACATCCGGTCCTCTCTCACCGCCGCCGGGAGGGCCTCTCCCAAGCCAAGACAGCCCCTCTCGGACTGTGGAGGTGCTCGAGGACCTTCTCCTCCCTCCTCTCCTTCACTATGAGTTCCGGTAACTCTCCTATCTCTCTCAACTTAGTAGAGTCGTTGAGATGCGATTTGGATAGTTTGCTTGTAACTTCTGTGGAAGAAGTTGTAGGGAATAGTAGGTACTCCGTTTAGAATCACTCGTGCAAAGTTGTGTTGGAAGAATCCATAGATCGAGGAAGTACCGTGCCTCAAACCACCAGATCTGGAGGCAGCGGTACTACCGCTCTGACCGTTCGGTACTACCGCTCCACCGGTACTACCGGTTTGAGCTACGGTACTACCGGTACCTGGGATTTTTGCCTAAACTGTGCAACTTTGATTCTTCTCGCTTTGATCATGTTTAATTTTGCAATACTTATCTTCTGTGCTATCTTCCTCCGCTGTCTTAGGACCTAGCAAGGGTCGTGGAGGTACCTCATCCCGTTCTCCCAAGAGGGCTCACAATGGCAAGGACAATGATGATGAACCCGAGGTTCTACCTGAGAAGACCACTCGCCGTAAAAAATCTCAGCATGCCAAAGCAGCAGCCAAGCCTCGTTCACTAATGAAGATGTCACAGAATGAGTTTATCATTGAGAGGCGGAAGAATCCATATGCTCAAGACAAGGATCCCAAATACAAAAACAAGTTCTTCCACACTCAGTTTCAGGAGAAAACGTTCAGGGAAGTTCTTCCTCGCTTCAAGACCAAGGTGGTGAAGCAGTTCTGTATCAACACTGACTAAATGAGGGCCAATCTTGCCTATTTTGCCGAGGCTCTCGAGATATGTGATGAGTTTGGGATCACAGATTACATTGAGCTGCATGAACCGTACAGTGAGCCCCTAGTACATCAGTTGTTTGCCACTGTTCATTTTCACACCTCAGAGAGGGCTATTACCTGGATGACCAAGAACAAGGTGTTGACCGCTACATGGAGTGAGTTTGCTTCTCTGCTTCACTTCACTGACTATGGTGAGCCTATGACTGTTGATGATCAGGCCCAAGTTTTTCACATATCTTACATGAACAAGCCAATGAAGCCTTCGGTTCTCCTTGATCTCTACATTCAAGGCCACGCAGTTTGTGGGGAGTCCAAGCACTTGGAGAAGAAATGGGACATCATGCATCGCATCTTTCACAACACGGTTGCTCCTCGTGTGGGCAATTTTGACCAAATTCATGGGCGTCTCATTGACATTATGTACACATCCTCTCAGATGGTTGGGCAAGGCAAGAGGCTGGATGTGATGGATATCATTTGGAATGAAGTTTATGAAGTCATCATGAAGAGGAGGGTTCCCTTTTTATGAAGCTTATCATTGATGCTTGGGTCAAGAAGGGCTATCCTATGGACAGTCTGGATAATGAGGAGGAGCCCATCCCACATGATGTTATGGAGCTCAAGAAGAAGAAGCATGCTAAGCCTATCATTCCCCAAGATGAGGCATACAACACTGATGATGAGGATGATGACCCCGAGTTTGAGCTGCCTGCTAAGAAGAAGGAGAAGGGTTTCAAGAAGTGGCTTGCAAATGCCATGCACTCTATTTTCTGCTGTCAAGAGGATGCCAATGTTAGAGCTTAGAAAGAGCATGAAAGGGCCAAGAAGGAACGTCAGCGCACTCGTCAACGCTTTGAGGCTTTGGGTGCTCCGGTCCCGGCGGGTACCGAGGACAACATCACTACATACTCCAAGTGGATTGCGAAGGAGAGCTACAACACATGGGTTGACCCGGATCTTCAGGATGATGCCTCCACCTCTCATCCCATCGAGCCTTGGGTCCGTGAAGGTGAAGAGCTTGATGAAGAAGGTGATGATGAGGGCGATGGCAATGAAGAGGAGGATGATGCTGAGGATGGCGATGAAGAGGAGGATGAGTGATCTCCACGTGGGCCGTTAGCATCGCCTCTCCCTTTTTGGTGTCTTGATGCCAAAGGGGGAGAGTGTTCTATTAGGTTCTCTGGGGATTTGCATGGGTGGAAGCACAAGCTCGTGTTTTTATTTGATCTTTATGATTGTGCTTCTCTTTTTATTCTATTCGAACTTGGTTTAGGTGAAGTATCCCGTTGCATGGTGTAAGACATGTGGAACTCCTTTTATTCCGTTCAAAACTATGTGATGTAAAAACTACCTCGTTTATGTCTTATCATGCTTGTGCAAGTTATGCTTTATTGTTCTATTTATATACTAGCTTGGTTTACAAAATCTAGGGGGAGTGTTGATCCTATGGAATATGCATTTTGCATTCAAAAGGAAAATCTCAAATGATGCATATTGATAGGGGGGCCCATCTACATTTTGTGAACTATTTGTTGGTGTGTTGTCATCAAACTCCAAAAAGGGGGAGATTGAAAGAGCATGCTTGCTCTTAATCCGTTTTGGAGCTTAATGACAACACACTAACAGGACTAACAATGTCGCTAAGGTGTGCAGGCTTTTAAAGACTAAAAACACTAAGTCTGAAGATCGAAGGGAGAGAGGGGGCAGGAAAATGGAATCTGGAGGAAATCATGACTGGTGGTACTACCGCCAGTATGCGGCGGTAGTACCGCTCCCCCTGGAGCTGTACTACCACAGCATGCTGGTAGCCAGCTTCCTGCAGTAGTACCGCGGGTAGTACCGTGCCCTTCAGGCAGCGGTACTACCGCTGGAACTACCGCCGTAAGTACCGTTGCTCTCGATTTCCTCTCTGGAGTCCCATCGGTACTTAGACGGTAGCTCCCACGTACTACCGATCGTTTTATTCGATTTAATTCGATAAAGCCAGCGGTAGTACTGGGACGCTTTTCTGGTAGTACCGCTCCCAGGTTGCAACGGTAGTGCTGCGCACTACCGCCACAACTGGGAGCTGGTGCTGCCCAAGTACCGCTGAGACTCCTGGAGCGGTAGTACCGCTGGATCCCAGCGGTAGTACCGCTGCGCACAATTTCTGTGCGTAACGGTTCGATTTTCGGGGCCCCTATAAAAGGAGTGCTTCTTCCCCAAAGAGAAGTTGCGATTTACATTCTCTCTCCTCCATTACTGCTGAGCTTCAACTTCCTAGATCTCCCACTCCAACCAACCAATCGCCTTGATACTTTGAGGAGTGAAGGAGGAGGTCTAGATCTACATCTCCACCAAAGGAATTTCAAATTCATCCATCCCCTTTGTGGTTCTTGTTCCTCCTTGGGTTGCTTGTAACCCTAGGAGGCCTTGGTGCGTATCGGAAGCCTCAACTTATTTGCGAGGTGTTCCGGGTATTGTTGGGAGGCTCCAACTCATTGTGGAGTTCCCCGACCTTTGTGTACGGCTTGGTCAACGCCTCGAAGGTGACCTCATAGTGGAAGAGCCGAGCCTTCAAGGGCAAAGCTCACGGAGAATAGAGTGAGCACATCCGTGCTATTGGAGTGCCTAGGTGGCTCCACACTCCTCCAACGTAGACGTACTTCCCTTGGCAAGGAACTACATGAATCATCTCCGTGTCTCTACTTTGCGGTTACTTCTATCCTTTACCTGTTGCTTCCACTACGCTTTGTATCTTCTTGTATCACATAGGTTGTATTCATCCAGTGCACATCTAGTCAACCTTGTAATACTTTCTCAAAGCCCTAAATAAAAAGGAAAAAGAATTAAAATTGGTAGTCGCCTATTCACCCCCCCCCTCTAGACGACCTTTCACCGGGCCCTTGGAGACATCCATCGAGGACAAAGCAAGCAATGACAGACATAAGAGGTGAAAGATGAACTCTGCACGCACCAGGTACATTTTATTATGAACATTGCGTAGTCTTTGAAATCCATGATTCTTTTACTACTTGTGATAGCCAAAAATGATAAGAAATGAATTCTAATTCTTGCGTCCTAGTTCTATATCATGAGAGTCAAACAAGGTGCTACAAAAGAAATTAGTCGTCAACTTTAGTTAACTAATCCCTTCATCTGTGTTGGAGAAGAAGCCAGTAGTCGCGTGATGACGCTCTCCAAAAATCTTATTGCCTCTCTCCTGTACAGGATCGTGAGAGACGGGGTTCTAGAGGCCTACTGTTCCGTCACGTGGTGCACGCCGCAGAACGGAATGGGGGAAGACTTGATAGGCGGCGCAGTGCTCGAGAACCAAGAGGCAGTCGCCTGAGTTGTGGTTGTGTTGCGGTGTGTCTAAGGAGAGGAGCGACCTCTCTTTTATAGACACATCAGCAGGAGGCGAATAGGCACCGCGGAAGAGATAACAAAAAGATGGGAGGCGAACCAAATAGGAAGCGATCGAAGCCGAGCAGCCATC
Source organism: Poa pratensis (assembly GCA_947311845.1). Classification (NCBI taxonomy): domain Eukaryota; kingdom Viridiplantae; phylum Streptophyta; class Magnoliopsida; order Poales; family Poaceae; genus Poa; species Poa pratensis. Next base: position 51,594,869 of record CAMZMU010000037.1, on the reverse strand, counting down.
CATTCATATTCCCCTCCACTACTGCAAGACGTTTTAGCTTCGTGCAACCGTTCATATTCATATTCGTCCATTCATGTGTGGCAAAAAAGATAGGCATCGGCTCATTCTCGAAACACGACGCGTGGGCGAGGCGTGTCGAGGCAAGCGACAAAGGAGGAACGCGTGGGAGGCTCTCCTCTTCTCATTCTCATACTAGTGGTGCAACTCTCTCAAAACTAGCAATGTGGGACTATACTTTTGTCCCACCTCTTGCCATGTATGAATGGGGCACATGTGCCTCTAGAATTTTCAGTAATTATGAAAATACAAAAATGGGCTGGACTATTTAGGCTAAAATTCAAACATTTTTTTTATCAGAGGGGGTATATTTTTTATTTTTTTGAAAGGAGAAGAATTAGATCGATCTGACGCGTGCTGGCGGCGGCGCTCGCGGGCGTGCAGCAGTGGGCAGTGACGCACATGGATCGGTCGATCGTGTCCAGCACATAAGGCGGCCGCGATAGGGCCCAGCCCAGGCGGATCCCATGTGGATGCTCGTGTGCGGGCTGCAGGCCGCAGAGGCGGATGCCCAGGTATTCGGCTAAGAGGTGCGAGGCGCTCATGCGTGTACGTGCCTCGGATGCATGCTTTGGAGATCGGAAGCTGCAAGTGCAGAGCAGTTATGTGGGATTTGTTAGGGCGTGTACAATGGTAGAGAAGGCACGCCTTCTCCTAGCTATCCACATCATTTAGAGAAGGTAAAATTATAAGTTATACAATGCATTATCTTTTATTGCCATCACTAACAATTAATGATAATTTATTATATTTTAGTAGGAAATTGTATTTCTAAGGGAAGACAAATGGTACAATGATGAAATTAGTCTTCCCTTATTTCGTAAGAGATCATCTCTTAGCTAAGGGAAGGCAACCTCCCCTTTCTTTATTCTCTCTCCGCCAATTAGACAAATATCTTACGTGTTAATGCTAAGAGAAGGCTGACATCATCCATTGTACATGCCCTTAGTACTCCTTCTGATGCTAAGCAACTGTCGCTAGTTGTGCTATTAGTTTTAGTTTGTACCTCTATAGTTATTTTCCCACGACATTTAAAACGGACTAGAGGGAGTATTAAAAAAGCGCCAGGTATGTGTGCTTTTCCATCATGAGAAAAAAAGGATTTATCAGGAGCCTCAGAGTGGCAGTGAGGCAATGATGATACATGGAGTTTATTTTTAGGCAAGAACCATAAAACCATATATATAATAAATTACAAAATATTTACAAGGAAGCACCATAAATCAGAACTAATCAATGCAAGTTTTGTAAAACCATATATATAATAAATTACAAAATATTTACAAGGACGCACCACAAACCAGAACTAACCAGTGCAAGTTTTTCTAACATTTAGAAATCAAAACTGTGAGCTCCAGATTATGGAAGTTACAAGTTCATCTAGTCTGTCAAAGCCAGCCAGATACTTGGCTCTAATTCTGAAAAGAAACTATCTTGAGATCCCTTTTGAATAGATGTGTTTCCAAGAGTTTTACTATAGGCCTTATACCATGAAAAATGAGATCATTCCTTTACATCCACATATTCCAGCAACCCAGGATGATGCTGAGAGCAATTTTCCTTGGGAGGGTTTGGATGGCAAGTTAACATTCCTCCATCACAGAAGTACCTCTATTTCAAGAGAGAAAGGGCAATCCAAAAAAGGTGGAGAGAAGATTCAATGGAGTTGGTGTTCCAAAGCATACAATTATAGCTAGACAGATGAATAGTTTTCCTTTGAAGCAATTCTCTCGTGTTATAAGTCTGTCTTTAAAATGGAGCAAAAGAAAAATTTATATCTAGGCATAGTTGCACTTTTCCAATTCTGATTGAAAATTCTTCGAGCTGCGGTTCTAGATTTCACTAATTTGTAAGCCTTATTGGATGAGAATATATTTGCACTACCTCTGAGGGTCCATTTATCAGGCTCATTGTTTGGTTGAAAGTTTTGCAACTGTAATTGTAAATCTTGCATCTGCAGATAAGCTAGAACTGAAAGTGGTGTGGGAAAATTCATATCAATGGAGTCTGCTTGAAGGAATTTCTGGAAGCTTTCATTGTTGGAGAGATAGTAAGAGTGAAGTTGCAGGTATTTTTCTCAACATGCTTGGTCTTGCCACTTGTCTTCCCACATGAGGATGGAGGATCAACGTTCAATATGACAATCTATCAAACTTGCTTGTCTTCCCACTTAATTTTTCATAATTAACTGTCAGTCCTGTGTAAGCTGCAAAGTGTTGGAGGGGATTTTTGGCATGAATCAGTTGAGTGTCACTTGCTTGCATAATAAGGACTACATCATCGGCATATTGCACAATTGGGAAATCAGGACAAGACACGAAGGGAATAGGTACTTTGATCAAATACATATTCATGGCTTCACTGAATATGGTCAGTAGTAGATAAGCCGCAAGGTCAAAAATGAGGAGGGAGAGAGGATCTCCTTGCCTAACTCCTCTATTACATAAGAACCATTTTCCAGGGATCCCATTAAGCAACACATATGGAAAACCAGTAGAAGAGGTCATTTCAATCCACTAAATCCATTTTGGATCGAATCCTTTGGTAAAAATAATATCTTTAATGGTATTGTGTTCCAACATATCAAATGCTTTCTCAAAATCCAATTTTAATATGAGACCTGGAGTTCCTCATTTTTTTTAAAGATGAATGTACTCAAATGCCCTAGGGAGACAATCTTTTTTTTTGAACCCAGCGGAGGAGGAACCCCACGGTTTTTAAATAGAGGAGTGAGACACCAGGAATTCGCCCAGACTGGGAATCGAACCCTTGTGGGCTGGCTGCACCACCGCAGCCTTAACCACCCGGATACTAGCCGGTTCTCTAGGGAGACAATCTTGAATGGGTCTATCTTCCAAAATGCCATATTGATTTTCATGGATTAATTTGGGCATGACTTTTTTTGAGTCTACTGGCCAGAAGCTTTATGATGATTTTTATGGAGCAACTTAAAAGAGAAATGGGTCTAAAATGGATTCAAACATTTGCAATCTTTTGTTACATGCATATGGAGGACACGAAAGATATTTGGTTTTGGTTTATTCGTCTTGGTATACATATATATGGGATGGCATCGATGACATGATACTGAAAAAGACGTAGAGTACAGGTTCACGGAAAAATTGACATAAATTGGCAGCGGGACGCCAAATTGATCAAGATGGACTGATGACGTGGAACGCACGTTCGCTGGGAAACCCCAAGAGGAAGGTATGATGTAGTCAGCAGCAAAGTTTTCCCTTGATTACAAAACCAAGGTTGTCAGATCCAGTAGGAATTGGAAGAGCTTCAGAAAGGTGTCAGCGGCGCCGTTACCCGATCACTGACGTGGACCTGCACACACACAATCAAAGTACTTTGCCCCAACGAAACAGAAAGGTTGTCAATCTCCCCGGCTGGCTGAATACAAAGGGTTAAACGTATGGTGTAGAATATGATGATGGACACAAAAGTAGGAGCAGGAAGTAACGTAGAGCGTGGTGAAAACGGTGTTTGTATCAGTGTGGAATAAAGGACCGGTGTCCACAGTTCACTAGTGGTGTCTCTCCATAAGACAAATAAATATACATGTTGGGTGAACAAATTACAGCTGGGCAATTGACAAAATGCAAACGCATGACAATGCAATATATGACAAGCACATGTTCATTGTTATATCTATTGGGCATTACAACAATATACATAGACCGCTTACTAGCTGCATCTATAACTCATAATCCACTCACAAGATAGCTTCCGGGTCTCCCATTAGTATTAAGTTGCAAGCAACAGATTATAGCATTAAGCAAAGTGTGTAATGTAAACAAACACATTAGACTTAACAGCAGTACCCCTAAGCTAAGAATCGGTTATTTTATCCCTAGTGGCAACAGCACATCTATAGGCTTAGTTGTTTCTGTCTATCAAGCCCAGACTTCTAGAGGCATGAACCTACTATCTGGCATAAATACTCTCTCTTGAAGTCATTAGCATCTACTAGCAAATGTGCCCGTGCGTTGCTACGGTGAAGTTTTACTGAATATATTTTCCTTCCTCTAAATTTTAACTAATGATTACGGCTCTTCTAGTTCTGACAAAATTCTGTGTGAGAGTGGGACATCACCAGTATGGCTAGTGCAAAGTGCAATTCTCTACATTTGTTTGGTCGGTCTGTCTCCGTAAGGTGAACTGAAACAAAGGAGTGATAACATCAGGTAGGTACCGAAACTCTCAAGTAAAGAACTACAGATGTTCATCTAAAAAAAACTACTTTACAGATGTTCATCTACCACTGGTGATTTATCTAGCCACCGATCACAACTTTAAACTAAGCAAAACCACTACCGGTGAACTTGACATTAAGCAAACACCAATATATCACATCCAATTTAACCAGAGTTTATCTGTTTCCGTGCAAGCATAACTTTTGTGTGAACCTCTAAACAATCACGCACACTATCAATCATATTGTCATACGGAGTACATAGCAAATTCCAAAAAAAATGTAAATTTAAATAATTCCATGTTGTTGGCAGAATTACAAGTGCGCTGATTATGGGTGTTTATGGCCACAATCAGTCAGACGGTTGGGATTTTCGAAAAATTGGGGCAGGATGTGTATTGCAGCAGCAATATACATACACGAGTGGCAGAGTACATAACATCATTCTAGCTCCTTGGGTTGCCCAAATTTGCAACTGAGGCTATGAATACATGGACACAAACATGCAGAACAGACACAGGCAGAAGTCAGAACACACAAACACTCTGTTGACTGAACCTGACGTTACCGTTCGGTGGTGGTACTGCGAATAGGAGGAGACGCCGTGGCCATGGCTTCGGAAGGTCGACGCGCCGGTGCCTCTCGTGCTAGTCATGAGCGCCCGCCATGTCCATGCCATCTTCTTCAAGACGCACGCTAGCTTCCAGGAGGAGGAAACCAAGAACACCAACTGTCGAACTGTGCCTCCCAAGGAAATAATGCAACAAATCCATGCGGTCAATCCAACTTGAAATCTAATCAAACAATTCTGAAAACAATCTGCTCACTTTTTCATGAACCGATCTGGATGTAGCAAAATAAAAATGTAAGCAAATTAGATCGGAAGCAAATCACATGGAGAATTCATTGAAGAAAATCACGTCTGAGAAACATGGAGAATCCACCGATCTAAAAAGGGGCACGAACCTTTTTTCATCTTCACTGAATCCCATCTTTGTCGAAAGAAGCAGCTCGGCAGCGGACGTGGAGCAGCGGCCGAGCCATCCGCACATTGCCTCGGTCCGCTACTTTCTCGCCTCCGTCGTGGCGGCCGCGCGCGGCCCAGTCCGGCGCCGGCGCGGGAATGGCCTTGGTGACGGTCGCCGGCTCCGCAACTAACTTGATTTGGTGGGAATTTTTATAGAGTTTCTGTGGGACTCACGCGTGTAAGAGAGGGCTATATATGGGTTGATTTTCGTGAGTGAGGAGGCAAGAAATTAAACGGAGCAATCTAGTACGGGAATCGATTCGGGAGGAATCGAGTTCGTACCGAACTCGTTTTGGGCGATAGGCCGATGTTGCGCCGGCTCCGCTGGGCGAGGCGATCGAGCGACTTTGAGGAAGAAAGTTTCGAACCTTTTTTTCAACTTACGGGTGGCAGAGTGGGTAATTACTCAGTATTTCAGGGGCAAGACAAAATCAATGACACACCAAACCGCGGAAGACTTACTACTTTTATTATTAGGTAAAGACTTGGCCAAAGCATCTACTAACAACGGAGAGCATGCAGTAACATAGATAAAACATAATATAGATAGATGAACAAACTTGATCATAACTTCACAATTCATCGGATCCCAGCAAACACAACATGTAGCATTACATAAAGATGATCTTGATCATGTTAGGCAGCTCACAAGATCTAAACATGATAGCACAAGGTGGAGAGACTACCAACTAGCTACTGCAATGGACCCATAGTCCCGTGGAGAACTACTCACGCATCACTCCGGAGCCAGGCATGGTGATGTAGAGCCCTCCGGTGATGATTTCCCCTCCGGCAAGGTGCCGGGAAGAACTGCAGAAACCCTCCCGAACTAGGTTGAAGACGACGGCGGGCTCGGAACTTTTCGTAGATTTTTGCTCAGGTATCTAGGGTTTCCCGAATAGATGCAATTTATAGGCGAAAGGGCGGCGTCGGAGGGCACCCGAGGTGGGGCGGCGGCCTCGGGCGTGGGCCCACCCTTGGCCGTGCCATGGGCCCGCCTGCCTCCCTCGGCTGGCCTCCAGACTTCTCCTTCTGGCTGCTGCTTCGTCTCAGTCCAGAAATAAATCAGTTAAATTGGCGTCTGATTCCGAGAATATTTCCAGAATAGATTTTCTTAAACAAAAATACAGCAGAAAACAGGAACCGGCACTGTGGCATCTTGTTAATAGGTTAGTCCCAGAAAATGCATAAAAATGATATAAAGTGTAAGATAAACATGTGGTAATCAATATATAATTGGCATGGAACATCAAAAATTATAGATACGTTTTGGACATATCAAGCATCCCCAAGCTTAGTTCCTACTCGTCCTCGAGTAGGTAAATGATAACACAAAGATAAGTTTTGAGATGACATGCTACCAACATAATCTTGATCATATAGTAATGTAAAGCATGTGAGCTGAGATCAAATCATTCAAAGCAAAAGTCTATGTTTGATATTAAACACATAGATGAATAAAGCAAGACAATTAAACAAGTAAAAACCTTTCATGGAAGATGCTATAAAGACATGAAACCGTACAAATTTCATTATAGATGTTTTAAGCATTCAGTATAGAAGTTCATCCTTCTACTCAAGCATCCAGCAATCTTTCACAAACATAGAAAGGATCCAGTCAAGCAAAAGTATCACAAACGTAATGAATTCACTGGTTAGAAGTTTTACTCAACCGGTGAGCGTAAGCATTTGGTATTAGCACCAGAATGTTATGGCAAAGAGAATAATAATGGGGGTTTGGAAGGCCAATGGAAGAAAGGCTCACAAAACTATAAATGATCATTAGACAAGAGGAAGTCTTATAATCGAAGCTATGCAAGGAGTAGTGATTGCCATGCAACGGATGCACATAGAGCTATAAGTGTATGAAAGCTCTCCAATGGAACTAGTGGGGGTGCATCCAACTTGGTTCCTCATGAAGACCTATAGCACTTTTGAGGAGGCTCATCATTGGAATATACAACCCAAGTTCTATAACGTAAATTCCCCACATAGTTATACTAATGAAACATGAGAACTCTCTCATATGAAGCATAGGTGCTACTAGCACAAATGATGACTATAAAACTGGTGCTAAACATGAGCACAAGTGTGGATAAAGGATAGTAATGTTGCCCCCTCTCTCTTTATTTCTTTTTTTCTCTTTTTTTCTTTTTTTTTCTTTTTCTGTTTCTCTTTTCAATGGCCTCCGTGGCTTTTTCACTTTTCTCTCCCTCACTGTAGGGGCAACACTCTAATATGACAACACACTTTTTGGTACAAATAACTCATAATGAACAAAACATGATGTATAAAACTGTATGCCTCTGCCAGTGTACAGGATGTGCAATGATCTAGCGTAACATGGGTAAAACCACACATCAGCTGTATAGAATCATGCAAAGCAATATATAACAATGATGAATGACAACAAGTCATGTAATGTAAGGTGGAAGTTGCATGGCAATATATCTCGGAACAGCTATGGAAATGCTGTGATAGGTAGTTATGGTGGCTGTTTTGAGGAAGATGTTTGGCTTATGTGTAGGAGAACAAGATGAAGTTCTCCCACGGGGTTGGATGTACTGGCGAAGTATGCACAACTCTCAATGTGAGCAGAAGGCAATGCACAACACCGAAGAGGCTAGCAAAATATGGATGGTGGAAGTGCCAAAAACCGTAGCTCAACATTAGTCAAAAAGAACTCACAAGTTTATTGCAAACAACTAGCAGGTTCAACATTAAGAGCATGATTAAATTTACCCAAGGAGGGCCGTTCACGGAGGCACAAGTACCCCGCTAGATCCCTCGACCTTAGCACGCAACTATGTTGTTTCCAAAAACCTTCAGACATGAGAAGCTATCAAGTCCAACTACACCTTCAGCAATTTTAAGAGTTTGTAGTACGGTACAAGCTTTAATAACACAACCACTAATCAGATTTTAGCTTTAATTAACCAGCAAGCATTTAACATCTAATTTCTTAATATCTCAAAACATTTGCAAGGAATCAAGTTATCAAAGTTCAATGATCTACAAGACTATGCAAGTTTTTCCATTATACAACTACCACACACTTTAGCATTTTCTGTTCCAACCAGACGCCAATTATACAACTCTCCAAACAAATATAAGTGAAGCAAGAGAGTACTTTCTATAAAAGAACTAATAGCTCTGAACAAGAGATACATGAAAAACAAGAGCTAATAGCATAGCAGTGCTAAACAAGAATACTCAACAAGTATAAGTGAAGAACAGGAGTATTCTAAGCAAAAGCGGAGCGTGTCTCTCTCCCAAACAAGAGTGCTAGGATCCAACTAAGTTATGATCAGAAAACAAAACAAAAACAAACAGAAAATAAACACACAGACGCTCCAAGAACAGCACACAATATGTGAAGCAATAAAAATATAGTCTCACTAGAGGTGACCTGATAATTTGTTGATGAAGAAGGGGATGCCTTGGGCATCCCCAAGCTTAGACGCTTGAGTCTTCTTGATATATGCTGGGGAGATCCAAGGGAGCCTCCCCAAGCTTAAGCTTTTCTCTCTTCTTGATCTTCTTATATCATCCTCCTCTCCTAATACTTGAAAACTTCCTTCACACAAAGATAACTCGCAAACTTCATTAGAGGGGTTAGTGCATCAAAACATAAACTCACTTGGTTCTGTAAAAACACATTGCATACTTTAGTTCAAACATTAGCTACTGTTACTAAGCAAGATCGTGATCTCCCCCGAAGAACGTGAATCTATACTTGCAAAAGAGACAATGCAAAACAAAGACAAAATCTGTCAAAACCAGAACAGTCCGTAAAGACGAATTTTTCGAGGCACTTCCGATGCTCAAATCAGAAAACGGTTAACTAACGAAAGATAGGTAATAAGTTCAGGCTTCTGCTCAAAATTTACAGATTAAAATAGTAATCTGTGATTTTTCACGAATTTTTACCGTGAGGTACAGAAATCTGTTTCTGGACAGCAAATAAAACTTTACCACCCTCTTGCATTAGAGGCTTTTCTTGGCACAACAAAAAGGAAAATAAAAGATACAAAGGAGTTGTTACAGAAGTAAACAACCTCCTTGACTCAAGAAAACAAAAATAACAGGAAATAAAATTGGGTTGTCTCCCAACAAGCATTTTTCTTTAACGCCTTTCAGCTAGGCGCAGTAGCAAAAAGATCAAGTATTATCAAGAGTAGCATTGAAAGCATAAGGGAGTTCTTCAAAAGTGCAGCCAGGTGTATCTAAAGGATCTGAACATGATTCAAGAGCAAAAATTTTAAAGGCCTTTTCAGACTCCAATATGTCAAATGGTGAACGTCCAGTTTTAGAAACTTTGGGTACATGATGCCCCTTTTTGGCTGGAATTGCCTTTGGATTTAAAGAAGAAAAGGTGTTCCCAAAAGTATCAATAATTTCCTCAAGTTTTTCAATTCTCAGGACTTGATCATCCTTACTTTTTTTAGTCTCTAACATTTTGATTCTTCTATTCATATTTCTCAAAGAAACATTAAACTTAGTAGTGTTGTCAAGAATCTTCTTATCAATTTCACTTACTTTATCATTGTTTGGTAAATTAGTAATCATGCAATCTAGTTTTTCCATGACATTCTCTAAGGTAATTTCAGTTTTAGTATCATTAACAGGAGGAGTTCCAACAAGACTTTCAATAACATTACGTGCTTCTCCCGCGGGAGTCCCTAAAAAATTTTCCTCCTGTTAAGGTATCCAAACATGCCTATACCAACTTGAAATGCCAACATAGAAGTTCCTAAGCAGAATAATATTTGAGTGTTTCTTAATACACCTATGATGAGCATCACTGATTATATACCAAGCATCTTATAAACTTTCTCCACCCTTTTGTTTAAAAGAACGAACTTCAACATCAGGTGACAGGACATAAGGAGTAGAACTAGACATACTGACAAAACAGGAAATAAAACTAGAACTATTTTTTTTTTTGTTTTTTCGATTATAAAAGCAAACAAGATAAAATAAAATTAAACTAAGCAAGACAAAAACAAAGTAAAGAGAATGGTGACGTGTAACTCCCCTTGCTGTAGCCTCCAATTCCCCGGCAACGGCGCCAGAAAAAGTTGCTTGATGACGTGGAACACATGTTCATTGGGAAACCCCAAGAGGAAGGTATGATGTAGTCAGCAGCAAAGTTTTCCCTTGATTACAAAACCAAGGTTGTCAGATCCAGTAGGAATTGGAAGAGCTTCAGAAAGGTGTCAGCGGCGCCGTTACCTGATCACTAACGTGGACCTGCACACACACAATCAAAGTACTTTGCGCCAACGAAACAGAAAGGTTGTCAATCTCCCCGGCTTGCTGAATACAAAGGATTAAACGTATGGTGTAGAATATGATGATGAACACAAAAGTAGCAGCAGAAAGTAATGTAGAGCATGGTGAAAACGATGTTTGTATCAGTGTGGAATAAAGGACCGGGGTCCACAGTTCACTAGTGGTGTCTCTCCATAAGACAAATAAACATACATGTTGGGTGAACGAATTACAGCTGGGCAATTGACAAATTGCAAACGCATGACAATGCAATATATGACAAGCACAAGTTCATTGTTATATCTATTGGGCATTACAACAATATAAATAGACCGCTTGCTATCTGCATCTATGACTCATAATCCACTCACAAGATAGCTTCCGGGTCTCCCATGAGTATTAAGTTGCAAGCAACAGATTATAGCATTAAGCAAAGTGTGTAATGTAAACAAACACATTAGACTTAACATCAGTACCCTTAAGCTAAGCATCGGTTATTTTATCCCTAGTGGCAACAGCACATCTACAGCCTTAGTTGTTCTGTCTATCAAGCCCAGGCTTCTAGTGGCATGAACCCACTATCTAGCATAAATACCCTCTCTTGAAGTCATTAGTATCTACTTGGCCAAAACATCTACTAACAACGGAGAGCATGCAGGAACATAGATAAAACATAATATAGAAAGATGAACAAACTTGATCATAACTTCATAATTCATCGGATCCCAGCAAACACAACATGTAGCATTACAGAAAGATGATCTTGATCATGTTAGGCAGCTCACAAGATCTAAACATGATAGCACAAGGTGGAGAGACTACCAACTAGCTACTGCTATGGACCCGTAGTCCCGTGGAGAACTACTCACGCATCACTCCGGAGGCAGGCATGGTGATGTAGAGCCCTCCGGTGATGATTTCCCCTCCGACAAGGTGCCGGGGAGAACTGTAGAAACCCTCCCGAACTAGGGTTGAAGACGACGGCGGCCTCAGAATTTTCGTGGATTTTTGCCGGGTATCTAGGGTTTCCCGATTAGATGCAATTTATAGGTGAAAGGGCGGCGTCGGTGGCCAGCCAAGGTGGGGCGGCGGCCTAGGTACGCGGCCCCACCCTGGGCCGCGCCGTGTGCCCGCCGGCCTTCCTGGTGTGTCCCCCGGCTCCGTCCTCCTGGCTGCTGCTCTGTCTCGGTCTAGAAATAAATCAGTTGAATTGGCGTCCGACTCCGAGAATATTTCCAGAATAGATTTTCTGAAACAAAAAGACAGCAGAAAACAGGAACTGGCACTGTGACATCTTGTTAATAGGTTAGTCCCAGAAAATGCATAAAAATGATATAAAGTGTAAGATAAACATCTGGTAATCAATATATAATAGACATGGAACATCAAAAATTATAGATACGTTTTGGACGTATCATGGACTCCGTACGGCGAGAGGCGACGTGTGCATAAGCCTTGTGGAGTCAGTCAGATACATTCGGCTGAGATCTGACACGTTAAGGGATCAATAGGGGTTGATCGGGGCACATGATTTTTCTTGTTACAAATAATTTTATCTTGCCCCCCCAGTGTCGCTCCACAGGGCGACACCGGGGACGACCGACACGCCGCCTCCAACACCTCCTCCCCTAGCCCGCTCGCCGCCGCTGCCGCCGGCGCCTGCCGCGGTGGCGCCGGCCCCCCTGCGGATAAATGTTGTTGGGGGGAGGTTACTGCTACTCGTCGCGCCAGCCGTCGGCCAACTCTGCTGGGGGAGGATGTCGTCTCGCCGGCGTCGGGAAGCCGGGGCGGCGGCCCCGGAACTGGTGGTCCATGCAATCTTCATCTTCATCAACAACAGAAGGAAGGGGAGAGGATCTCGGACGGATCACAGCCGGGCTTCCTCTTCAGATCTGAGGCCCGGCTGCCCTTGCGGCAGCGTGCTCGTCCGCATCTACTGGATGTGGCCATGGCGGGGCTGCGGAGGCGGCGTCGGGGCTCCTGGCGCAGCTCCGGTGGCGGGCCGTGCGGCCCCGATCTGGGCCCGCCTTGGGCCGTGCGGGCAGCGGCCGGGTGGGCACGGTGGTGCTCCCCTGCTCCACGTGCGTGCAATCGCGTCGGCGCCATCAATGTGTGCACGGTGGTGCTTCCCTGCCCCCCGTTCTTCGGTCTTCATGGCGCTTGCGTGGCCAAGAGGTCGTCTGCGTCTTCGCGGTTGGGATGTTTCTCCGTTATTCCGGCAGCATGGGAACCGGGGCGGTGACCCCGGGTAGGCGACAGTGGTGCGGGAGGGCCGGCTCTGGCCTCTCGCCGGCGTGTGACGTGGTTGTCGCATCGAGAGGTGATTTGACCCCAGCGGCATGCGGATGCGATCGGTGGTCGGCAACAGAGCCACGTCGATCGGCTTGTCGCTCCTTCGCCCAAGCCCTCATGCTTGGTGGTTGAGGTTGCACTCCAGGTGAAAACCTTGCACTTTGGTGCCGACGGCGGCGGCGCCCAAGGGCGTCGTTTTCCTTCTTGTTTGCGTCGTGTGGGAGCTGCAATCCTCGACCGACGCGAGTTCCCTGAGTCTCTCCGGGTGAAAACCCAAACTCCTATGGAGTGGGCGGCGGCGGCGACGATCTCGTCGTTACCTTCTTGGAGGCGCCACTTCGGAGTGTCTTATCTCTCGCCGTGCGTCCGGCTTGCGAAAGTCGTGTGAGGTGGCTCTGGGCCTCGGGCGGTGGATGCCGGGGCGGCGGCCCCAGACGGTGGATGTGCGTCGAGGCGGCGGCCTTGGGAGGCGTGACGACCATGGCTCTATGTGGCAGGGCCGTGGTTCTGCATCGCAGGGGTGCGGAAAGAGTCACGAGGGTGGTTGGATCGTTGCCCTATGTTTTTTTCTTTTCTGTTTTCTGCTCGCCTCCGGACGTAATTTCACCCGGGGCGACACTTGTGTACGAGTGTACAAGTTTCCCCTTGCTAATACAAGAGAGCCAGCAATTGCTGGACCTTTCGAAAAAAAATAGAGGTCGATCGGACAAACATAAAAGGACGGCGAGATCAGTGATGACGACATAGAAGCGTGATGTTGATGGTGTCTGAATTCTATGTCGTGGAAACACATGGCGCATGCCCAAGGGATTGTGTGCTTCGACATGCGATGGCATGTGGTTGACTCAACATGGTGCACACTTGAGAGTTTGAACTCAAGAGGCGCAAGGGTGGACTGATCATCCACCACGAAATCGTGTTGAAGGTGGAGCTGGATTCTAATAAAAGATTCCACTCGGCTGATGAATGGGCTATGCCGTAAATCGACAAAGAATCAAAACTTATTTCGGCAAAAAGTGAGCGGCATGTTGTTCGGGCTACAACTCAATGGTTGAATTGGTGGACCTTCTCACAAAAAAGAAAAATCGAATTAAGTTGTTTGACTTGCCGTGTCTGTGCACACCATACTCCTGTGTTCACGTTGATACCAACTCTAATACTCCACAAAGTCACCTGATTGCTACCTAATGAAGTGTCTCCCTGCAGTTTGTTTACCTCGCTGTTGTTACCGTATTGTCTATGATTTCTATAACCACGACTCTGAAAGTGCTGAATTTGTGCAGATCTTCATTAACTTCACACGGGTAATGCAACAGCCTCCTAATTTTAATGTTCTCACAGGTTTATTGTTAAGCATGCTGGTCAATTGTAATTGCGTTGAATAACAATTTTTTTGCTGTGACTGTAGAATTTGGAGCTCGTGGGGGCACTCCTCTTCTTCCTGGAATGAAGAACTCCATTCTTATAGCGCAACCGATTAGAGAGAAGACCTCCAAATCAAAGACAAACTAAGGGTGTGTTTGGTTGGGTGGCTAGCCACCTGGTGGTTAGTGGTAGCCACTTTTTATGTGGTTACCCACTGTTTGGTTTGTGGTGTTGGGTATGTGTAGCCATATTTTGAGTATATTTCCTCTAAAACCTGGTTGAGAATATGGTGGTTGAGGCCAACCACCCACCGCGGCCTCGTTAAAATCACCCGCGAAGTGATCTCACCCTCCCTCCGAAAACCCGCGAACCAGAAACCCTTATCAAATCCCTCGTTTCTTTTCCCCTCTCGTTCCCTCCCATCCTGATAGAGTTCCTTGCGGCGGCAGCAGATCCACTGCAGCTAGCATCCGAGGAGACGCCGAGGACCAGCTGAACAAGGCAAGCTCCTGCCATCCCTTCTCCGTCTCTCTCCTCTCCGTCTCTCTCACTTGTTCAGCGCGACGGGCTACGGGTCGCTGGATCTGGAAATCTGGTCGAGGCTCCATGCCTGCAGTGCGCGTCAGGTGGCCGGGCAGCCGGCCGGCCGCAGTGCGCGTGGTGACGGCAGGCTGCACTGGTGGTTGGCCGGCCGGATGTTAGCTGTGATGTGCAGTGCTGACCCACCCATGGTGCGCGTGTGGCCGGCCAGATGCTAGCTGTGATCCGTGGCTACAAGTTAATTAGCACACAAAGTAGTCTAGCTAGATAGATCCATAGATGTAAATCTGAGCAGTTTTGCTCTCTAGTTTCTCTGGTCTAATTTCATTCTATATCATGGACAGGTACTAAAGACAGGACACGTTATTTGAGGGTGATATTCTGCATCAAGACTTGAGGTAGTTTTTCTCCCCCAAATTATAATGTGTTTTGGGCAGAAAATGTGCATGTTGTGTCGGTTTTAATACATAGAAATCTGCTAGTAGTGGCTATGCTGTGGAAGTTATATGCTGTGTAATTTTGCATTGTAGATGGACAACAAGACAAAGATTTTAATTTTTACAGCCGTGGCACATATGTTCATCTCTATGATGACATTGGTTGTCCAATCAAGAAAGAGAAAAAGAAGAGCAACCATTACATATGCCCCATCGATGATAGGGATAGAATGAGGAGAGAGTATTTTGATCACAAAGTTTGGAAGAATGACACAACTTGTGTGAACATGCTTAGGCTACGAAAAGAACCATTTTTTTATTTTGTCAACTCTTTAGGGACCGGAAATTGTTGAAGGACACGATACACATGTCTATTGAGAAGCAACTAGCCATGTTTTTGCACACCGTTGGTCACAACGCTAGAAATAGAGTAATTGGTGGTAACTTTGGTAGATCGGTGAGGTTTTTAGCCGTTATTTTAAAAGAATCCTCCATGCCATTAGTGAGCTTCGAGATGACCTAATTAGGAAGCCTTCAATGGAGATTTCACCTAAAATACAAGGGAACCACCGGTGGGATCCATATTTTAAGGTATGAGAGTGACAACCACATTTTTCATTTTGTAGGCATGGATTTGTTTAGATCCTAATTTTTTCGTTTCATTTTCACCACATAGGATTGTATTGGAGCTATTGATGGTACACATGTACGAGCCAGTGTTACTCCTGAAATGGAGCCTGCTTTTCGTGGTAGGAAGACACATGCTACACAAAATGTGATGGCGGCCATTGATTTTGATCTTCGGTTCACATATGTGTTGGCTGGTTGGGAGGGGACAGCACATGATGCTCTAGTTTTACGTGTGCTTTAACACGTGAAAATGTATAATACTTGCTGAACTGAGTTTTTTATGTATAATACTTGCTGAAATGAGTTCTTTTATGCCCAATACTTGCTGGAATAATCCATCTTATGCCTATATGTTGCTGAATTGTGTGTTTCATATTTTTTAAAGGCACACAAAGAAGATGCACCTTTCCTTAACAAGCCTATTGAGCATTATGATGAGATGGCTATTATCCATGGCCAAGCTTGGCCACGGGAGAATATGCAAGAGGCTCAAATGAGCCTCTAGCTACAGAGGTGACTAATCTTGAAGAAGAAGAGGTAGCTAACAATGGAGATTCCCGGATGTTGAAGTTACCCAATCACACAATGGAGGTCAGTCATCGGCTCCCAAACAAAAAAAAGGTGAAAACTAATCCTAGTGCGGAAGATGGGCTGCAAGCAACTCTCTTGGCTTGTAGCGAAAGACTTGCTATTGCCATAAAGAAAACTGCTGGCACTAACCAGAACTCCTTGGATGGTCTTTGGGATGGCATGAAAACACTCCTAGATTTTGGTTTGGATTTTCTTGCCCATTACTATGCCTATTTGGTTGAGAATCCTAATTTAGCAACAGCGTTTCAGTGTTGGAGCCTCCTCAGAAGATGGTTTGGGTTTCTAGGTATGTTAATAAGACATTTCCTGAAGCTGCTGGTCTTGGAGCTAGAGATGATGATGCTTATGGCATGTTTGACTTGGGCTTTCAATGCCAACTAAAGCATTGTACTAATAGTTCTACGGACTTGTGCTAATTATATTTTAACTAGTACTCTATAATTATATGACACTATGATATGTTTTATTTGTAAATTGTCTTGTGTTATTGAAATGTGGTGCTGAAATTTTTGTTTCTTCATGTCTAAATAGAACGTGATATCAAAATATATTCTATTTTCGAAATTCTCATTATCCATACCATATAGAATTATGTAGCCAAAATCTCATGTTGTGGGGGTATTTTCACCACCATATCAAAGAGGTTACCATATCACCCACACCTCAAACCATAGCCACTTTTTATCAATTCAACCAAACACAAAACTTGACTAACCAACTCACACAACCAAACATGAAAAGTGGTTAACACCAACCAGGTGGATAGGGGTACCTTAACCACTTTTTCATAGCCACTGAACCAAACATACCCTAAGGTTCTGAATGCCTACAGCCACATTTTCTTGCTCAAGCTGGTATCGGTACACGTTGACAGTTGGAAGGCAGTTAGATGTGCATGACATTTGTACTAGCGTGTACTCCTGTTTTATTCTTGAGATGGATTGGTAGGAAGTAGGAGTACATGGTACTACGTCGGGTTCGGTTTAATTGTTGTCGAAAGTGTACTGCGCTAGTTCAAAGTTCTACCAAGCAGGGGACACTTAATACGGATCAGACGAGTATTATTTTTCACGCACTTCGTTATAGTACCGCAGTATCAATTGAGAAATTGGCGGTAAGATTTATTTGGTCGCTAGAACATTCCTGGTGCTTAATCAATTACTCGTCCGGCAGATGATGGTTGGCATCAGTAACTCGAAATATACTATATAATATGTGTATCTGATCAGCTTATTCAGTAAATAATAAGCATTGGACCCGCCATCTTCCTATGATTTGCAAAACAAATAATAGAAACTGCATCCTCGTATGTACTACTATGAAAAGAAGGCGCAAAATTTACCAATCGAAAGCAAATCATGTGCAAAAAAACCTATCTAAAACCCTCAGTCCCACTCGTCGCCGGAGATGATGTCTTGCTCGTCCTTGGGTGGCCGGACGACGGTCACCACCTCCGCGGCGGCCTGACTGATACCTTCCTCCAACAGCTTCTTGCCCCTCTCCACGACCAGCTTCCTCCCTTCTCTAGGACGTACATCCCCTCGTCCACCACCTCCTTGCGTTTCCGGTTGGCTACGACCAGCACCCTCTCGTTCTCCGCCGACCGCCACGGCAGAACCCGGCCGTCCGCCAGCTCGATTACCACCGCCTCGTCGGCCACCGCCATGACGGGGGCCCAGCCCGGCAGCACCGCCCACCGCGCCCACCCCTTGTCCACCTCCACGATGCCAAGGTCCGCGTCCGTCTTGCTCCGGTTCCTCCTCGGCGCGAGATCTACGGCCTCGACGCCGTCCGTCTCTTTTACTACCGGCAGCAGCAGGACGATCGACGCTTCTGAGATCTCGCCGTACATGAGCCGCACCACCGGCACAGCGGGACGCGCGTTGACGTCTTCCTCTGGCTCCTCCACTTCCTCGCCGGCAGCCTTCTTGATGGCCCTCTCTATCTCTAGCTCCACCCGCGCCCTGGCCGACTCGGTCTCGACCACGTCGAGTGCGCGCTCGAGCAAGGGAATGCGGTTCTCGTTGTCGAAGATGGCCTCCCGCGAGAGCCGGAAGCGCGCGTACGCGAGGCAGTCGCCGGCGGAGTGCCTGTCGAATGCGTTCCAGCCTTCGTCGCCGCGGCGCTGCGGGAAGTCCTTCATGGCGCGCGCGAGCTCGCGCACGCCCCTGCCCTCGAGGTTCCTGGCGATCGCGAGCTTGGCGGCTTGTATGCGCTGGCGTGCGTTGAGGAAGCGGAGCTCGTAGAGGAGGTCGGGCCCGCCGTAGGAGTCGAAGTGGCGGAGGAGATCTTCCGGGAAGTCGTCGGAGATGAGGGAGTCGCGGACCTGGGAGGCGACAACCAGGCGGTTCTGCTCGACTCCTGACATTCCGGTGGCCTCCTCGATGGAGGCCGGGGTGAAGCCCTCGCGGAAGAGGGAGGAGATGAGGGGCGAGTACTCGTACCAGAGGCCCATTCGGTCGCGGAGCACGGCCAGGCGCTCGGTGAGGTCGAGGTTGCGGTAGTTGACGGGGAGGGGGGAAATCGGCGGGTGGAAGGGCTGGTAGAGCTGGGCCGGCGCCGTAGGGGGCGGGGTGCGCGGGAGCCTTCCACCGCCGCCGCACCCCCTCCTCCGCCGCTACCGGGGAGGATGAGCTTGCCGCCATTGGGGGGGCTGCCCCGGGGGGTCCCACCGCCGCGGGGAGGATGAGTGCCGCGATGGTGAAGGTGCATCGACGGCGGTGGTGGTGGACAGTGGAGAGGGGCTTGTGGTGGCGCGGGCCGGTGGAGGCCGGGTGGGGTGCGAAAGGGAGAGCATGGTGGTGATAAGGGAATGGAGGAGCGCAGAGGAAGCGGGGCAGCTTATCTCATCTCGGCGCATGGACGGGGAAAGGGTTTCGGTTAAGTCATTGGAATTTGCGAGTAGAACCTGAGCAAAACCGCTTCAGTAATGTTCCGGCCGGCCCGCCAAACTAAGCCACGACGCCAATCACCACTCAGCATCTCCACGTTGTTCCAGGGATGGCAAATTTTTTTTTTGAAATGTTGTGTACAGTATTTATTTATTAATCTATACTACTATTAAAAGAGCAAACATATGACGGATACATTAAATTTAAATCGTCCAATATCAGATCAACGTATCAGATTGCTCGGTCCGTGTTGAGCACCTCAACACAAACCAGCGAACCGGTACGAAATCTATTTCTCTCATCTCGAACCTCTTCGCCGAAACGAGCGGGCAAGCGCTGAGCGCCGCCGTGATTCGCGCGCTGCCACCCCCGCTGCTGCCACCCCCGCTGCTCCGTACCCCGTGGCCGGCGCTTTCCCACACCCGTCGCCGGTGGATCTCGCTGCCACCCCCGCTGGTTAATTCCGTAATACTCCATGATCGACATGATGCTGGCTGTCAACTAGAGTATCAGTTTGCTTGCAACTTTTAAATCAATTTTTTGTTGAACTTGCATAATTTATGAGTTTTTTTTTTTGGTTCAGATTGTACATTTCACTTTTCTGGCCCGTTCTTTAATTTTTCCCTTGCGCCATGATTTTCCAGCAATTTGGTACCGTGCAGGTTGATGAGCCGAAATTGTATGGTGATCAGAACGATATGTATGCTTTCTACCACTCTAAATATATTTATCCGGTTGACTGTGGCTTATGAAAATAGTACTTCTCCAGTTTTAGGTCTTCAGATTTCCCATACCTGTACTTGTATGGGTGTGATTGCTTGATATCCTTCCAGTTTTTTTTTCTAGGTTGAATTTGAAAGCTCAATTTCTTTTGCAGGTGATAGTTGGTTGAGAAGATTTGAAAAAATAATATCAAGGGAAATGCATATTCAGGAAAGGACTACAATTTAAAACATATGAAGCCTTTCTTTCATTTAGATGTCCTTTTACTACTTAGATGTTACATAAGTGTGCAATGACCGTTCATACAAATGCTTAGATCTATAGGAACATGATAAAATCATCTCATAAATCCAATTCTGAATTCTGAAACAAATCATGTAGAGGTGCATTCCATTGTATTATACTTTGCCTCGCTTATTCAGATGTTTTTCTCTCTTGTGAGTGTTGTGATCTATCGCCGCCTCATGACCTACCACCGTCCGCGACGCTGCCACTCCCGCCGATGTCCCCAACACGCGATAAGGTTCTAACTTTATCCTGTAGTTCGTATATTGATATACAGCCTTCTTTCTTATTCTTCCACTTTTAGTTATGGCAGTGATTGCACAACTCAGACTCTACCATGGGTTCCTCGACCATAGTTATGGTATATGGCCAAAATATCTTGATTGTTTAAATAGTGTGACTGGATCATCTTAGGAACTGTAACATTACTAAAGGGTCTAGCAAAGGTCAAACAATCTCAATTGATATTTGTTTGCTTTTTGGTTTCTTGATTGCAGTTGCAACACAGTCATGGTGAAGAGTGAGACTCCAAGTTGAAGATGAGGGTAATAAGCAGGTAGGGGTATGAGTGAGTGAGTGTAGTGTGTCTGCATATCCTGTTACTACTATTTTGGAAGAACTGAAGAGTTCAGTAGCTAGATAGGCCCAAGATAGCTTGTAAGGCAGGTGGAAATATGATCTCATTTTGATGTCTTGTAAATTTGTAAATTTGGTTATATTACCAATGCATTTTCATGATTGAATGTGTTGGCTTGTTTGTTTGTGGCTGCTCTCGGTGCTCATTTCTCACTCTACTTTTGGATGATGCTTGGCACAGTAAACTCATTTCTCCCTTGTAATTTTAGATTGCTCTTGGCATTTTTTCTTAAAACATATACTATTATGTTTTAGAAACATGAATTGGGATAGATGGAAAATATTCATGATTTAACTATTTGTAAATTCTTATTTGATGTATCATAATTATGTTCAGCCAAACAGTGTTGTTATTTTGGATGATTTAGAGTGCCATCGAGGATAAAGATATCAATGCTTGCGAGAAAATATATATTAATTCATATTAATTTGTTTGCATGTGTTTTCGTAAATTTGTCGATATTAGTCGAGACGCGCATTGCGCGTGCAAAATTACTAGTTAATTAAGTGAATAAAGCATTCGTACAACTCCCTATTAGCAAACTTTGCAATCTCATGAGCAAGGAGATTTGCTTTCCTACTTTTATACTCTATACTATTATCTAGTCCGAAACATGCCACGTCGGACGCTGACTGGACAAAAAAATTACACTTAAGTCCAACAGAGTAGAAGAAATTTCTATCCCGAGTCCTTCCGCTCTTTAGTTACGCCTGAGGATGAGCTCTCGCTCCGTACACCGCCTCTACCTCCACCGCGCCTAGGCACTCCGCCTACCGCGACCACCGCCGCCCTCCCAAGCCCCCCCCACCCTCGCCATGGCAGCCTCCTCTTGCCACTCGGCGGCGCCCTGCTCCGAGCGCACGCACCGCGGGTGCGCAACCAGCCATGGCTCCCCGACATCGACCTCCCCGCTGCGGTCGCGCGCGGACGTCACTGCGACAACGCAGCCCCCACAACCCAGCGCCTCCCGACCCGACCCGTCGTGCGCTCCATCGTGGTACGCCCAGCAGACGCCGGTGGCCGGCGCCCCTCGGACGCCTGCGGTCGGCGCTCCGGCGCGCCCCTCCTGCTGTGGAGTCTGGAGGATGGCAGACTGCCACTGGCAGGCGCCGCCACGCTCGCCCTCGTCAGGTCACGCCTGCGTCCCCAACGCGCCGCCCTGTTTGCGTGTCAAGGTTCGAGCTACGGCTCCGTCCTTGGTCTCGACAGCGCCACCCTCGCTGGTCAGGACCTCTCCCGCTTCAGGGTTCGTGGCTGGGCCACCAACCCGGGCCTGATTCCTGTTGGCCGCATTCTACCCATCCGGAGGCTCCGCTCCTCGGCGAGCTACCGGCGACCAAGGAGGAGCAGAGGCTCCTCCACTACAACGTCTCCTTCCAGCTCAAGCAAGTAGAGCGTCGTCGCAACGATCCTAGCTTTGCCAGCCCCGCGGCGTAGCCCCTTGCGCCCTCCGCACCTCCTCGACGGCCTAGCTGTCGTGGATGTCGCGGTGGCCGCAAACGTGCTAGGCGCGCGCCCACCCAAAGCTCGGACTACAACTAGGACAATTCAGTTACACAGCAGCTCAAGCAATTCAGTAGACATACACCTAGACAGCAACTAAGTAAGCAGCGGCCACAGCCTACCATCGCACTGTCGTGCGGGAGGCCATATCCAGCACAGGCCGACTGCAGCAGCGAGCGCCACCACATCCAGCTCCACAACACGGCCACGCCGACCTCCGATTGGAGCCATCCCCCCGCGCCGACCTGCGATTGGATCTGTCCCGACCTCGCCTCCCAAGCCACACCATCGACAGTGACCGACGTGCTAGCTGGGATCAGGAATTCAGGATTGAGGATTCTCCTCTGGATCGGAGGGGAGGACAGGGCGCCCTCCCTCTGTCGCCTGATTTGGGGATCCTAAATGTATGATGGGGTCTGGGGACCTAACTGCGAATACTAATAAAAATTAGGGATTTTTCTTGTTAGACTTAAGTGCAAGTTTTCGTCCCAGTCAGGGTCCGACGTGGTATGTTTTGGACTAAAAGGACTAATTAATCCTGGATTAGCAAGTTGTGGTACCACCAGTGTCCACTTTGCAAGTTGTGGGACTAGAAACGTCTGCGGCGCGCAAGTTGTGGGACTAAAAGTGTTAATTCCTCTTATCTTGACAATCTTTCCTTCAGGAACCAGGCAGTTGAAGTCATCTGCAATAATTCTGGTATCTGATCGATCAGTACCTCCTGGGTCAAAAATTTGTAAAAGAGGCAAGCAGTCTATTCAACAATGATCTTGTTACAAGGGTCGCTGATGGCGAGGGTGGAGAAAAAAACTCCTTCCTCTCGCGCGACCGATGCCCCCCGCGGCGGCGGCGCGTGCTCCTCGCGTCCCTCGCCTCTCAACCTCCCTCCTCCTCTCCTCCTCGTCGCCGCCGCCGGCAGGGGCCGACGGGCGAGGCCTGGGTGGCGTGTCCTTCCCCGCGTCGAGTAGGGGTGGAGGCGGGGCTCTCCTCTCTTGGTGGCGGTTCGGCTCGGGCGGCGACGGTCCGGCCTCGGCCGGGGGGCGGCGTGGCGGCCCGCAGTGCTGCGAGGCGGGCGCCAGCGCTGCAGGGAGGCTCGGCTCGGGAGCGCCCAGATCGGGGCCCTAGTGGCCCAGATCGGGGCCCGACGGGCCCATCTGGTCGGGACGAGCAAGCCTGTTTCGTAGCGTGTTCCGCAGCGGACGTGGAGATAGCCGGTGCAGGGGCAGTAGCGACGACGGCCGACCTGTTACAGCGTGGCAGCGAGCTTCACGGGGCCCTTCTAGGCCCGGCCGGACACTACAAGCAATATGATATGCTATGACCTTTTGATAATGACCCTAATAATATTGGTCACGGATCTATGACCATTTTGGACAATTTGGTCATACGCTCTTTTGGAGGGTCCAAATCCGAAAATATAACGACAAATTTGTGAGAAAGGTCATAGCCTCCTTACACGGATTTGTCATAATGCAGATAGCAAGAGCCTACGACCTTTTTCCTAGCCGGTTACGACCAATTTAAATGGTCATTCGCATGAGTTGACAGTCAACTCAGCAGTCTCACACAGGTGTCAGTAATTAGGTGGCATTTTCGCTTACATGTCACTCTGATTGGAAAGCCAACTCGGCCATCTCGCCTATGTGTTAGTGTCATTTTCGCTTACGTCTCACTCTGACAGGTAGGACCCATTGTCAGCAGTAGCACACGAATTGACTTGACTTTGACTAACCTGACATGTGGGCCCAGCCCCGTCCTAAAATGTGGGTACCAACCCGCCCTGACATGAGGGTCCCGCACCCATGCTACCTGACATGTGGGACCCGCACCCACCCTACCTGACATGTGGATCCCAACCGTGCCCTGACATGTGGGTCCCAGCCGTGCCCTGACACCCACCCTACCTGACATTTCATTTGGTCACAATTGTGCCATGCCAGCCTTGTCACATTGGATCTGAACGTGGTCTGGCCAAATTGCCAGTGACAAAAAAATTGGTCATAAAATCTGTGACCTTTTAATTTGGTCATAGACGTCTATGACCAAATCACAAAAATGGTCACTTCCGTTCCTTACTGTCGCTCGTAACCTGACCATCTGTTTTTGGTCACAAAAAGGTCACAAAAGACACACTGTGACCATTTCTGTGACCAATATTGAGGGTCACAGCATAGCATATTTCTTGTAGTGGACCCTATTAGGATTGATGTGCCCCCGTGGGGCTTTACGGGCCAGGCGGGACCAGCCGGACCTAACAGGGATTGGTGTGCTCTGTGGCCACGTCCGGTCGACTACCGTCTTTGGCGGTGGAGGTTGTTCCCTCTGTTAGATTTAGCTTGTTGTTAGCTAACGTATTGCCCAAGTTGTACTACCCCAACCGAACGTATAAGGTTAGGAGGTAAAGTTTATCTTATTATCTCTTTGTAACAGAACCGTGTAAATCCTCTGAGGTTGTTTAGGTTAAGCCTCTATATAAACACGCAGGTGTGCCCGAGATAGGCAACACACCTTCCACCAAAACTTTACATGGTATCAGAGCCAATCCTCCAAAAAGACATCTAGCCCAGATTGATCTTCCAACTCCGAGTCCGCCGCCATGGCCAGCTCTTCCTCAAACCTTCCCCTCTCCTCTTCTTCATCCTCCATTGGTAGTGTATCTGAGAAGCTAGGCAAGAACAACTTCATCATGTGGCAAGCCGTTGTTCTCCCTGCCATCCGTGGGGCGAGGCTCGAGGGATTCCTTGATGGATCTCGCAAGGCACCACCAGAAGAGATCGTCGTCAAGAGCGGCAACTCCACCACCAAAGAAGAAAACCTGGACTACGGTGTCTAGGTGGCCAAGGACCAGCAGGTCATGCACTTCCTTGTCTCCTCCCTTGGACGAGAGATCGTGCCGCATGCTTTCGCGGCCAAATCAGCAACAGAGCTCTGGGAGACCCTGCAGGAGATGTTCGCGGCCCGATCGCGAGCACACACCACCAACATCCGCATCGCCCTCGCTAATGCAGAGAAAGGCACCAAGTCCATGGCGGAGTACGTCGCCACGATGAAGACCCTGGAGAACGAGATGCTCTCCGCTGGCAAGTACCTCGATGACGAGGACATGGTCTCCTACACCCTCGCCGGCCTCAAGGATCCGGAGTACAACGGCCTCGTCTCCGCCATCCTCGCAAGGGAAACCCCTATCACGGTGAGCGGTTATATTCGCAGCTTCTTTCTTATGAAAGCCGCCAGCAGATGCTTCGCGGCTCGGGGTTCTCCCAGTCATCAGCCAACGCCGCCATGCGCGGCGGTGGACGCTTCGGCAACCCTGGTGGACGCGGTGGTGGCCGCGGTGCACCAGGCCGCGGCGACTTCAACGGGCACGGCCAGGGCGCCGGCTACAACACCGGCTACAACAACAACAACGGTGGCCGCGGTGGTGGTCGCGACAACTACAACAACAATGGACGCGGGCGCGGCAATGGAGGAGATCGTCCGCGCTGCCAACTGTGCAACGTTGTGGGCCATGTAGTCAAGAACTGCTGGTACCGCTATGACGCCGACTTCGTCCCCAAGGAGAGGACTGCTGCGGTTGCCCACTACAACAACAACTATGGGGCCGACAGCAACTGGAACATGGACACCGGTGCGACTGATCACATCACCGGAGAGCTAGAGAAGCTCCACACCTACAACAACTACCATGGCAATGACCAGGTTCACACCGCTAGAGGTGCAGGTATGGATATTAATCACATTGGTCACTCTTTTATTCCAACTCGTGATCGCAATCTTCATCTAAACAATGTCCTGCATGTGCCTACTGCTAAAAAAAATCTCATATCAGCCCATCGTTTAGTTTCTGATAATCATGCCTTTCTTGAGATTCACCCAAACTTCTTTTGTGTTAAGGACAAGGTCACGAGGAGAACTCTACTTGACGGTCCGTGTAGAGATGGCCTATACCCTCTAGCCGCTTCATCATCATCCACCAAGCAAGCTTTCGGCGTCACCACTCCATCCTGCAATAAATTGCATAGTAGGCTAGGTCATCCAGCAGATCCTATAGTTAGTCGAATCATTAGCAAAAATAAACTTCCGTGCTCAAGTGAGAATAAAGCAGCCGTTTGTGAGGCGTGCCAAAAGGCAAAAGGTCATCAATTGCCTTATTCTAGATCCTCTAGTGTGTCCCATTATCCTCTAGAGTTAATTTTTTCCGATGTATGGGGTCCTGCCCCTGATTCTTTTGGACGAAAGAATTTTTATATCAGTTTTATTGATGATTTTAGTAAGTACACATGGATTTATCTCATCAGACATCGTTCTGAAGTTTTTCAAAATTTGCATGAGTTTCAATCTCTTGTTGAACGGCGTTTTGGACGGAAAATTATTACTGTCCAATCTGATTGGGGAGGAGAATATGAACGCTTACACTCCTTTTTCAAAACTATTGGCATCACTCATCACGTTTCATGCCCCCATGCTCATCAGCAGAACGGATCTGCAGAAAGAAAGCATCGCCATATTGTAGAGGTTGGGCTATCTCTTCTAGCTCAATCTTCCATGCCCCTAAAATATTGGGATGAAGCGTTCATAGCTGCTGTTTATCTCATTAATCGCATGCCCACCAAGTTACTCGATTTCTCCACTCCCCTTGAAATCCTTGAAAAAATCAAACCTGACTATAAATCCCTACGCATATTTGGCTGTGCCTGCTATCCAAACCTTCGTCCGTTCAACGCAAGAAAACTTCAGTACCGATCCACCCAATGTGTTTCTTAGGGTATAGCAATATCCATAAAGGCTACAAGTGCCTCGATATCAAAGCTGGCAGTATTTATATTTCTCGGGATGTTGTTTTTGATGAGAATCTTGTTCCTTTCTCTAAACTTCATCCAAATGCCGGCATGCAACTTAGGTCAGAAATCCTTTTGCTTTCACCCGAACTTCTCAATCCGAACCAATTTGATCACGGGGGTGAATATAGTGTTGATCCAATTGTGCCTAATACTCCTTTAAATCCTGCTAATGATCCTTGTGAAGCTGCAGCAAATTCTGAAGAAAATGCAGTGTCAAATGGACATTTTATGTGCATGCATGGCTCTGGCACAGAAGCCCAGGGTCGACAGCATACGCCAAACGGCGCCGCCGCATCAACCTCGGGATCGGCGCCCAAATCTGCAGGCGAATCATCGCGCAACGAACCAGAGGCTGCCACGCCAGCCCGACAATGCGCAGACATGCGCTCTGCCCCGGCAGGTGGGTCCCATGTGCATGTGAGTGCCTCGTCCGAGGGATCTTCTGCGGGCGCTCCTTCGTCGAGCTCGCCACACACGGAGCCGACCGGATCTCCTGTGCCAAACAGCACCGATCTCGGTGCAGATTTGGCTGGCACCTCCGACACAACGTCAGCCCCAGGCGGGGGATTCTCTGCAGCACCGGATCCTGCAGCTCCTCCTGTGCAGCGTGTTTCTACAAGGTCTCTGAAAGGTATAATCAAACCAAAAAAAATTACCGATGGAACAGTTACTTACAAGCAAGTTAGAGGTACTGTTAAGTATGCAAATTTAATTGTTGTGGGTGAACCCAATGATCTAGATGAAGCTCTAAAAAATAAAAAATGGAAATGTGTAATGGATGAGGAATATGGAGCACTTATAGAAAATAGAACTTGGCACTTAATTCCTCCTCAACATGCTGGCAAAAATATCATAGATTGCAAATGGGTATACAAGATTAAGAGGAAAGCTGATGGTAGCATAGATAGATACAAAGCTCGTCTAGTTGCTAAAGGTTTTAAACAAAGATATGGGATAGATTATGAGGACACTTTTAGTCCTGTGGTAAAGGCGGCCACCATTCGTCTTGTATTATCTCTTGCAGTATCCAGGGGGTGGAATCTTCGACAGCTAGATGTGAAGAACGCGTTTCTTCATGGTGTTCTGGAGGAAGATGTGTATATGAGACAGCCACCAGGATATGAGGTAAAAGGAAAACATGAGTTTGTCTGCAAACTTGATAAAGCCCTGTATGGACTGAAACAGACTCCAAGAGCATGGTTCTCAAAGCTAAGTACAAAATTACAGAAGCTCGGTTTTTGTCCCTAAAAGGCCGACACCTCATTGTTCTTTTACTCCAAGGGAAAGATTTCAGTTTTTGTACTTATTTATGTGGATGATATAATTGTTGCAAGCTCTTGTCATGATGCTACAGCAGCTCTCCTTCGAGATCTTCAGGAGGAGTTCGCCTTGAAAGATCTTGGAGATGTACATTATTTCCTTGGAATTGAGGTTAAAAAGGTACAAGATGGCTTGTTGCTAACGCAGGAAAAATACACTGTTGATATTTTGAAGAGAGTAGGTATGACAAATTGCAAACCTATTAATGCACCCATGTCTACAAGTGAGAAATTGTCTGCGTTTGAAGGTAGTGCACTTAGCTTGGAGGACTCTACTAAGTATAGAAGTTTTGTTGGAGCTTTGCAATACTTAACACTTACTAGACCAGATATCTCTTTTTGGTTAATAAAGTATGTCAGTTTTTACATTCTCCAACTACTCTACATTGGACTGCAGTCAAAAGAATTTTGAGATATTTAAAGTTCACACCTAATCTTGGTTTAAGATTCAAGAAGTCTTCTTCCATGCTAGTCAGTGCATTCTCAGATGCTGATTGGGCAGGATGCCCTGATGATAGAAGATCAACTGGAGGTTTTGCTGTATTTCTTGGTCCCAACTTAATATCATGGAGTGCAAGAAGCAGGTCACAGTTTCTAGATCAAGTACAGAGGCAGAGTACAAGTCTCTAGCAAATGCTACAGCCGAGGTAATGTGGGTACATACCCTCCTTGATGAATTGAGAGTTCAACATCCTCCGGCTGCTCAATTATGGTGTGACAACATGGGTGCGACATATCTTTCAGCCAATCATGTATTTCATGCAAGAACTAAGCATATTGAGGTAGATTACCACTTTGTTCGAGAGAGAGTTGCTCAGAAACTATTGAACATCAGATTCATTCCTACAGGTGATCAACTTGCAGATGGATTTACAAAACCTCTCACGGTTCGCCAACTTGAGGCATTCAGAAACAATCTCAACTTAGATAAGTTGTGATTGAGGGGGTGTGTTAGATTTAGCTTGTTGTTAGCTAACGTATTGCCCAAGTTGTACTACCCCAACCGAACGTATAAGGTTAGGAGGTAGAGTTTATCTTATTATCTCTTTGTAACCGAACCGTGTAAATCCTCTGAGGTTGTTTAGGTTAAGCCTCTATATAAACACGCAGGGTGTGCCCGAGATAGGCAACACAACTTCCACCAAAACTTTACACCCTCCCGCGTGGCCGCGGTTCAGTTGTCTCCGGTACAAGCTTTTCTTCGCCTCCGTCTTGTTGTCCTCGTGACGGTTGCTTCAGTGAGACGACGATTGGGGCTTCGTGTCTGTGGTGGCGCTTGTTGGCGGGTGGTGAGTCTGGTGGTGGCAGGCTCCTGTTCTATGTATCGTTCGGGATTGCGGACTTTTGCGGGAGAAATCCTTGTTGGCTCGGCCGACACCGATTTGGTGCCGCCTCTTGGTGGCATCATTCCTTCCTGAAGGGCGTCATGGCTATACTTCGTTCGCTTCTCTGTGTACCGGAGGAAACCCTAAGGCCAGTACGCTGGTCCGAGCAGCAGCGGACGCTTTCCTTCTTCAAGGTGCTGCTTGGTACTCGACGCTTTCGATGCTAGGAGCGTGGTGCACATCTTCGGAGGGCGCAGCGGTTGCGGGACACCGTAGTTTAGTTGATCTGCCTTTGTGTCCTTTTTGCTTCTTCTTTTCTTTTCTTTGGGTGTGTGCTGTTTCCTCAGCTTGTGTTGTGTTGTGTTTGCGTTTTGTATGCTGGTTGTATGGTGGTCGTTGCTTTATTTATAAAGCGGAGCGAAAGCCTGTTTCGAGGAGGGTCGCCGATGGCTTGCTTCAGGCCTTCATAACATGCAATTGCTTCGCTGATATGGGTTGTTTTGCAATGCCTAACATTGCCCATGCCTAGGAGATGATTCTCCCTTCATGATTTCTCACAATATAGCGCCCTAGAACCCCGATTTCATGTTATCTAGGAAGCTGCCATCGACATTAACTTTTATCCATCATTCTTCTGGTTTTTTCCAGCAAACAATCTTTTCATCACATCGTTGTTTCTCCTCTATAATATCAAGGTTGACAACAGGTTTTTTCCCCAGAGATGGCAATTCTCGCTGCTAGACATATCCATCCAGGATGTCCGGTTTGCCAAATAGGCCCTGAAGACATGAAGCATCTCCTGTTTTCATGTACAAGGGCCCGTGAGGTTTGGACTGAGCTCGGTTTTTGCATATAATTGATAATTTGGGGTATTGACAGATCGGGCTCGGTTGTTTTGGAACATATTCTATGGCTATGCAGGCCGAAGAAGATATTGTTGATTTTGTTCAGTTTTGGGATTAAAGAACTGATTGCTGTTGTTTGTTGGTATATATGGTGAAAAAGAAGGGAGATGGTGCAAGGAGTTCAGGTTTCTTTCCCTGGTAGCTCTTTGCTATTAATGTTTGACCGCAAATTTTGGTTCGGTAAAATAATTCAAAAGAGAAAATTAATGAAACCACTGAATAGTTCTTATAACCTGAATGTGGACGCTGCTTTTTATAGTAATGGTACAGGGGCGGCTGGAGCTGCTTTACGAGATCGTCATGGCGAGGCAATTGATGGTAGATCATGTCCTATGCAGCTTTTGTTGAGTGCAACCGCTACCGAGGCCCTAGCTCTCCTTTATTAAAGGTCTTGAACTCCACAAACAGATTCTGGTGTTTTTCGGTGGTGGTTAAATCAGATTCTTTGGAACTGGTACATGTTTGTAATGGTGCAATTGAACTGTGGAGTCTATATTCTGCTATCTTGGCAGAGGGTTTTCTGAAGGCGAGCACAATCAAGGGTATTTCGTTTGAACACTGCTCGAGGGATGCAAACACAGTGGCGCATAATCTTGCAAAGCGGCTTATACATCAAAGGAATTTCTTGTGTGGGATGGTGACCCTAGGGGTTCATTTTACCTGATGTAATAAATGACGGAACCTTTTTATCTAATGAATAAACGATATGAGACATTCCTTTTAAAAAAAAGAGCATCTCCAGATGTCCGAAAATCGCCCCGGTGGCATCCCCATATGTCCGGGCATATCCAAAAACTGTCCGACACCTTCAGCAGGCCCATTCCATACTTGGGTGCCTGCTCGGAGGCACCGGACAACGCTGCGCACGGTTTCCGACAGGTGGGGTCCGCATGTCATAAGCATGCGCCCGGTCAGCCGTGATTAATGGCGTCGTGTAGGGGCCTGTTCCGCGCTTAATGGCAGCCTTTTTGTCGGGTAGTTCCTTAGGCAACGCGCCGGTGTTGCAACTTACACGCACGTCGCATTACCGTTGGCGCCAGCGGCAGTCCACGCATCGGCGTTGCGGCTTCAACACACGTTGCATTGAAACCGGTGCCACCGCGCCCCCTCGGCGATATAACCGTGCAACACACGTCGCATTGAGGCCGGCTATAGTATGAGCGGTCCTTCTGGGACGGCGCAATGTCACCCTAGAGCAGGCCCGACAATTCTACCGCTATGCCTGCTCGTCCCGCCAGATTTCCGGCTGTCAAAGGGTGGGTCGTAAGCACGAGGGGCCTCGCACTGCTGCCCATTCCCGCTACCCTCGAGGCGTTCAACATTTCGACGTCTCCTCGAGAACGCCGAGGGCAACTGGGGCACGTGGCACGAACCTTAAGGGAAGAGCGTGACGCCCTCCCACGCGTGCATGATGAGTGTGGAGGCCCTCGCGGAAAAAAAATAGCGAGATATAACAAAATAGCGCCGGCCTTAAAATACACTATTAGGGTGCTATATCGCGCCATAACGAGCTATTAGCGAGACATTGTGATGTAGGTTGGCCCGATTTTCACGGATTTGGGCAGAGGGAACGTTGAACACGAAGAACACGGGATGAACTCAAGAACACAAAGAGAGAAAATCAACAACACAAGGGTAAATAGCAAGTAGCAACTCGGCAAGACTCAATTGGTAACAAATCCCCGAGGGTAGCCCCCAATTCTCCTCTCCCAAGCACACCATACTCTTAGTATTGTTTGTCCAATTGGTCAATCCAACCAACCCAATCTAGCCACTCAAAGAGGGAAGATTAGCAAGTAATCGCAACTACAAGCGGAATCCTTGGTATCCACGCAGGGATCTTCTCCTCAAGAGGAGGCCTTGGTTCATCTCCACAAAGGAAGGCCTTGATTCATCTCCATAGGAGGAAAGAGACACTTTGAGAAGAAGGAGCAAGGCTCTACTTTAGTTCCCAAATCATAGTCTAACCCTAGATCTAGATGGGGAGGTTCTATTTATAGTCTAGTAGGAAAGGGGTGGATAAGTGAGGGGACACGGGCCCTCAACCCGTCAGGTTCCCGCCGCAGCGGTAGTACCGCTACGGTACCGCTGACGCTACCGGCAGATCGAACAGAGGCCCATTTTCGGCGGCAACTTCGGCGGTAGTACCGCTGGTGCGGTAGTACCCCGCCCGGTGGGGCGGTAGTACCGTCCAGTC
Source organism: Poa pratensis (assembly GCA_947311845.1). NCBI lineage: Eukaryota > Viridiplantae > Streptophyta > Magnoliopsida > Poales > Poaceae > Poa > Poa pratensis. The sequence goes on along the minus strand of CAMZMU010000037.1, from coordinate 51,561,829 downwards.
TCTTCTGTCTCGGCTGGACTCGGGCGGGGCGCGTCTGGCTCGGCTGGACTTGGGGCGGTAGTACCGCCGCCTGGGACTTGTTCCCATTCTTCTCTCCTTCTTCTTCGTCTTCTTGACTCGATTCTTGTCCAACTTCTACACTTTCTTGAAGATCTTCATGAGGATCACCTGAGTATACACAAGGTATCGGAATGAAGTAGCAACCATTCAAAGGAGTATCGAGATCACACATGGATAGGAGCGAGTTCACCTTATCATGAAGTGCCTTGACTCTTGCTCTTGTCATTGGGCCACTTGTTGTAGGAGACGTAGGTCGGGCTACATCATCTCCCCCCCTTGGAAAAGAGTCGTCCTCGACTCTTGGTCATCCTCATCGCTTGATGTTCCAAGGTATGGCGATAGGTCGGCGACGTTGAAGGTGTCATGGACCAAGTGTTTGGAGTTGGAGATGTCGATCTTGTAGGCATTGTCGTTGATGCGCTTGATAACCTTGAAAGGTCCATCTCCACGAGGGTGAAGCTTGGACTTCCTTGCATCCGGAAAGCGATCTTTGCGAAGGTGTAGCCAACAAGGTCTCCTTCTTCAAATATCATGGCGCGCTTGTGTTTGTTCATCTTCGTAGCATGGTCTTTGTTGTGCTTCTCAAGCGTAGTTCTTGTTTCCTCATGGAGCTTCTTCATGTAAGCGGCTCGCTTGTCGAAGTCCATGTTAACTTGCTCACGGAGTGGAAGTGGTAGCATGTCGAGCGCGGTGTAGGGGTTGGAGCCATAGACGACCTCGAAGGGTGTTCTCTTTGTTGCGCGTGTAGTGCTCGATTGTAGGCGAACTCGGCGTGTGGGATGCACTCTTCCCAATTCTTCAAGTTAGGCTTGATCAACACACGAAGGAGTGTAGATAGGCTTCGGTTCACCACTTCGGTTTGGCCATCGGTTTGAGGGTGGTATGCGGTGGAGAATAGTTGCTTGATTCCCATCTTGGCCATCAAAGTCTTCCAAAAATAGCTCACGAACTTGTGTCACGATCCGACACAATGGTCTTGGGCACCATGAAGACGGACGATTTCCCTGAAAAACAAAGTAGCAATGTGTGAAGCATCGTCGCTCTTGTTGCAAGGTATAAAGTGTGCCATTTTAGAGAAGCGATCAATGACGACAAAGATGGAATCCTTGTTTGTTTTAGTGCGTGGGAGTCCTAAGACAAAATCCATAGCTATATCGGACCATGGGTGATGTGGAATAGGCAAAGGTGTATATAAGCCATGAGAGTTTAGAGTAGACTTAGCTTTGAGACATGTAGAACATCGTCGAACTAGGCGTTCCACATCACGCTTCATTCTTGGCCAATAGTAGTTGGTGGCGAGCATGGCGTAGGTCTTGTCGGCCAAAGTGACCCATGAGTTCCTCCATGAGATTCCTTCAAAAGGACCAAACGAAGCGAAGACTCGGGTATACATAGTTTGTTAGCCTTAAACAAGAAACCTTTGTGCAAATAGAAATCACCAATTCCTTTGTGCTCCGAACATTGAGCGAAAATGTCTCCAAAGAAAGCATCGGTAGCATACAACTCTTTAATCTCATCCAAACCCAAGACACTAATGTCAAGACGTGTAAGTAGGTTGGCCTTGCGGGATAGAGCATCCGCGACCACATTGTCTTTACCTTTCTTGTATTTGATTACAAAGTGAAAGACTCAATGAACTCAACCCACTTAGCATGTCTTTTGTTCAAATTTGTTTGACTTTTCAAATATTTCAAGGATTCATGGTCGGAATGAATGACAAATTCCTTAGGACGAAGGTAATGTTGCCACACATCCAAAACACGAACCAAAGCAAATAACTCTTTGTCATAAATGGGGTAATTCAAGCGAGCTCCATCTAGTTTCTCACTATGGTATGCGATGGGTCTACCATTTTGCATAAGCACTCCACCAATGCCCAATCCACTTGCATCGCATTCAATCTCAAATGTCTTAGAGAAATCCGGAAGGGCAAGGAGTGGTGCTTCGGTTAATAACCGTTTGAGCTCATTGAAAGCAAAATCATGTGCATTGCCCCAAATGAAAGGTACATTCTTCTTTGTAAGTTCATGGAGGGGGCAAGCAATTGTGGAAAAATCCTTGATGAAACGGCGGTAAAATCCGGCAAAACCAAGAAAACGTCTCAACTCCTCAAGTGACATCGGAAAAGGCCAAGTCCGAATTGCTTGTATCTTTGCTTCATCAACTTCGACTCCATCCGAAGAAACAACAAAACCCAAGAAAACAAGTTTGTTGGTGGCAAAAGTGCACTTAGAAAGATTGCATAAAGCTTTTCATTGCGAAGAACCAACAAAACTTGAGCAACATGAGAAGTGTGCTCTTCCAAAGACTTGCTATAGATAAGGATGTCGTCAAAGTATACCACAACAAATTTGCCAATAAAAGGACGCAAAACATGATTCATGAGACGCATAAAAGTAGAAGGTGCATTGGAAAGACCAAATGGCATGACGAGCCACTCATAAAGACCAAGCTTGTTTTAAATGCGGTCTTCCATTCATCACCTTCACACATGCGTATTTGGTGATATCCACTTTTAAGATCAATTTTGGAGAATATAGCGGAACCACAAAGCTCATCAAGCATATCATCAAGTCGAGGGATAGGATGGCGATACCGAACGGTGATGGCGTTGATGGGGCGACAATCCATGCAAAGGCGAAGAGTGTTGTCGTGCTTGGGTACCAAGATGACGGGCACGGCGCACGGACTCAAGCTCTCGCGGATATGTCCCATGGCAAGAAGTTCTTGTATTTGCCGCTCGATCTCCTTTGTCTCGGGGTTGGTGCGGTAAGGAGCGCGGTTTGGTAGCGGTGCGCCGGGAACAAGGTCGATGCGGTGCTCGATTCCGCGTAGAGGAGGTAGTCCCGGTGGCACTCTTGAGGGAAGACATCTTCAAAGTCCTTCAAAAGAGACAACAAAGAAGGAGGAAGGTTTGTGAAAGTGTTAGTCATAGAAACTTCACCCTTGCATATGAGCACATAGTGTAGGGTGGATGGGTTCTCTCTCAACTCCCTCATCTCTCTCTTTGTGGCAAATAGTGTAAGTTTTGTGGGAACTCTCTTTGAAGTGTCACACTCATTTGGCTTGTGGCTCTCACTCACTTTATGGTGGGTCTCTCGCTCACCACTCATCTCACTAGACGAACGATCTTGTTGTGCCCTTGCAATAGTCTTGGCGTTGTCGGCGATGACTTGACTTGGTGTCATGGGACGAAGGACGAAGGTCTTGTCGTTGTTCTTGAAGCTATAGTAGTTTGTCCTTCCATCATGCATAGCACCCTTGTCAAATTGCCATGGACGCCCAAGGAGTAAGTGACAAACGTTCATAGGCACAACATCACAATCAACCGTATCTTCATAGGCTCCAATCTTGAAGGACACTTGCACCATGTGTTGAATCTTGACGGCTCCGGTATCACTCAACCATTGCACATGGTAAGGATGTGGGTGCTTCTTGAACTTCAAGTTGAGCTTATCACAAAGTTCTTTGCTCGCTAGGTTGTGGCAACTTCCACCATCTATGATGACCTTGATGGACTTTCCATTGATTCCCGCTCTGTTTGAAACAAGTTGCATCTTTGGTCTTCTTCCACTTGAACATTGGTGGTTAGAGCTCTTGCCACAACCAAGGAAGGGTTGTTGTCGCCATCACAATATATCTCACTTTCTTCTTCTTGAGCACTTTGCATTGTGGCGACCTTGTTCAAAGCATTGTACTCATCTTCACTCATAGATTCATACTCTCCCATGTCATTGATGATCATGACCTTCTTGTTGGTGCACTCAAAAGATTTGTGCCCTTGTCCGCCGCACTTGTAGCATTGCAAAGTCTTGTGCCGGACGAAGATCCTTGAGGCGCCTTGGAGGGGAGGTACTTTCTTGAAAGGTTGAGGCGCTTGAGGTGTCGAAGTAGAGACTCTTGGAGGACCTCGAGTGTTCGCTTGAGGAAGAGCTTGTGAAGGTGTAGGAGTTGACGAAGAAGGCTTGTTGGCGAAGAATGCCTTTGTCTTGAGGTATTTGAGCTCTTCAAGCACGTGGCGCTCGGCCTTGGAAGCTTGATGTACTAGCTCTACCAAAGAGGCATATGGTTGGAACTCCACGATCTTCTTGATGGATAGTTGAGGCCATTCATGAAACGAGCCATGGATTGCTCTTCGTACTCGTTGACATTGGCTCTCATCATGGAGATTTCCATTCCTTGTAGTACTCGTCAACCGACTTCAAACCTTGCTTCAACTCTTGCAACTTCTTGTATAAGTCTCTAGTGTAATGGCTTGGCACGAAGCGCTTGTACATTGTTTCTTTCATTTCAACCCAAGTGTCAATTGGTTGTTGGTGGTTAGCGACGCGAGCATCTTGTAGTTGTTCCCACCACAAGAGGGCATACTCTTCAAACTCCATCGAGGCTAAGGCAACCTTCTTGTTGTCGGAGAAGCGTTGCACACGGAAGATCTTGTCAACCTTGAGTACCCATGAGAAGTAAGCTTCCGGATCACTTGTGCCGTAGAACTTGGGTATGTCAAAGCGGACGTTGGTCAAGTCATCATAGTCGTCACGTGGCCACCACGTGGGAATGCACGTCCACGTCTCCTTCGATTGAGTCCATCACCATTGTGTTGGCTTGACTCGTTATCACTTGACTCGGAACGTTGGTGTTGGTGACGATCATGAGGAAGCTCTTGACGAGGCGCATGTTGAGGAGGTAGCTCTTGTTGATTGTTCGCATTGTCATGATTTTGATGACGTGGCCTTGGAGGATGACGGGGTGACGTCCTTGTTCACCAAAGTCATTCGCACCCGGAACGCCATTGTCATTAGCCAATGGGTCATGACGATCACGTTGTTGCGGTGGTGGTGATGGTATGCGTCGCGACGTTCATCATTTTGGTGAGGTTGTTCTTGATGCGCATTGGCATTGTTCGCGTGAAGATCATGTGGTTGTTCAACGTAGGAGGAGGTCGTTCATGGGCGTCGCGCCTTGGATCATGTTGACGTTCTTGTCGAGGTTCATGACGTCCATGACGTGCTTGTGTCGACCTTGAGGTGCTTCTTGTACGGCTTGAGCGTGAAGAAGCTCGTTGTCGCACAAGGTTGTTGATAGCTTCGGTCACCGCTCCATATGCTTCTTGCGCATGCATGCGTCGTTGAAGTTGTTCTCTTGAGTTGAAGACGGCGCTCGTAGCGTCCTAGCCATCACGAAGAAGGTGTCGAAGACCAACAACTCGATTGTGTGACATAGCCATGATCACCGCGAACTCCACCATGGATTTCTCTCCGAGCTTGAGCTTCCGTTTGTACTTCCCCTAAACATTTTCTCAAGAACAAGTGAGATGTGTGGTAAGAAAAACCAAGACAAACTATATCCCAAGTATAATGTGGCTTGAGAGGAGAGTATCCGGTTCTAACACCCAACACACACACTTATGAGGATAGGAAGGTATGAAGTGGCAAACGAAACAAGCAAACCCGACGACAAGTATATTGTCAAAGGTAGAGAAAATCCACAATGATCAAATTACCAAAGAAACTCCAACCACAAATGATGAAGAAACACACACAAAAGCGAATGATGGGGTTGGGCGACCAAAGGGCGAGCACTCGAAGATAGACAACCTAACGAAGACTACGTGCTCAAATGTCACCCAACACAAGAAGGACGCTAGCTCAATTGCTTTTTGTGGGCAACGGATTTGCACAAGAGTTAACACTCACTCACTTTGGCGGTCAGCTTTGTCGCAACCTACAAGAGATGATACTTGGCACCACTTGATTCTTTTTTTTCTCTTTTTTTTTGATTTTTGCTTTTTGACGATGATTCCTTCTCTTTTGCTAGTGCCAAGCTCTCTAACGATACACACTCGCCAATACTTGAAGACAAACACTCAACAAGTGCAATGCCTCGCAATATCAGAGCTAGTCCGATAGGTCAAGGTACACGAAAGGAAGAAGGGCTCACAACGGATTATGATGGTGGGGGAATGTCGAGTCCTTGGTGGCGTCGTCGCTTGGCGTTGATGATGCGTGCTGCGGAAGCTTGTCGATGTGTAGACGTAGGCACACCAAGAAAGGACTCAAACCAAAGAGGAAATGCCAAAAACGAACCGAGGAAAAGAAAAAATTTCTGAAAAATCAGCCCTGGCGGTAGTACCGCTGCCGGCGGTAGTACCGCCCGGTACCGCTGCGCACGGATCTGCGCGATTTTGACTCGAAATTGGGCGGATTGGGCTCCAAAATTCCTCGAATTCGTGGGAAATCGGCAAAATTAAGGCTAGGGAACGCAAACAAAGGTGGAGGGGGTCCTAAAGCAACAGATCCATGGACAAAAACTACCAAAAACGCAACGAATCGACAGATCGGCTCGAATCAAGGCAAGGCTATTTTTGGTGGAAATTTTCGAATTTCTCAAAAACGAAGAAAAATTTGGTGGAAACACAAATCAAATCCGTGTCAACCTAGAGCTCTGATACCATATGATGTAGGTTGGTCCCGATTTTCACGGATTTGTGCGGAGGGAACGATGAACACGAAGAACACGGATGAACAAGAACACAAAGAGGGGAAATCAACAACACAAGGGTAAATAGCAAGTAGCAACCGGCAAGACTCAATTGGTAACAAATCCCCGAGGGCAGCCCCCAATCTCCTCTCCCAAGCACACCTTACTCTTAGGATTGTTTGTCCAATTGGTCAATCCAACCAACCAATCTAGCCACTCAAAGAGGAAGATTAGCAAGTAATCGCAACTACAAGCGGAAGCCTTGGTATCCACGCAGGATCTTCTCCTCAAGAGGAGGCCTTGGTTCATCTCCACAAGGGAGGCCTTGATTCATCTCCATAGGAGGAAAGAGACACTTTGAGAAGAAGGAGCAAGGCTCTACTTTAGTTCCAAATCATAGTCTAACCCTAGATCTAGATGGGGAGGTTCTATTTATAGTCTAGGTAGGAAAGGGTGGATAAGTGAGGGGACACGGGCCCTCAACCCGTCAGGTTCCCGCCGCAGCGGTAGTACCGCTGGGCAGGCCTTCGAACTGCTTCTGAAGTCAACTCGAGCGGTAGTACCGCCAGACCCAGCGGTAGTACCGCTGGCCGGCGGTAGTACCGCTACGGTACCGCTGGCGCTACCGGCAGATCGAACAGAGGCCCATTTTCGGCGGCAGCTTCGGCGGTAGTACCGCCCGGTGGGGCGGTAGTACCGCCCAGTCTCTTCTGTCTCGGCTGGACTCGGGCGGGGGCACGTCTGGCTCGGCTGTACTTGGGGCGGTAGTACCGCTGCCACCGGCGGTAGTACCGCCGCCTGGGACTTGTTCCCATTATTCTCTCCTTCTCCTTCGTCTTCTTGACTCGATTCTTGTCCAACTTCTATACTTTCTTGGAGATCTTCATGAGGATCAAACCTGAGTATACACAAGGTATCGGAATGAAGTAGCAAACCATTCAAAGGAGTATCGAGATCACACATGGATAGGAGCGAGTTCACCTTATCATGAAGTGCCTTGACTCTTGCTCTTGTCATTGGGCCACTTGTTGTAGGAGACGTAGGTCGGGCTACATCACATTGTATATTGATTTTTTAGTGAGACAATTTCCAGCACGTTATAACGTGCTATTAACGGCACTATATTGCTCTATTTTTTTTTAAGTGGGTACAACGCCTCCGGGCGCCACTTTTGGTGAGAGGCGACTGGCCACACGATGGACAATGCTACTGAGGCGGTGCACGAGCACGCCGCAACAGGGAGTCCCCTTGTAATACCCCGTAGTTTAGAAAGTCGGAAGGGTAGAAATAGAATATGTGCATTTGCATGACATGCATCTGAAAACACGGGAAATTTTGGCGCGTTAAATTAAGCGATGCAAAGTGATCGATGTTTCTCTCGACACGATGAATTAGGGGTTAGATCATCTATTGAGTGCTATAAACTTCGACATGATCTTTACGACTAGCATTTATCCACTAGAATCTTTAGTCGAGGCAATTAAAATTTGGACATGACCTTTCTTAATTCTCGACACTTCCTGAAAACAATATCAAATATGGCAATATATAAATCCAAGAGAGGGTAGATACAACTATTCAATCTCAATCCAATTCATATCTAGGATCATCTGATTACAACATTCATACAAATATCAACACATCATTACATCATATAATCTTACATCATCACAAATCTATCTCATACATGATCTCATTAATTCAACATCTTATCACATTCATCTCAAATACAAATGTCCAAAGTCTATTTAAGATACCTCATATGGAATTAAATTACAAGATCAAATGATACAAGATTAAAATGAAGGAATAATTAACATTACATCTTTAACTGAATAAGTACATATCTCATCCAAATAAAAATAAGATTACAAAAATAATAAAAGGAAGCCTAAATTAAATCTTGATCTTCTTATTTTCCAAATCTTCCAATTCATCTTCAAATCATTTCCTGCAAAATAAACAAAGACACAAGAGAGGGGGTTGATAATTAAAATGTTTGCCTTCACCACAAGGGTGAGGCAAATGGAACTCAACTAATGAACATTAGGAACCTGTCCTAACACCCAATTATCGACTAGAGGGATCAACTTTATCTTAGGCGACATTGAGGAACTTATGGATCAAGTTGGATCATTTGAGGCAATGTGGATCAGTTAGGCAACAAGAAGGCAACAAGGGGCAGGATCCATTTGAGCAAGATACAAAGGCAACTTAAGCAAAGGCAATTGTTATTGATCCATATTTATTTATCTTAGGCAACTAGTCAATCCCTCTAATCTAGTCAAGTTCCTAAATAAGAAAGCCCACATGAAAAGATAGATTATTTCTCCAATGGTATTATTTACCAAGGAAGAAAATAGACAAATGCTAAAGCCCACAATCTGAAATTATTAAGCCACATGATCACCACCCATAAATGGTCTTTAAAGCCCACATGAATTAATTCCAAGCCCATCCAATTAAATTACATTTGCAAAGCTATTTGAATATTATCATATGTATACTTGAACAAGCCCACATAAGGGATTTAGCTCACAGCCCATTTAGTGCCAAATGCCACTTGGCAGCATTAAAAATAAAGGCCAAGCAAGGATAAGAGCAACCAGCCGTAGCTTGCTCAAGGAGGAGAAGCAACTCACTTGGCAACCCAAAAAGGGGTCAAAGATGATTATCCACACCAGCCCAAAGCTTGCACAAGAGGGAATGCACCTCAAACTTGGAACTTGAACCCACAAGGGGCCACACACAAGCAGCACACTCACCATATGCATGGTATGTGTTGTCACCACCACAACAACAGCCTAAACCGTCCTATAGCTATATATAAACAGGACAACAGTACTAGCCACTGTTCTAGCACCAAAAGCACACCCCAGCCGCACCAAATGTTTCACTTATCACCCAAATCATCTATCAACAGTATACAACTGTTTCCACAACTCTAGAACACAAGAACATCCACTAAATCAATTTGTAGCTAGATAAATACACCCTAGGAACATTGAAGCAGCGAGGAGGAGCAGGCTAGCCACAAGACGCAGGTTATCATCATATTCCAGAAGACCAAGCTGCTCGACAACAGCAGGTTGATTCCTAGGAACCAAATCATGTGCAGCATCTGTTCTTATAATTAGATGAGAGGAACAAAGAGGAGAGGGGTGTAGTATTATGTTCTTATCAGTTTCCTTAGCCAGGATCTATCCAAAAACATATCTATAAATTACTACAACACGAGAACAAGAATAAGAAAAACTTGGGTAAATCACATCTTGCTGGACAGCTACTTGGTGTTGTCCAAGAACTCTTAAATCCATTATTTATGCAAACACAACACATCAAAATAATTCCTGTCCATCTGCAGCTTGAGAACAAGCAAGAAATACATCTTTAAATCATTCCAACTACCCTTCAACTAGATCTCAACTAGGAGGATAGAAATAAGTATATATCTCTCAGATTGGCATAGAATTGCTATGCTAAATCATCACAGAGATTAAAAGCCACACACTAGTATCTGTTCTTATAAAAAAAATTAGGCCTCAGCCTTTGCATCACAGGACAGGGCTAAGAAATCAAGTACTAGATCTGTTCTTATCAAATAAATAGCCCAATCTATCCAGAAACACATTATCTAAATCATTCAAGCAACACCAACACCATCAGATCATGCTTGGCATGAATCTGAACACTGGGCACACTCAAACGAGGCACCACAGCTGGACTTGATAGATCTCAGTACTTAGCACAAGAAAGTAAGAAAAAGGGATGTTACATTGCTTGTGTACACTCTCAGGAGGTTTCACACTGCATTGTATACCCTAATATTACCAAATTGTACAAAAAGAGCTAATAAATAAATTACAGTTGAGCCACCAACATCATTTGCTTCAGAGCTGCAGGCTCATCATAAGCATAAGCCACACCAGAGCAAGTTATGCTCTGAAGAAGCTCAGGAAAACATAAAAAAAATGTGTGTGATATTCTTTTGAATCGAATTCTTGATCTGAAGCACATCCAGGACATTGGTTTTGGTCACAGTTAGGTCCAGGAACCCTAGTTCGATATCATTTCCCTCTGTCAGCAGCAAGACTGCGATTGACAGTACCAAAGCCAGTGAAGCACAGCACGATCTAGTATAGCTCATCACAGCCACCTAAAATACAAAGTTATACACGGATTAAACTACGTATTGGGTCGGCTAGCTGCTAATGGAGCTAGTCGAGCAAGGAATCGAAAGTGGCAGAGAGGATAGAGAGGAGGAGGAGAGGGAGACCATAACTGTCGACCTCGACCGTAGCTCTAGGGACGGCAGAGCAGAGCCTGCGCAACCCTGGAGGGGGCGGAGGTAGGAGACGACCACCAGCGCACCCAAGGCGAAGCCCATGGCGGAGCAGGGCGGCATCGGAACACCGCCAAGGTGCTCCACTGAAAGTGCATGTGTTGCCCCATGTGTAGTTTTGGTAATTAATGACAATCCTTATGGACTAATATTTGCATTGAGATATTCTTGTAGATCTTGTCCATAGGAAAAGATTGGAGTTCATGTGTTGGACTCTAGAAGATTACATGATGATCAATGCTCTATTCAAAGGTTTATATGAAGAATGGTCATATGTAGAGAAGATGAAGTGCAAGTTCAAGAGAAGCATCTCGAAGAAATCATATGCGTGAAGCTTACCACCCATTTGGAGATAATGGTCAAGTGAAGATGTTCCTAAGAGTGGCACTCCCATCTTGGTGTATGGGGGAGCAACATTTGAATCTTCACCAAGCAAAGAGCAATCAAGAAAGGTGTTCCATCTTGAGAGAGCAAGATCGTCATCATCGAGCTCAAGTGGAATGCGCAAGGCAAAGGTATGATCTTGATAGGTTTTCTATTTTACCGGTCTAATGTTGTTAGTGGGAGACCGGTTTTTGGATAGACGGCGTACTATCAAGAGGGGTTCTCAAGTGAGTAACTTGATCGCATCTTTGTGGAGAGCTCATACCGTTGCATACTTGGCATATCATCTTTCTTGGTTCTTATTTGGCTTTTCTCCTTGTTGGGTTTTGGTGCTTGTCGTGATCTTCATGATAAGCCCAAGTTCTTCGAAAACGGATTTCTTATGGAAAACTTGTTGCGTTTTCGTGTTGGAAATATTATCGGTCCACCTTCGAGATAGGGTCCACACCTCTCCATGTGTGGTATCCCCTCAATGCTCTCGTCGTTATCTTTCCAACCTCGTTGGTTTCATCTCGTTTGGAGTTTCCTTGCAAAAGTTATTGCATTTCAGGAAGAGCTTTTCTGTGTCTGGCGGTAGTACCGCTGTAGCAGCGGTAGTACCGCTCCACCTGGAGCGGGACTCCTGCAGCACAGCTGGTACTCCTCCTGGCGGTGGTACCGTGTGGTACCGCTGGTTTCAGTCAGCGGTACTACCGCTGGTGGTACCGCCAGGGGTACCGCTAGGCCGGTTTTGCTCTCTGGACTCGCTACGGTACCCAGCGGTAGTTGCCTCGTACTACCGCTGGCTTCCTTCTATTTTATTCGAAGGATCCCAGCGGTACTACCGGCAGTGCCGCGGTAGTACCGCTGTGCCTGGCAGCTACGGTACTTCTCCGAGGTACCGCTGCAGCTGGGTTGTGCAGTACACTGGGTACCGCAGTGAGACCAACAGCGGTAGTACCGCTATCCCAGCGGTAGTACCGCTGGGCACGAAAACTGGACATAACGGTCAGATTTCCAGGGAACCTATTTAAGGGGTCCTCTTCCCCAATGGTTCCCTAGCTTTGCCCAGCACGTTTTTCTCTCTCTCCCCCACCATTGTTGACCTTGCAAAGCTTGCCTCTCTCTCAATTCCTCCCATGATTCTTGCATATCTTTGAGGGAATAGAGAGAGGAGATCTAGATCTACATTTCCACCAATCCATCTCTCCCCTAGTGAGGGGAACCTAGTGGATCTAGTTCTTGGAGTTCTTGAGTGGTTCTCCTCTTTGTTCTTCCTCTCTTATTCCCCCATAAGCATTTGTTGCTTTGTTGGAATTTGAGAGTGGAGGACTTGAGCACTTGTGCTCTTGCCTTTTGCATTTGGTGCATCGGTGTGCTCTCCACGAGGATTCGTGGAAGTTGAAATCTTGTGAACTTGTTACTCTTGGGTCTTCGGGCCCTAGACGCCTTTGTGGTGGTTGGACCCTTGTGTGGTCACTTGAAGCCGTTCGGAAGCCCCCAATCCCTTTGTGGGTTGTGCCTCGGATTGTTGTTGAAAGCCGTTCGGGAGCCCCCAATCCCATTGTGGGTTGTGCCCCGGATTGTTGTTGAAAGGCTCCGGATTCCGCCTCGAAGGAATACCGATAGTGGAAGGTGAACCAAACCTTTGTGGTGCGGTTCATCGGAGAAGAAGGTGAAGCCTTTGTGGTATTGAGATCGACCTTTGTGGTGCCTCACACCTCTCCAACGAGACGTACTCCCCTAAAAAGGAGGAACTCGGGAATACATCCTCGTCTCCGCGTGCCTCGGTTATTTCTATACCCGAGCTCTTTACTTATGCATTTTACATTGTGATAGCCTTCGTGCTTGAAGTATTCTATCTTGCTATCACCTTGTTGCTTGTCTTGCTTAGCATAAGTTGTTGGTGCACATAGGTGAGCCTAGTTTACTTAGGTTGTTGGCTTGTTAATTTAAACATCTAGTTTTATTCCGCAATTAGCAAGCCTAAACCGGAAAAGTTTTAATCGCCTATTCACCCCCCCCCTATAGGCGACATCATTGTCCTTTCATCTACGCTCGGAGCCGAGCGCGGGAGCACGGCGAGGCGACCGAGCCATGGCGAGCACCGAAACCCTAACTGGGGAGTAGGGTTGCTCGTGAGCAAGGAGGAGGAAGAAATCCAGATCGAGCTGGAGGGGATGAAGGAGAGCACCAAGGCGCGTCGTATGCGACTGACGGCGGCGGCCGAGACGGCCGAGTCGGCCGTGGCAGCAAGGCGACGGCGGCGGCGATTTGGGGATCGTGAGAGAGGAGAGAGAGAGAGCTCGGGAACGAGACAGGGAAGAGGAGAACGAGTGGCCACTGACCGGTGGGGTCAGTTGGACAGTCTCTAAAGAGGGGTCAACCGTTGGTTGACTGGTTTTGACCCAGGGTTAAATTGGTAATTTTACCACTTAAAATTATCCAAACTGAAATGAATTTTAACTCCCAAACAAAAGGAACAAAAATCAGCTAAAAATAATCAACACTCTCTATAAATTATGAAGAATTTTTCTATAAGTTTTATTAATAAATTTAACAAGTTTTGAGTGGATTATTCTTGGAATAAATTTTTTAAATTATTTTCTCAAGAAAAATAATCTGGGAAAAATAAATACTAAGTTCAAAATAATATTTGAACTATACCAAGACTATCTTGTTACTCATCCTAAAACAAAAATATTCAAACTTAAATGATTTTTTACACCAAATTCAAATACGCAAAAATCAACTAAAAATATGCAACATACTCTACAAAATATGAGGAATTTTTATGTAAGTTTTATTTGAAGTTTTGAAAAACATTTTGTGGATGAAAAATTCAAGGATCCTTAAGTGGAAATGACTTGAAAATTCTTTTTCAAAAACTATTCTCTTAAAGGAAAATAATGTGGGAAAATAAAGTCTTGAAGTTCAATTATATTGAACTACTTCAATTTAATCACTTTAAATTTATTCCTCATGAAAATTGTTGTTAAACTCTTTATATAATTAAAAACTCCAAAAACACTCGAAAAGTCTTAAATCTGCAACTTGGGTATTTTGGGGTGACGATGCATATCATAATTATGCATAATAGCATGCTGCTAGATTTTTTCAGTAGTCCTTACCAGGATTACTTTGCTATTTTCAGAACTCGGGGTTTTACCGCAAACCCTAGAACCCCGAAATGTTGAACGGCCAATTCTACCGCAGGCAAGTTCATTCTTGCATATCCTTATTGAACTACTTTTATAAAACTATTTTTAAAAACATATTATTATCATTGCATTGAAAAGAAAAACTATTTTCGAATGATGTGAATTGCTATATATATATTGTTTGGCTGACGATGGAACCATGGCATGGTACGGATCTCTTGGTGGAGGTTCCATCGTACGGGAAAGTATTTACCTAGGAGTAACTACCAATGTCACAGTGATCCTAGCGCCGTATTGAAGCGTTTACCATGAGATCTGCTATGGACGGTAAAGTCATCTGTGACCTTTTCCCTTTCGCATGTCAACGGACAGCCAGTTCCGTATGCTGTAGATCTTGCGGGACTACATGCACATGGGTGGGATCCCTTAATTCCCACGGTTTCTGGTGTCTATGATGGATTGTAGGGGTTGTCTGGAACAGTCTATCTTTATGGTATAGGGGAGGACTTCGGTCTGGAACAGTCTACCAAAGATATAGGGGAGGACAGACCTACAAAAGGGTGGGCATGCGGGGTTGTTGGAGAAGCACGGCGAATGGCTTTGGACTCACACCTGGCCCCGTACCAAGGAAGTATGGACGGGCTAGCTACCCGGAAAGGCAACAAGGCTGGGTTTCTCTCATGGGTAAAGTTACGCAGCTCTATAGAGTCAACAACAAGAAATTGTGACTGTCACATCCGTGTTCCCGGAAGGAACTACAGACCGCTGCGGGAAAGGCATCCCAAGTGATGACTATGAACCCGTGGAGACTGTGAGCATAGTTTTCTGAAATAAAACTTGACCTTTGGAGAAAGGTTTTCCAAAACTTGCATTATGCCTATGACCGTTGGTCATGGCAGTAGCTAGTGCATTCAAAACAAAAACTCTTTCCTATATTATTGAACTTGCTAAGTAACGCTCGAGTTGCTTACCCTTTCCTCGTTGACCCCCTGCTTAGATTTTGGAGCCATCAACGGAGTTGCCAGTTAGCCATCACGACGTCAAGGAAGTATCCAACAAGGAGTCAAGTCTACTGATGGAGCCTGAAGGAGTCAACAGCTACTACACCGACAGAAGGATGACGACCACCTAGCCCAGGTGTATATAACGACAACACTGCCTATGGAGGAGACAACATCATTTTGGAAGAAGGAGTACAACTTGGATAAAGATATTCCAGATGGAATAGATTAGGGCTGTGACAACAGCAGTAGTGGATTAGGAATTAGAGATAGAGCTGATATCCAGCTTGGTGACACGAATTGGAGTTTTTTGATGTTTCATTTGCACGAGACCTACTTCTATCTGTAAAGAAGGTTCTCGAGATTTTGTATTGAATAGTGTTGTAATCCTATAGTGTTACCTTGGACCAGCTATGTTTCTGTTGTACTACTCTGAGGGATGTAATATTTGCGGAGAGGTCCTTCCGTGCGTGTTACATCAACGACTTGTACACTACAACATGCAGTGGTGTGCTGGGTCACCGCACCCCTTGCGGCTGCTTCCACTAGTGCGGCATGGCACAAGCGCCTGCCGTCGGGTCAAGGAGGGGCGACGCTCGCCACCGCTTCGCGAAGGCGGAGGAGGTGTTGTCATCCGCGACAGCTAGCAGCAGGATCGACGTGAGCCACGAGGTGGCCCGGTCATCCACCCAACCGAAGTAGGATGTGAAGGAGGAGTCGCAGGAGGTGGCGTCGGCGGGCTACCGCGTGCCTTCGCCCCTACGGACGACGTGCATGACAACGACGTCCCGACATCAGCTGCGCTCTGGTGGCGTCGGCCAACGAAATCGGGAAGGAGTCACCAAGCTTCATGAAGGCCATCGAGCTCTCGGCGCAGCAGGCCTCCTCCTCCGACGTCCACAACGTTTTCCATCGGGACACATGCTCCTTCTCCCGTGCTCCCTTCTCCTCCACCATCGTCGTCTCGTCTCGACAACAATGACAGCGTCAATTGGGACACCCTCACGAACAAGGATTAGGACTAGGGTTAGGGGTGACGACGACGCCTGTTTTGTTTAGATTTCATTCAATCTTTTCGGTAAAATATAACAAATTTTAATCCCTCACGTCCCCTACCCATCACATCTACGGAGTACCCGAGTGGCAGCCGTGCGCCGTCCCCTACTGTCATAATGTCATGGTATCTCTGTCCCCACATGGCATGGAACACGGTATCTCTGTGACAGTAATCTCCAGCCAGTTAATGCTGAACATCCGCCTAGGATGCCACTAAAACCGTATTAACTAGCGCGACCAAGACTAGTGGTATAGCCGTACAAGCCTACAAGGTCAAGGTGGCACCATACCTTTCTCCCTCGCCGTCGCTTTCCCCTTTGTTTTTTCCCACTCGATATTATTTTACAAGAAAAAAGAACGGAAATCCCAACCCGTCCTCTTCCTTCAGTCACCTGATCTCCGCAGCAGTCGTTGCCGGTGCGAGGGTTTAGAGCTCGTAGGGTTCACGCGTTGCGCCACCACTGTGGTGTGGCGGTAGGTAAGTTGTGGACTCGTGGGTCTGGTGGTACTGTGCCGTGCGCCGTCCCATTCCCATGGCGGCGGCGCGGTGGGCAGCGGCGCTGGTGACGCTGGGCGTCCTAGGCTTGGCGGCGGGGCCCCGAGCGCAGCCGGTGGTGCTGTCCAGCTACGGGCAGAGCAGGCTCTCGCTGAAGCCCTACGACTGGACCTACCTGCGCGGTGAGAAATTCTCGTCGGAGCTGTTGCTGCTTGGGTTTAAGTTGTCGTTACAGTGTTGTTCGAGAGGCGCTCTGGTGTGAGTCTGACCGATCCGCGTCGGTCGAATTCCTCCTTCTTCTTTTTTCCTTCTTAGATTGGCTGGCTTAAGTAAGTGATCGTTTAGGAGTACGAGATTTTTGTGTGGCTTAGCATTTCCTCACGGGTCTGATCCTTGGGCTGGAAGAGTTTCCGAATGGTCTTTTGCCGACAGATGCTGTGGATTATGTCTAAACGTGCCCATGTTTGGGTTACTGGAATTCGCAATTTGACGCCTCTGCTTCAACTTTGATTGCTCGACTGAGTTTTGCTTGTTAAATATTTTCTTTCCCCTGTGAAGAAAAATAGACGCATTCATATTTGTTTTTTTAGGGAGCATTCATATTTGTTTTGACTCGTGTATTAGTAAATTAAAATACCTGATTCGTGGTTTGATTGTATCTTTGTTTTTCCTTACTAACAGTTGACCTGCCGGCGTCATTTTCTTCTATCACCATGGATTTTGCAACCGACAGAGATATTGTAAGAAAGACTGTGCTCTTATATTATCTCTGTTCACAATAGTAAGTTGTTCATATGTGGATGAGCTATGCTGGCCTATCTTCGCATAGTCAACTGGCAATGTGAGTGACCAGAAAAATCCTTTATGATTACTAGACATCAACAGTAGCAGACATTATGTTCATGTTCGTCCCAGCACATTATACACATGTGTTTCAGGGATTAATCCATTCCCTAGGATTTTCACTGGATTCTTGCATACTCATTCGTTTATTCCAATGGGCAATGGGTTACATAGGAAATTTTCCCATAGCATTCTAACTCCACATAATCCAAAGATGCGTAAGTGTCTATATAAATTGAACACATAGTACGGTATTCCTTTTCACTGTGAGTATAAATCATGCTTTCAAGACAATGTGAGGAAGCAAGGGTGATCAATATGGTTTTGCAGCCCCCCACCACACACACACACACACACACACCACACCGCTGGAGTCTCCTCTATAGTTTGTCCTAAAAGAATGATTGGTTTGGTTATAGTTTATTTTTACATCTGGTGGTCAATAGACTTTGAATGGTAAAAGGTACTGTGACTGTTCTCTTGTATGCACTGTGGGGATCGAATAGAAACAAAACACATATGCTTCAAATAAAGCAAGTAGTGATGCACCAATGCATGACTATGAGCTGAAACATAACTTCTAATAGCATTGTTAGTTTATCTCCTATTTTATATAGCGTTGTTGCAAACCGACTTATGCACAGTCTGCAATGTTTCTTTAAATAATGCAGCCCAGGGAGCACTTAAGAGATCTTCCGAGAAGCGATCTTGCTATCATCTGTTTGATGATTGCCAACCCTCCTATTCCTGATCTATCCGATTATTATTTGGACAATTTATGTGAGTGCCATATACATTTTCTCATGTAATTACGTACTTTACTACTTCGATATCTTCGTTTTCTATTTTGACAATCTCGCATACCTTCACGGTAAACTCCATTTGTGACATTTTCTCGTATGTGGGACTCTATCTTCTTGGGTAGATTCTAGATCGTCTTTCATTTTTATAGTGAGCAGTTTTCTTATTAATAAGTCAAGTCAAGAGTAATAAGAGAACTCTAGGAGCTTGCCAGAACGGCTTGGTAAGCAAGCTACCTGTTATGTAGGCACCAACTACTTGTTCAAAAAGTGTTGATTTTGTTTTATGACCATAGTCTTCAAACTGAAAGAAATTAGTTGTACCAAATTATTCTCAAGCCAATCATAATTGGGTGCTACAATCTCCCTTGAAAGTCCATAACAAATTTATTGCAACAAGTGAGACAAATAAAGCAATGCTGTGACAGATACCAATTTCAAAGTAGTTAAAATGTCAATCAATATTTTGGTGTGTGTTTTTTCTTCCATCCTGTTAGCTGTGAGTTGTGCTACTATCCAACATGTAGTTTTTAATACAGTGTCATGCCACTTGTTTGGAGTATGTTTGTCGAAAAGTAGTAAGTTATGTTTTTATATGTTATTTTTTATTGTAACGTAATATTCCGTGTTTACTTAACTTTCTGATTATACTAATTTTGACAGGAAGGTTATTTATTGCAGTATCAAACTTTCTTGCTGTTGGATCTTTTGGCAATATGAATAACCAATCAAATCTGGCGCAGTGCATACCATTTCAGAAAAACACATCAATAGTGTTAACAAACGACCAGGTTAATTATTCTGATGCTCTGACTTGCAAGGCAATATGTGGTAGCTACCTCATGTATAGTTGCGTCCTAACAGCATAACAACTACATCAATGCAACCAAAGATGTTGGAGCGGTAGTTCATGCCGGCTTACTTGTACTATTACAAACAGCACATGTAAGCTAGTGATGAGTGATGACATTTGTATGATCACCTCTCCTAATAGTTCAAAAACATGTTAAATAATTAGAAATACTATATGTCAGGAGGATTTTATATTTTTATGATATTTGATCCAATCCAAGTTTCAGAACCCAAGTAATGTCTGCTCCCACCATCCTTGTTGAATCCATCCATGCTACTTCTGTATTAGTAGTTGTGCTTTTGCAAGTTATGTTTGAGCAATCACCTATTGACACTGTATTTAATGAAGGTTACAAAAGCGCGCCTGCTTAAGCTCACTTAGGCGCTGAGCGGAGGCAAAACGCCTATCGCTTAACTGCACTTAAACGTGCGCTTAGTGCTTTAATCCTTCAAAAAAGAGAAAACGCGGAGACAAAACACTCACTCAGCGCCTACCGCTTAATGAAACCTTGATTTAATGTTTACTTGTGCTGTCCATCAGCATTTTATAAAGTTTTTTCAACTCAACTAGAATCGTCTTATTTTCTAGAACATATTCACCTCCTAGGGACACTGGTAGTCGATCACCCAATGTGCGCATAATCTTAAATACAAATGTAGAGACAGCTTTAAAAACTAGTTGCATAAAATTCAAGTTAACCCAGATAATATCTTGGATGCTTCCATTTGTTGAAGTTCCCATTAGCATATTAAATCTTTTACCTGATTGGTGCATGCAATTCAATATGACACATGCCATATTTTCTCGAACAATGGCCTATGCCATATTAGAACCATTAGGTCCTGAGTTTGAGACCTACTGACCTAGTTTGTGCAATTTTAAGAAAATAAACTGCAGCCCACTTCAAGTCCGTGTCATAGGCATGTGGAGCCTCCACGTGAGAGGGAATGTCCAAGTATGCTGACCTTGCCTCAACAGCTTAAGATTTTGGCTGAACTGCTTGGTGCATGAAACTTCATACCATGGAGTAATCTGTAATCCGGCAGGGTCCCAATACATCTTAACTTTTGTTTCAATCCTTGCTTCGGCCCAAAAGGTTTAACTTTAGCATGGGGTTCTCCTTTGGTTGCATGACTAGGCTCACTGGACCGCTAAACTGGTGTAGCACTGACTGTCCTGATATTAAGTGCAAGGAGATTATTTTTTCTTGTGATGTATCAGCTGCACGCTACATTTGAGCTAATCCATCATATTAAGAGATTCAGCAAACTTCTGATGTACTCGCCCTTTTATGTCCAGATATCGCCAGGGGTTTGGTACATTGGCTATTTTAATGGCCTTGGATCTGCTCGCACACAATCAAAGATGGTACAGTTACTTCAGATTAGTGCATGACCACGATAAACTTGGTCTTCTGCAGAATTATATAATTCTCCCATTTGGCATAATTGTGTAAATAAAACTTGAATCCTGATAATTATACCTTTTTCAGATTAGCCGAGGGAGAGCACGTTCAGTGAGCACTAGCATTACGGTAGAAGGATGTCCCACTTCAGCATTATGGGGACCCTACTGCAACCAAACATTTGAAATGGTCGGTTGTTCTCAGTTTTCAAGATATAACAACTCAAGAAATCTCTTAGTTCAGACTATCGACACACAGAGAAGATTGAATACTAGAGAAAATAATAGACGTATCAGCTTCCTATCAAGGTCGAACCTTCCAATTGGACATCAACTTGACTCCAACAGCACTAGCTTAGTGCGAGTTGAGGATGTGATCACTTGTACTATTTCAAATGACTCTTTGTGCCTCAGGCAAGGCGATATGAAGTTTTACTTCTTGGATATTGTCAGTTTAGCACAACAATTTGAAATTGCAGCTGCAAATTTTGGATTAGTCCAAAGGGCATCCTTGATTTGCTACCTGCGTTACAACGCCTTCCCTCAGAGAGTTTTGCATGATTATTCAGGCGATATTAGCAGTGCTCCCTTGGTTATAAAGTTGCCAAATATTGGACGATGGTATATTGCAATTGAGATTGTGAACAAGACAGAGATGAACAATACAACATCACCTATGCTGGATACAACTTGTTTTTCATTTGATTGGCAAGTAACTGGATGTCTGAAAGGAAAAGCTGGAATTAATTGCTCATCGGAAGCATACGTGCTCCAGGTGGGTTGTGTAGTTGGCAGAGATGCATTCTGTACTATTTAAAAGCAAATACACTTACATGTTTAAACCTTTAACTCTTTAAGTAAAACAGATAAAAATGGTCGTGGTAAAGACCGAGTGATTTTTCCCTTGGCCATTTAACGTGCAGTGGGTACTGGTGCCTATCTTTCTTTCTTTTGAAGTGTAGTGGTCTAGTGGGGTTTACCTTTCTCTTCTTATAGTGCAGTCCAACCTGATGTGGCCTGTCTTTTGATCATGAAAAAAATCCTAGTAAATGAGTAGAGATAAATTCCAGAAGCTACACAACAACAAGAGCAAAATCTTATCACCAAGACACCAACATTTGTTGGATCAACCGACGTTATGGATATCACTGCTATTATCGTTCTACTAATTTTTTTCTCTAATGATGTGCAGTCTTGTAATACTACATTAATGTCGAATTCCAAAATTTCACATATTTTGTAATGGAGGGGGCACTGGATAGGTTAGAGAAAGTTATCAGAATCTATTAGCATTACTGTTGAAGTTTAGCGGGTTATCAGATTTCAATAGTCTTATGTACCTCCCATTGAAGAGCCATCACTTTGTTCTTAATTTATTTTTTGCAAAGTAGATTTTAATTTTATGACGCCACAGTTCTCAACTTCTCCTTTTGAAATAAAGTCAGCACTCTGCCACCCAAGATATCTCACTAGATTGATCCCTTAGTTTGTCCAGCATTGTTGCTGGAGAAAGTAAGTTCATCTGAGATGCTATGCGCACACTTTATGTCTATGAACTTCATTTCTCAGTAGGCATCTTTATTAATCACATGTTGTTTATGCGCAGAGAGTTCCTAAAAGAAATCCTTCTGTCCCTTTCGAGTCATATTATGTTCCTACTGATGGGAGGCAAATGCTGGAAGATAGCCACTTCTTGCTCGAACAGTTTTTAAGCAACTCATCCTATGAGCAATTTGCATGGACTTATTTCCTTTTGGATGTTCCCCAGGGTTCAGCGGGTGCACTTATTCATGTCCAGCTAAAGTCAGATAAAGAAATGAATTACGAGCTGTACTCAAGATATGGTGGTTTACCATCAAATGATAGTTGGGATTATTACGCAAGCAGGACAAGCAGCAGTAATGGTTCAATATTCTTTTCGTTACAGAATTCCACGAATTCAGAGATGGATCTATCTATTTTCTATGCCAAGGAGGGGACTTGGTGCTTTGGAGTTAAGCATCCAAATGATACTTCAAATTCTCAGACGTATATGTCTTTATCTCTTCAGGGATGCTATAGAAACTGTAATCAAAATGGTGTTTGTCATTCTTCAGTTGATGAAAGTGGGTTAACGTTCTACAGGTAATTAAATGCTAAAGATTTACCCTGCTATTTCGATGTATTTTGTACTTTTGTGCCATGTATATGATGTTTGCATATAATATTCGACAAAAATAGTAATTTTGTCTAGCTATTGTGATAATTCTTAAATATTCGTTCTTCTCCTTTTCCAGCTTCTGCACTTGCGATCGTGATCATGGAGGTTTTGATTGCAGCGATGAATTAGTTTCACCTAATGGTAAGTCTCATATTTAGTTCTGAAAATTTAACGTGCCAATGTTTTACGGTAGAAAATCCTTTCCCATATAAATGATGTAATTTTCCGTAATCGTTTATTGTTACTGAAATGCCTTGATATTCATCCAGTGGAGAAATGGTTTCATGTAACCAGTAGATTTTAAGTTCTTGTGTCATTGGAGTTTTCTAGTTCCAAGTGCCGTCCACAGAATACACATAAGTTGATCACAACCTAATGAAAACTTGACAAATGAAAATTTGAATGTTGAGACTGTAATTCTCTGTTGTCTACTAGGTTCATTCCAATTTCTTACTGATTCTACAATGGACAAGGGTAATGAGATAAACTGTGCTAAGTAAACTCCTTTGCACGATCAAAATGCAAGAAATAATGAGCCAGCATGTGCCTAGTCCTTGAGATATCATGATATCAATGTAGTTGGTACTTCTTAACATATGCGGGCTACAACTTATTTTCAAGGAGAATGCATTACATTAGCAATTAATAATCCCTTGTTGACCACTTGTAATGTATCATTTTGCATATATGTAATAATTAGAAAATTTCTGTATAATAGTGGTTATGCCTAAGTGCAGGGCACATTAGGCAGTCTGTCTTTCTAATCGCATCAAATGCTGCAGCAATTTTACCTGCCTTCTGGGCTCTCCGGCAAAAGGTATATTCATTATTCTTGTTGCATGACGAATTGAGAAACTTCAATAAGTTTGATGTTCTAACTTACTGGCCTGGCCAGCCAAATTGTGCTTTATAGACGAACATAAAAACTTGAGGACCTTTGAGCCATTTACTTAAATTTGATGACTTAGAGCTTCTCCACCAGCACCACCCAGAGCGGACACCATTTGGGTGGTGCCAGACACCTGTCCGGCCATTCCAAGGTCGCCTCCCCCACTAGCACCCCCAAATTGACCGGCCATTTTTTCATATTTTGATTGCAATGAACATTGGATGCCAACATCAAATCCGGCTACCAAAACACACATAAATCAGGTCAGGCCAACAATGGCTCGGCCAACATCAAGGCCAGCCACCAAATGTCTCGGCCAACATCAAGGCCGGCCACCAGAACGGTCGGTCGCCAAAATGCACCCAAAATACATCAAGAACATGTGGATCATTCTTGGGTCTCGGCATCCTCGGCCCTTGCCCTCCTCTCCTTCATGATGCGTTCCACCTCCTCGACAAAGAAAGCTCGTTGCGGCGAGCTCATGTGTGTGGTCTCGGTGGAGAGGATCTTGAGCTCCCTATCGAGTTGAGCCTCATTGATCTTGGTCTCCCTATTGAGTTGCAACTCCTTGAGCTTTTGGTCTTGGATGCCGAAGTAGGTGCCCCACCTCTCTTGGTTCTCTTCGTGCATCTTCACCTTGTGAGTCTTGGATGAGGTGACCTCTTTCATATATTAATCGATCAAGTCTTGGAGGGAGGCACTAGATGTTCCCGCCGCCTTCTTGGCCGCCTTTGCTTTCTTGTTACCATCCGGCCGCTCGAGGACGCCTTGCCCCGGCAGCTGGGATTCATCAAGAGCGCCGACCTTGCTTCCTCCACGGTGCATTGAGAGCCGGAGTGTTTTCCACTGTAGACAATGTTGGATCCGTGACCAACAATGGGACATGGTGAAGGTCTCCTTGTACATTGTTCCCGCATCCAAGATCTACACAAATGGTCACATGTTGATATGAGAGCATAGAATTATGAGAGTACATGTTGATATGAGAGCAACACATCTACCTTGTTGTCGAAAGACTTGCCACTCTCGTTTCTTTGTCATTTTTTGGTCAACACAACCATGGTACTTTTTGCAAGCGTCTCGTATGGAGGTCCACCACTTCTCGATTGCACAAGCATTGTGCTCGATGTATAAAGCGTTGTGTGGCGGGTGCTCCTTTTTTCTTTGAAATCCTTGTGAATCCTATTCCAATAGAGTCACGGGTTTGTTGTCTGCCGGTAGTGGCGTCTTGGCTTATTGACATCCAAGCATCGCACAACAATTTGTCCTACTCCACAATCCATGACTTCCCTCTAGTGCCCACCTTCGGCTTCGTCAAAACGGTGCCGGTCTCAACATCGAGCATGTCGACTTGATCGCCCTTGGCCTCAGCTTCGCCGTCCTCCTCCAAATGGGCGTAGCTGGCGTTGCCTCCAATCATGTCAGCCATGGTGGCGGCGGCTTCATTCTATGACAAAACATGCACACAATTCACATAGCCGACCACAAAACATGCACACAATTCACACCGTCGGCATCAGTTATTGCACACAGTTCACACATCCGGCATCATTATTGCACACGGTTCACACAGCCGGCATCAGTTATTGCACACAATTCACATAGCCGGCACTATTTAAAGTGCACATCTCACACCCAAGTTAGAATATCTCGCTGAGCCCGGGCATTCCGCCAAACACGTCCGCAGCGCCGTCGCCGAAAAGCTGTTTCCGGGAAGTGGGGATGGTGGAGGGGCGTCCTGATCGACGCAGTGCGGGCGACTCGGTGTAGGTGGCGTCTTGATTGAGGTCGATGTCGTGGCCACCATTGTGGGGGCGCTCGGGTTACCTTCCTCGACGTAGCAGTCATTATTCTCGGACGAGCCGGAGAGACGCGATTGCTGCAAAGGCGGCACGGTTTGCTCCGAGTGGCCCAATCCTTTTTAGCACAAAGGACAAGCCGGTGGTGTTACTTATAATGACTAAAACGTTCCTGAGGACACACGGGAATATCATCAAGTTACTTTCATCACATACTGTTGATTAATCTTTATTGTTTTGGTAAGTGTTGTGTGGTTGAACCTATGCTAATGCACCGCCCTTAGGGGTGGGCAAATCTAGCCCAAACCGGTCAAACCGCTCACACCGTTTTTCCCACCCTTAACCGCCCTTACTTGGACCAGTACACACTTGTGATAAACCCCTTGCAAGCATCCGTAACTACAAGAAAGTAATTAAGATAAATCTAACCACAACCTTAAACTCTGAGATCCTACGCTCCCTTGTGCAATAGTTTACGAACGGGGGTTTAGTTTTCTGTCACTCCGGCAACCCCACAATAAGTAAACTAATACACAATGCATTCCTCTAGGGCCATAATGGTGAAGTGTCATGTAGTCGACGTTCACATGCCACCATTAGAAGAATAACGCCACAACTTAAATATGAAACCATTAAATATTACTCAACATAATATACATAATATGACTACTAACAACAAAACTTCTCCCATGTCCTGTGGAACTAACGAACTACTTACAAGCCATCATATGGATCATGTTCAGAGGTGATATATGAATGAATTCGTCATGGTAATTATTACTCGAAAACCACAATGGAACGGAGAGAACGGAGAGTCAGTTACAATGACTCAGTTGTTGAGGAAAGAACAACATTCTGTGTAAGAAATCTCGGTGGGTCTTTACCAACTTCCAAATCCAAGATTTAGGGACAAAAAAGAGGGGCAGGGCACTCTTCATTCTTCATTCGAAACTCATGAATGTCAGCTCAGAGGTTTTTGCCTTGTTATCAAAACGGGAGTTGGGTAAAGCAAACTCCCTCCTTGGACGAGCACGGGGCTTAGTCAAGTAGAACCAGGTTGCGCTGCTTGATGCTCCGATCGAAAACAAATCAGTGGGTCCATGCCAGTATGACAAAATATGCGTTAGAAAGGTCAATCACCCCCCCCCCCCCCCCCTTTTTTATTCAAATCCAGGCCGAACTTCTAAAAAGCAGCCCACCCGCTTCCATAGAACAAAATCGAAGTACGTAAGGGAAGACGGCCAGGAACTACCGTTGCCTAGAGGGGCGGCCGTCGCGCTCCCTTGGCTCATGCCGCCTAGAATTTGGGCGACGGAGATAACACCTTGCTCTGCCTGCTGCTCCCTCCTTGTCTTCGCGCGTTGTCGTCAGCCAGCTCTGCTGACCGATGACGCCGTGCGCGTATCTGATCCGCCGTCAACAAGCCCACCACCGCCACTTCCACTTCCTCCGTCTTCATTGGCTTCGGCTGGACCGCGAGCGTCGTGCCTGCCTTCTTCCTGGGCGGTGGCGCGAGTCCAGGCCCCATTCGACGCGGCGATGAAGGAGGTTTGCGACGGCGGTGGCGAAAGAGAGGTTTGGGGCGGCCGCGCCGACGCAGGAGAACTTGAGGTGTCTGTGGAAATGGAGGGAAGAAATTTGAGAGAGTTTTTGCGGCCGGCACGCCAATGTAGAGGGAGGGAAGAAATTTAGGCGTGCGATTTGTGTCAATGACAAGGCGGTCCCGCCTGTCGGAGGGCCTGTCCGGCCACTGTCGAGAGGGCCTCCAAAGTTGGGGGCCTGCTCGGGGGTGCCGGACAGATTTTGGGTCGGGCCGGACCGTTGGAGGGTGCCGGTGGGGTGAATTTTCCTGTCCGGCACCCCAATGGGCCTTTGGAGGGTGCTTTGGGTGCCGCCGGTGGAGATGCTCTTGGATATGTATTTTGCAATTTTGGGAACCCTCGATGCAGCTTACTATCCAGAATCTCATTGGAGTATTTTATTTATTTCTATCAGCTGGTGGAAGGAAACTGCTTTAACATTGTGTGTGTGTGGGTGGTGGTTGGGGGGGGGGGGGGGGGGGGGGGGGGGGGGGGGGGGGGGGGGGGGGGGGGGGGGGGGGGGGGTTTTTCACACTCTCCGGTTGAACATAAAATTGTTGTAGATATGTGCAAAGGCCTTTGCGAAATCAGTTCTCTTTCATATCATTTTTGAAACCAGCATCTTATGATCCAGTGATAATATGTACATTATAAAGTTTCATGTTGAACTATGAGGCTAAACATTCTGCGAGTTTATGGAACTGGCTATCATAACATAAATGTTAATTCAATTAAATCTTGTCACCATGACGAAGGGGGTTGAGATTGGAGGGATGAAACATTAGTAGACTGATAGCTTACTAGCTTGTGTTACTGCAAAATACCTCTTCCGTATTATTCAAATCTTATCCACATTTAAGAAACCAAATTTGAGTATATCTTTGATATAAAATGCAGTAAATTTGACCATTAACATGGTAACCTTTTTCCATTGCAACCTAGGCGTTCGCCGAATGGATTCTTTACACTTCTAGTGGAATTTCTAGTGCCTTGTACCATTCATGTGATGTGGGCACCTGGTGCTTACTTTCTTTTCATGTATTACAGGTAAGATACTCACCATATATGTACATGTGTATACTGCTAATTTACACATTATTGACATACTGGTGGACTAGATAACATGGTCATGCATGTCTAATATTCTAATAATGTGAGGTAGACCACCCTTCTGGTTGATAGTCAACTAAAAGGCTTAAAGGGAACACAACCATAGTTTTACAAGCATACATGTAGTTGCTCAGAAGCACGGACACGGCAAAATCTGCCGAACTGCCGTCCTGATACGGCGGGATACGGGGATACGTCGGGATACGCGAATCTGCAGTATCCTCGAAATTCGAATTAAAAAAGGAAAAGAATACAGGGACACGGCGGGATACGCATGGGACACGTTTGGGATACGGCCTGGCCCAACAAGCAGCCTCGGCCCAATACCTAACCCTATTTTATTTTATATATACTCGCCGTATCCCCGAATGGCTGTTTTTGAAAAATGCCGTATCCCGTATCCCCGTATGCGTATCCCCGTCTTTCCGTCCCCGTGTCCGTGCTTCTTAGGTTGCATCCAGTTGACATTTTTAGCATGTGGGCCCCTTGGAGCCTGAGTTTACTCGTATTCGAAATAATTCTGATGCATTATTGGGCCATGACACCCGAATTATTCTGATCCAGTTTTTGGACTTCTGGCTTTCATTCATGGCTGTTATTGGTACATTTATATACATGGCTACAATTAAAGAAGCTTCAAAACGAGCAATGCATACTGCTGTTTTTATTCTCACAGCTATTTTGGCTGCAACTGGTGCCACCAGGTATGTAAGTCACTGGTACTTTTGTTTTATCAAGTATCACGAACACTGGGTGCATCAATGTATGATGAGTTACCATCTTAGGTCTGCCAATATTGGTATCGTTGTTGCTATTGGTTCCTTGGCCTGCTCATTGGATGGATATTGGAATTCTCTACAGCACAAAGATTTATATGCTGCTCATGGCGAATCAACCTCAACGTGCCTCAGAGGTGTGTTTGTATTCATGGTTTTGTGAATATATCGTTGTGCCATGTCTGTATCTTCTGTATCTTAGTTTCAGATGCACACATTATGAATTTCGACAAGCTAACACCACTGTGTGCAAGTTAATGTCAATTACGAGTCATAACATCCAGCATTTCCATTGGTTGGCTGATGCATTCCTCATATTCCATTCTTTCTTTCAGATGGCAAAACCTCGTGCCTTTCTTTTGGAACACTCTGGAGATGTTGAACAAACGGTTCCGTTGGCTATACTTACTTTTTGGTTTCATCACATTATCTTTTGCAGCTGTAAGCTGGAAGCTAGAATCAAATAATAGCTACTGGATTTGGCACAGGTGTGAATCATCTTTCCTTGTTAATAGTAACTTCAGTCTTGAAAGTCTAGCTTGTGTGGATTTGCCACGATAACTAGGGTATCTCTCTTGCTTAGCCCAATCAGCTTCATACCTAGCCTTTCCTAGCAATTGCTTGTTTAGTAGAGCTCAAGTATCTTCTTTTTGCGAAGCAAACTCGCGTGTAGGCAATGATTGCCTTGCCCATTGATGTGGGCAAATTAGTTTGCTGATGTGCTCTCTTAGTTTGGGGAACTATCTGGAAGGAGAGGGATAGGAATCCTTCTTGCTTGCTAGCTACAAGTATGATGGATATGTATCATTCCCATCTTGTTACAAGCTAAATTACTTCCCTTGACTCCTAGATCCTTTGTTACCCCCCCCCCAAAACAAAAACCTATAACCTTGCTTTCTCGACCAATTGCTCACTTGGGCTAGCTTTCCTTGAAGCGAAAATGGACAATTTGAATTATAGTGCAAATGCACTCGGCTGGAGAATTTCTGCTTTTGTACGTCACATTTGATACATATTCTAGCTTATCCCTACTATGAATGAACTATAGAGAAATTTGTTCTTTTCTGCAGTCTGTGGCACATAAGCATCTATACATCTTCGTTCTTCTTCTTATGTTCAATGCGTGTCGATATGATGGGCCGTAGTCCAGAGACAAACTATGAGTTGACGAGGCAAGATTCCTTGCCGAGAACAGAGTCAAGAGAGACCTAATGAATCTCGTGACAACTGTGCTCCATGCCTCCGTATCTTCCTTCTGGCCGCAAACTGGAGATCCATGGACAAAGGTCTCATCTTACTAGAGTGAAGAGCTTGATGCCAGATTCCTGTTGGCAGTATGCATGTGCAAGCCTCACTGTACTATAAACTTGTACATATATATGGGCTCTTGAAACTACATGTAATATTCGTTGTTAGCTGCATCACAGGATCTTGAAACTACATGTTTCGTTGTTAGCTCCATCACATGAGAATTGTAGATAGCGGGGTGCAGCGAAAACATCGTTTGGGTGCTTAGAACGTGTTTGGTTACTAAACTATGCTTTCTTAGCCAAGAAAAGACAAGCCTCACTTGGCAATTGCTGGATTAGCAGCATAGGCCGTGTCCGAAGTTGCACTGCGGTCCATCCTCTCCAGTGTGTCCACTCCATAAGTTCTTGCTCTGTATTATGGGGAGCGCCTGGTTCACGACCTGTGCGGAGGAAAAAAAAAACCTCCGCATACCCCTGCGCGCGTTATTGGGCCGGCCCACTTGGGCTGCTGGCTCGTTCCTGCACGTTCGGTAATCACTAGAAAAAGGTTCCCTTTGGAAAGGAAACCAGACAATCGTTCTAATTGTGACAAGTGTCGGTTTCTCCTCACATCATTCAATTTTGTTTGTCTGCATGTCTGCCATGTGTCACAATTAGATTGAAAGTGGGGGAGTATGAGAGAGAAAGGGAGGGCATGCACGTACGTGGGCATACAATTTTGCCTTTTTGCCTTTTATTTTTCAAATCCGAATTTTAAAACGAAATAGGTTGAGAACCGTTTATCCAAATTACGAACCGTTTTCACTTTTGAGCTCCTCGCGTCGAGATCTTCAAAACTAGATCCCATGTTGATATGTTTCGACGAACTTTTTTTTGTACAACGGTTATGTATAGTTGTACAACCTGTGTCTGTAGTTGTACAATCCAAACTGTGTATGTGTAGTTGTACAACCAGTGTCTGTCTAGTTGTACAACCTGCGTCTGTACAACCTGTGCCTGTACAACCTGTGTCTGTCTAGTTGTACAACCAGGGTCTGTACAACCTGCGTCTGTACAACCTGCGTCTGTACAACATGTGTCTGTCTAGTTGTACAACTTGTGTCTGTACAACCTGTATCTGTCTAGTTGTACAACATGTGTTTAGTTGTATAACTTGTATATGTGTAGTTGTACAACTTTGTACACCATCATGTTTTTGTACTTCTAATTATGTGTATTTTGTACAACTTCTTTTTTATAGTTGTACTCTCAGATCTGGACAGTTTGTACACCTACTGTGTATTCTGTACTATTCATGTAGTTGTAATCTGTTTCGTATGTAGCTCGTCCAACCTTTTTTCCTTTCCTCTTGCGTACTAATTGTTCTCCGTTCTGCATGTTACTAACTACTGGTTCGTACAACCTGATCACAGAGAGGGTTCCTGCACCAAGCCAGCTCGCGGGTGGCTTTGTACATCCGCGCGAGCGGACCGGCCGGCGCAATCCAGACGCGCGGGCGGCTTCGTCACGCGCCGCGACAGACGCGAGGCACGGGGGGACCGGGCGGTGGCATGTCCCAGTTGGATTTTTCTACCTCACTCATATCGCAATATTGCAACACGTGGCGTGCTGACAGCGTCTGTTTTTGCCCTTTGCAAAGGGAACCCTCTAGCTAGTTACACGTTCCCCTTTCGCGGATTGTTTCATGTTTCTTTTCCTGTGATTTGGTTAGTGCGGAGAGTGCACGGCTGAATTTCTTTGAAAAAACATACTGGTAAGAACGTTTGAAATACTTTAAAAGATGTGTACATAAAAATTATGCGCGTACAAGAGTAGGTTCCATTTCGATACTCAGTTTTGAGTTTCTCCGATTGTAACTTCTCAATTTTGAAGCGATGTTCGAAATATTTTAGCCGAATTTTATTAAATTTGTCGCACTCGGTTTACCGTTTGAAATATGTTTTGACGAGTAGGTTAATACCAACGTTTCGCACAACTTTCATGTTGTAATTTTTTTGTTTTGACGGTCATATACGAGATAATCTTATATTGTAGGCTTGAACGTATTTACACTTCTCATTGTACACATCTTTCTTCCTGAGTCCTTGCTTCTGCTGGGATAGCTTTTCGTTGTTCGCATTTCTGATTCGTGTGATTTCCAAAAATGACAAACGTGTATGGACTTTGCATAGAGTGCACGATGGAAATTTGTTGAAAACCATTTAAGTACCAACGCTTTTTCGTAAAAAGTGGATATTTCCTTCAAAACTTTATAGGATTCATATACAGCGAAAACTTCCTTGTCATTTGGAAAAAGTACATATCTGTAGTACACGTTATAATATTTATGTTATTTGCTCGATTTTTTACTATGAACATTTATTTTATTCGAACAATTTTTGAAATATGAACATTTATATTATTTGAATGATTTAGAAAATATGGACATTTATGTTACTCGAAAGGTTTTTAAAAAGAAGAACATATATTTTAGTTGAACTTTTTAAAATTAGAAAATTTATCTCGTTTGAATGGTTTTAAAAAGTTTACAAAATATGGCGGGGAACGAAAACTATTTTTGAACGATTTTAAAAGTGAACAAAAAAAGCGGTGAACGAAAACTATTTTTGAACGATTCTAAAGGAGAACAGAAAAGACCGGTGAACGAAAACTATTTTTAACGATTTTAAAAAATGACAAAAATAGCGTTGAACGAAAACTATTTTTGAACGATTTTAAAAAATGACAAAAATAGCGTTGAACGGAAACGGATATTGAACAATTTAAAAGTGAACAGAAAAGGCCGGTGAACGAAAACTAATTTTGAACGATTTTAAAATGTGAACAGAAAAGGTCGGTGAACTAAACTATTTTTGAACGATTTTAATAAATGACTAGAAAATAGCAGTGAACGGAAACTGTTTTGAACGATTTTGAAAGTGAACGGAAAAGTTCGGTGAACGTAATCTTTTTGAACGATTTTATAAAGTGAACAGAAAAAAGTATAAGGACGGAAATTATTTTTGAACGATTTTTAAAAAGTGAACAGAAAACCGTCAATGAATGTAAACTATTTTTGAACGATTTTAAAAATGAACAGAAAATAGCGGTGAACTAAAATTATTTCTGAACGATTTTAAAAGTAAACAGAAAAGGCTGATGAACGAAAACTAGTTTTGAACGATTCTAAAAAATGACCAGAAAATAACGGTGAACGGAAACTGTTTTTGAATAATTTTAAAAGTGAACAGAAAAGGTCGCTCAACGAAATCTTTTTTAACTTTTTTTATTTAAAAAAGTGAACATAAAAAAGTCTATGGACGGAAATTATTTTTGAACGATTTTTTAAAAAGTGAACAGGAAAAAGTCTATGAACGGAAATTATTTTTGAACGATTTTAAAAGTGAACAGAAAATGGCGGTGAACGAAAACTATTTTTGAACGATTTTAAAAGTGAACGGAAAAGACCGATGAACGAAAACTATTTTTGAACGATTTTAAAAAATGACAAAATAATGTTGAACGGAAACTGATATTGAACGATTTTAAAAGTGAAAGAAAAGGCGAGTGAACGAAAACTATTTTTGAACGATTTTAAAATGTGAACAGAAAAGGTCGGTGAACTAAACTATTTTTAAACGATTTTAATAAATGACTAGAAAATAGAGGTGAACGGAAACTGTTTTGAACGATTTTGAAAGTAAACAGAAAAGTTCAGTGAACGTAATCTATTTTGAACGATTTTATAAAGTGAACATAAAAAAGTCTATGAACGGAAATTATTTTTGAACGATTTTTTAAAAAGTGAACTGGAAAAAGTCTATGAACGGAAATTATTTTTGAACAAATTTAAAAGTGAACAGAAGATGGCGGTGAACGAAAACTATTTTTGAACGATTTTAAATGTGAACAGAAAAAGCCGATGGACGAAAACTATTTTTGAACGATTTTAAAAAATGACCAGAAAATAGTAGTGAACCGAAACTGTTTATGAACGATTTTAAAAGTGAACAGAAAAGGCTGGTGAACGAAATCTTTTTTGAGCGATTTTAAAAAGTTAACAGAAAAAATATAAGGACATTAATTATTTTTGAACGATTTTTTGAAAAAGTGAACAGGAAAAGCTATGAACGGAAATTATTTTTGAACGATTTTAAAAGTGAAAAGAAAAGGCCGGTGAACAAAAACTATTTTCGAATGATTTTAAAAAATGATCAGAAAATAGCGGTGAACGGAAACTGTTTTTGAACGATTTTTAAAAGTGAACAAAAAAGGCCGGTGAACGAAATCTTTTTCTAATTGATTTCAAAAAGTGAACAGAAAAAGTCTACGAACGAAAATTATGTTTGAACGATTTTTTATATATGAACAATTTTCAAATCTGAACATTTTAAGAATTTGAACATTTTTCAAAAAATGAAAATTCAAAAAAATAGGAAATAAGAAAACTGAAAAGAAGAAAGAAAAAATAAACAGTCAAAAACAAAAACGAAAAAGAAAAAGAAACAGGAAAAAACGAAAAAGAAGAAAGAAAAAAGAAACAGCAAAAAGAACGGAAAAAAAGAAGCAGGTGCAACTAATGGGCCGGCCCATGAGGCGAAGGGGGTGTGCGGAGCGCATTAGTCGACGAGTTGGTCGTCAACTAGGAATTCCCTGTATTATGCCTTTCCACAGAGGCAGGGCGCCCTCTAGCGTACGATTGACATTGTCGTCTCACTTGGTCGGATCGGATGCGAACTGGCGAAGGGCATATTTGGTTGTCGTAGTAGATTCGTGTTTCCTCTTGCTTGCCCGGGAGGGACTGGTTCCACTGGTATGATATTGGGCCTTTAACTGCGCATGGCTTGGTTTCCCACAATAGCCATTTGTCTGCCTCGACGAGCAGGCCTACACGATCTCCACTACCAAGAGTCCATCGTGCTCGGCCTCTGGAGTCCACTGTACTTGGTTGGGGAAGCCCACCGTGCGTGGCTGCTAGACAATCTGAACTTCGGAGAGACACAGGTAAGATTTCAAGTGGGATGGGCATGCCACTCGTCCTGTGTCCCATCCCACCGAAATTGATCCATTTGTCCCGATTAGGAAGCCCAATGATCCCGTACGGGTTAATTTGGCCAAGTCTACTTTAGCCCGATTGGAGTCCACCTGTCCCGAGGGGAAACAGCAGCTGCCTTCATCGCATCGTGCCGCCGCCGACGACCGTGGTTGCTGCTTGCTCGACGACGCCGTCCCCGCCTCCTCCCGCGTGCCTTCCAGGCCCAGGTGCGGCCCCGAGTAAGAGCAAGCCGCACGAGCACCTCCTCCTTCCCTCGTGATTGGTTTTTGGCGCGGCTCGCTGATGCATGTAAAATGCATACATGAACTTTGCACTTTAATTGCTTATATTCCAATCATATTTGCATCATATAAGGGTTATATCAATGTTTTATCATGATTTTAGGAATACTTCATAGTTTTCCCATTTATTTGGAATTAACCCTGCACAGGCAGAAAACCCTAGTTTTGTATTTTAATGTTTCAGGGACCCAAACGTCAACGAAATCACCTGGAAATTTACGGGCGTCAATATTTGGAAGGAAGAAGGACTACGGAAAAAGGAAGCAAGCAAACGGAGACCCGAGGGCCAAACGGGCCTGGCCCACGCGGCCAGGTACTGTGGCCGCGTGGGACCCACCCGTTTGAGCCTCGTGGCTCCGTTGCCGTCGATCTTCGCTCCACCGCCTTCGTCTTGACCTAAAAACGCCTATAAAAAAGGTCCCCCGTCGTTCTCTCGAAGGAGCGCCGCAGAAACATAGAAACACCGAAACGGAGATCAGGAGCTACAGATTGGAGGGGGAAAACTCCGGCGGGGCGCTGCCGGCGTGGTCTCCACCTTCTCCATCGACTTCTCCACCGTCTCCATGATGAAGAGGGAGTAGTCCACCTCTGGACTATGGGTTTGTGGAAGTAACTTATGTATCTCTCCTCTCTTGAGCTTCACTAATTAGTACCGTATGAGCTGCTGAACATGATTACGGTCACCGTTGTAATACCTTTGTGGTGGATCTTTATGAGTTAATATATGTTTGAGATTGCAATGTTTGTTTCAGTTATGAGTATAGATGCATATTATGTACCCCGTTCTTGTCTACTTGTTTTGATCAAGCATGTTTATGAGAGCGTGTGAGGGGGGAACGTGTGCATTAGTTGGAGTAACGGGGGTGGCTAGTGCAGTGAACGTGAGAGAAAGTTCTGCGATCCACTTTGGTATCTTTACCTTACTTTGTTACCTCACTAGGGATAAACTAAAATACCATGCTACCGGGGATGTGGGCGTGACCATTGCCACTACTCCATGACTAGATCTAGCATGTTCTTATTTTCACTTCATGTCATGATACTTATTGCTATACTCTGAGTTATCTTAATTACTGAGGTGTTATGATTTAGTTCGCATCTTGGTGGAGTATAAGAGAGGTTAATAACCAAAAGATCTCTATGTTAGGACGTGATGCCCATATATCTAAGTAACTTGTTATCAAACCCTGTGTTGCAATCTCATATGTTAACTTGTGTGTTCCATTGTCTACCACTTTATAAAGAGAGAGTGCATTTGTGAAAGCATGAACCCCAGTCCATTTTTTATCATAAGAAACACCTTTCCAACACCATATACCACTTTTATATTTTCAGCCATCATTAAATCCGAAAATACAAAAATACTTTTCATCTTGCATACATCATTTAAAAACCCAAAAATATCATTTACCATTGCATCCACCATCATTGCATATTTATTTCCTGTTTGCATTGCATAACTATCCTGATATCATTCTTACACCTTGTGCTTGACAACCACAGGTGAGGTTGAGGACCAAAACATCTAATCTTGTTTTGTAGGTAACCAAAAGAAGGATAAGAAGATAAATCTACCACTTCAGATTCCCCGAGAGTTCGATATTAAACCCTCGAGTCACCCTCGTGGGGAAAACTATCTTCCACTATACTATACACTCTGCACTTGGAGTCTCAACCTAAATCCCGTTATTTGTGCAGGCATCAAGACTTGCTCTTCGGGATCATCAAGACGTTTTCTGGCGCCGTTGCCGGGGAGCGAAGAAGCAACACCGCATCAAGATTCCCTCGTCAACTACGCGCCCGTCATAGTAGCATCATTGGGTATCAAGACGTTTTCTGGCGCCGTTGCCGGGGAATCGTAGCTGAGAGATTTATCCAAGGGTGTGCATCATCGCATTCATCTCACAACAAAGTCAACATCACCAACTTGTGCTAACACCTAAGCTTGGGGAGGTTGCACCTACGTGAGCACCATCTTATCCATCTTTATTTACAAAGCAATTTATTTGTTTTGTTAGTGTCATTGCATATCATATCATAATTTATTTCAGTTTTGCATAAAAAATTAAAAATACCAAAAAAACTTGCTAAAATGGGAGAAAGAACTAAGCTGTGTGACTACACAAACACTTCTAATGATCAATTTATCACGAGAGCTATTGCCACACCTAAGATAAATGCTGAGAGTTATGAAGTAAGTCCTAGTTTGTTGAACTTGATAACTAGGGAACAATTTGGTGGTAGTGCTATGGAGGATGCCTCTATGCATCTTCATGACTTTGTTGAAATATGTGACATGCAAAAGTTTAAAAATGTGGAAAGTGATATTCTAAAACTGAAGTTATTTCCTTTTTCACTTAGAGGAAAAGCTAAAGAGTGGTTGCATTCCTTGCCATCTGGTAGTATTAATTCTTGGGATGATCTAAAAGAAGATTTCATTAAGAAATATTATCCCCTGTTAAAATTTTGCAAAATAGAAACAACATCCTTTCTTTTAGGCAAAATGAAAATGAACATGATGAATCTCTTATGCTGATTGAGTTGGAAAAGAAAGTTGAGGAAGTTAAAATGCTTAATGAAGTCAAGGATCCTTTGCTTGACTTAGAAAATTGTAGCTTGCATGAATTAATATCTATCTTACAAAAATTTGCAAGTGATCCTTCCATCAACACTAACCAAGCAGGTTTTGGTTCTTATATTGCTAATCATGTCTTGAAAGAAAAGATTGCTAGGTACAACCAAGAGGCTATGATACCACCTAAGCTTGGGGATATGTGGATACCTAAGGTACTAGTAACTATTGGAAAAGAGACACACCATGCCATACTTGATCTAGGATCTAGTGTCTCTGTTTTATCTAAAGAACTATATGAAGTGCTTGAATTGAAAAATCTTGAAAAATGCTCTATTGAACTAGCACTTGCTGATGACTCTATTAAACATGCTTTGGGAAAAGTAAGTGATGTTATGGTAGAGTTACATATGACTTTTGTGCCTGTGGATTTTCTAATCATGGATATGGGGAATAAAACCTCTAGTCCTATTATTCTTGGAAGACCTTTTCTTCGTACCACAGGTGCTATCATTGATTCAAAGGAAGGGAATGTAAAGTTTCAGTTTCCACACAAGAAGTGCATGGAACACTTTCCAAGGAAGAGGGAACCACCAAAGTTCAAGCTCCCTCATGAGCTTCGTCCACAATAAAACAACAAGTAAGAAGCCTAGCTATATGGCTATAAAGAAAGCGCTTTGCGGGAGGCAACCCGGTTATTTTTATGTGTGATTTTTCTTTGTGTCCTCTTGCTGT
Organism: Poa pratensis; assembly: GCA_947311845.1. NCBI lineage: Eukaryota > Viridiplantae > Streptophyta > Magnoliopsida > Poales > Poaceae > Poa > Poa pratensis. The sequence goes on along the minus strand of CAMZMU010000037.1, from coordinate 51,522,746 downwards.
AACAAGAGATTTTGTGTCTAGTTTAGGTTCTGGAGTTTTTAATAAAGTGCCAAGTTTTACCCTTTTTGGTTTGAAAAGTTGCTTATAGTTCGGAGATTTTATTCCTGCACGAATCAGTGCACGGTATGATTTTTAATTCTTATTCTGTAACTCCGAATGAGCTCATATTTGAACTGTAGTTGCAACTTTTCATCCTCTGTATGCATGAATTTTTCGGAATTTTTCGAGAAAGTTTGGTAGGGTAGAAAAATACGTTTTGCTGCTGCTGTTTTTCTGGACAGATTCTGTCCCATTTTGTTTGATGCATGCTTTGAGCTTTTAAGTTGAATCTTTTTGATCCAATTGAGTTTATGAGTAGGCATACAACATTATATACTTTCTGGACATTCATATGAATTTTTGTTCAAGGATTATATGCAGCAAGGAACCTATTTGTTTATCACTATTAATGCACCCCACAGAAAAGAGATGGGAGAAACGGTGTTTTGAAGTTTTTTCACAGGGATTGGAGGAGATGCACCAAGAGCTATCCAAGGATGGTGAAGACCATAAGCTTGGGGATGTGAAGACAACCCCACTGGACCTACACACTCTCGGTTTGCACACGTCCAACTTCTGTTTTTCGATCGAAACACTTTATCGCATAAACTTGGAGCGTCGTTTTTGTTTTTGTTTGAGTCTTGAGAGACCACCACACTATCAATTATATATGAGAGAGCTACTGGAAATATGGGTTGAAATATGTTGGATGCTTTTATAAGATTGGGAAAAGGGATGTTTGACTTGATTTTTAATGATACATATAGTTGCATGATTCATGAGCTTGTTTATGAGTAATAGTTTGCAAATTCTTTTTGTAGAGCTATCACTTATTCATGTTTTGGTGCTGATTGTTATTTACTTGGTTTAACATGGATTAGTTAGTTCTATGGACACTCATGCATGCATCTAGATGGTCAACTTTCTCCCTTTTGCTAGCCCAAAAACTCCAACAAGCAAAAACTTGTTTCCAACACCTTCAACCAAAGTTATTCCAGTGAGTCCACCATATCTACCTATTGGCTTTATGCTATTCCGAGTATGTTTAACATGTTTTGTGTTATCTTACCTCTGAATGAAAATGTTTATGTTATTGATTGCAATGGAAAAATTGGTTATATAGCTCTCACGAACTTGATGCACAATTTCTTATTGCATAATAAAACATGACCCATTGTGATTAAGATTATGATGCTGTGGCTTGATAAATGTTCGGGTTGGAGTTAGCCCATATGTGCTGTCACATGCAAGCTTTCAACATGCTCTTCATCTCATTTAGTTGATATCATGTACTTTTGTTATGGATGCTATCATGTGAAATGAGTGGAAATGAAGTAGTTTAAATGAGTTTGTATAAATGGTTAGAGAGACGCCTGGGCCGCTAATCTAAGCCATGCATCATTCATGGTGGAAATTTACTTACATACTATGGTGAACCTTCTGTGATACACCTTGCAATAAAAACTATTCCAAATGGTAAATAAAAAGGGTGTTGAGATTGTTCATTTTGTTTGTTTGTCTTGTCATTTTGATATGGGCTTGTTCCATATCTGGGACAAGAGGTACCCCAGTTGACGCTCTTGATGATACTATTATTACTTACAATGATATATAACTTGAACTTGCTTTGTTTCCTAAGTTGAGTAACATGGTGTAGTACTTGTATTCAAGGGGCATGAGACATCAACCTTTACTTTATCAAGCACACTACTCATATTTGCTTTCACTTTAACCTTAATCATTCAAGATGCTATGATAGGGGCAATGAGAGCTTGACACCAATGAATACCTTATTGCAATCATTAACTTAAGTAGAAGAGTTTGGAAGTTGGATGAAACTTATGCATGCTTTACCTCTACTCACATATACATCTTTCCAAAGTGTACACCTATCATATTCAGATTTTCATCTACACTCTATGACCATTGTAGGATGTTCTACTTATCATTATGCATACATGTGTTCCATATTACTTGCTACTATGTTACACTTTGTGAACTATCAATGAACATCCTTGTCTTGAATACTTGATATCACTTCATAAACTATTTGCATATTGCTACTCCTTTGAAGAATGAATCATTTGACTATATGTAGCAATAGTAATCATCTTTGATATCCATTGTTAAGTATTAAATTGCAAAGTCCATGTTAGTTTTATCATCTTCATACTCGAGGACGAGCATGGATTAAGCTTGGGGATGTTGATGCATGTAAAATGCATACATGAACTTTGCACTTTAATTGCTTATATTCCAATCATATTTGCATCATATAAGGGTTATATCAATGTTTTATCATGATTTTGGGAATACTTCATAGTTTTCCATTTTTTGGAATTAACCCTGCACAGGCAGAAAACCCTAGTTTTGTATTTTAATGTTTCAGGGACCCAAACGTCAACGAAATCACCTGGAAATTTACGGGCGTCAATATTTGGAAGGAAGAAGACTACGGAAAAAGGAAGCAAGCAAACGGAGGCCGAGGGCCAAACGGGTGGCCCACGCGGCCAGGTACTGTGGCCGCGTGGGACCCACCCGTTTGGGCCTCGTGGCTCCGTTGCCGTCGATCTTCGCTCCACCGACTTCGTCTTGACCTAAAAAAAGGTCCCCCGACGTTCTCTGGAAGGAGCGCCGCACAAACACAGAAACACCGAAACGGAGATCAGGAGCTGCAGATTGGAGGGGGAAAACTCCGGCGGGGCGCTGCCGGCGTGGTCTCCATCTTCTCCATCGACTTCTCCACCGTCTCCATGATGAAGAGGGAGTAGTCCACCTCTGGACTATGGGTTTGTGGAAGTAACTTATGTATCTCTCCTCTCTTGAGCTTCACTAATTAGCACCGTATGAGCTGCTGAACATGATTACGGTCACCGTTGTAATACCTTTGTGGTGGATCTTTATGAGTTAATATATGTTTGAGATTGCAATGTTTGTTTCAGTTATGAGTATAGATGCATATTATGTACCCCGTTCTTGTCTACTTGTTTTGATCAAGCATGTTTATGAGAGCGTGTGGGGGGAACGTGTGCATTAGTTGGAGTAACGGGGGGTGGCTAGTGCAGTGAACGTGAGAGAAAGTTCTGCGATCCACTTTGGTATCTTTACCTTACTTTGTTACCTCACTAGGGATAAACTAAAATACCATGCTACCGGGGATGTGGGCGTGACCATTGCCACTACTCCATGACTAGATCTAGCATGTTCTTATTTTCACTTCATGTCATGATACTTAATGCTATACTCTGAGTTATCTTAATTACTGAGGTGTTATGATTTAGTTCGCATCTTGGTGGAGTATAAGAGAGGTTAATAACCAAAAGATCTCTATGTTAGGACGTGATGCCCATATATCTAAGTAACTTGTTATCAAACCCTGTGTTGCAATCTCATATGTTAACTTGTGTGTTCCATTGTCTACCACTTTATAAAGAGAGAGTGCATTTGTGAAACCATGAACCCCAGTCCATTTTTAATCATAAGAAACACCTTTCCAACACCATATACCACTTTTCTATTTTCAGCCATCATTAAATCCGAAAATACAAAAATACTTTTCATCTTGCATACATCATTCAAAAACCCAAAAATATCATTTACATTGCATCCACCATCATTGCATATTTATTTCTTGTTTGCATTGCATAACTATCCTGATATCATTCTTACACCTTGTGCTTGACAACCACAGGTGAGGTTGAGGACCAAAACATCTAACCTTGTTTTGTAGGTAACCAAAAGAAGGATAAGAAGATAAATCTACCACTTCAGATTCCCCGAGAGTTCGATATTAAACCCTCGAGTCACCCCTCGTGGGGAAAACTGTCTTCCACTATACTATACACTCTGCACTTGGAGTCTCAACCTAAATCCCGTTATTTGTGCAGGCATCAAGACTTGCTCTTCGGGATCATCACTCGCCAGCGTGTGAAGTACGGACGGATCTGCCGCGGTGGGAGCTCGAGAGGGCAGAGAGGGTGGTGATGCGGTGGGACTCCACGGCGTCCACGTCCACGAGGGGCAGGAGCAGGGGCGGGGAGGAGCAGATGCTGTTCGACGGCGCCGTTCAACGGCGGCGTGGATCGGGTGAAGGCGGAGCGGTTCCTGCAGGCGGTCGACGACCTGCGGCGCCGTCCCCCGGCACCCCACCCCGACGACGAGTCCCCAGAACCAGCTTCTCCTCCGCGCCCAGGTCAACCGCCGAGCTGGCGCCGACGGGGGACGACGAGTCCCGCTCTTCCTCCGTCGGCCGACGCAACAACTATTGGGATAAGGTTGGGATAGGTGGGACATCCCGTATAAGGCCATTTAGTATTACAGAACCGCGTCCGCTCGACGATGTTGTTGTCTGGCGGTGGATGCTGATGTCTACTACACGCTTCTATTCTTGTAGACAGTGTTGGGCCCCCAAGTGCAGAGGTTTGTAGGACAGCAGCAAATTTCTCTTAAGTGAGTAACCCCAGGTTTATCGAACTCAGTGAGGTGTAGGTCGAATGTATCCCTCTCAAGCAACCCTGCAATTAAGATACAAGAAGTCTCTTGTGTCCCCAACACACCTAATACAATTGTCAGTTGTATAGGTGCACTAGTTCGGCGAAGAGATAGTAAAATGCAAGTGATATGGATGGTAACAATGGTATTTGTAATCTGTAATAAAAATGGCAGCAAGCAAACATGTAACAAAAGTGACTGAAAACGGTGTTCTGATGATTAGAAACAAGGCCTAGGGATCATATTTTCACTAGTGGACTCTCACAACACTATTAACACAACTGAACTCATGCATGATACTTCCTCCCAATATGCAACATAGGTGTTATCCGGAACTATTCTTCTTCTCGATAAGAAACAAGAGTACTATGCGTAGGGGTACAAAAACACACCTCAAAGTTCGAACACCACAATTACTTCGTAGGTCTATCACACCCTAAAGTCCAAACACCACAATTCCACACAGAATAAATCATGATAAATATCTAATCTATTATCCATAGAGCCACACACAAGTACCCACACTGTCATCCTTGATACCCTGTTGTCAACAATGACTCCGGAAATTAGATAAAACCACTTGAGTAACATATCCATTACATAATGAAGGGGAAACATCATATGAATTCAGTTACACTAACAATGCTTATGATCAAAGATCACACCATGGGAGAGAGAGATAAACACATAGCTACCGGCATAAGCCCTCTGCCCCGATGAAGAACTACTCCCACTGCATCACGGGAGGCAGCAAGGTCGATGAAGATGGCTATGGGGGCAATTCCCAATCCCGGCAGGGTACCGGAACATGAACTTTTGTCCCCCGAATTAGGGTTTTTGGTGGTGGCAAAGCTCGGATGCGTTTCTGGAGAAATCCTTCGGGAGTCGTCGTTTTTAGGTCAGGAGGGATTTTATAGGCGATGAGGCGACGCGAGGCGGTGGAGGAGGCGCCCAGGTGGGGCCCAGGCGCGGTCCAGCCTGGACCGCGGCCAGGGGTCACCTGGCGGCTCTGGCGAAAAAGAATTTCTGTAATTTTTTTGGGAATTTTCTGAGCACTTTGGATTTTGGACCTTTTCTGCAATGCACAGACATAATAAACAGAAACTGGCACTGTGCACTGGGTTAATAGGTTAGTCCAATAAAAGGTGCCAAAATGATATAAAAACATAACAAACACATGTGGCATTTGATATAAAACAAGCATGGAGCATCAAAATTATAGATACATTTGAGACATATCAGCATCTCCAAGCTTAATTCCAGCTGTAAATGATAACAAAATAATTTTTGTAGTGACATGCTACTAGCATAATCTGATCAAATAATAATGTAAAGCACATGAACTGAATGAAGTGATCCAAGACAATGGCCTATAGTTTAAAATGAAGTAAACAATGATTAACCATGTGTAACATCTAAGCAAGAATTTTGCATGAATAGTACTTTGGAGACTTGAAAATTATAAAACTCGTCATACTTGATAGCTCACAAAGCAATATACTTTTGAAAAAGGTGTTCAACCAACACAGAGGAAGATTTAAGTTTTCAGCAAGAGGTTCAACTTGTAACATACTTATCATTGGATAATGTCAATACAAAAGTTTTCATAGTTAAACATAAAGATAAAATGTAGTAAACTTGCACCAAAATTGATTCTATGTGTTTACTTGAGAGATAAAGATTGGAAAGGAAAACTGACTCAACATAAAAGTAAAAGAAAGACCCTTCGCAGAGGGAAGCAGAGATTAATCGTGTGCTAGAGCTTTTCAGTTTTTGAAAGCATAAAGAGGCATAAAAAAAAATTAGAGTGGTGCATACTATGGAAAACGAATGGTAGTAGAGTTCTCGAGGAACGTTATTTCTGGAGCAAGCAGATCATTCCTCTATCTCCCTTGTTTACACATGCATATGTTTTACTGAATTCTCAGGAACAAAATGTGAGGAAAGTTTGTTGGTGAAATTTGTAATTTATCTTTTATGGGGCTGGGCACCCCGTTGCCAGCTCTTTTTGCAAAATTAATGGACAAGTAGATGAAGCATACAAGTCCTTGGAAAACTTATTTGGCATGGAAGATAACAAACCCAACTACTACTTCCTCATGAGCTTGGAAGCAGTGGCACAAAACAGTAGTCATAACATTTTGAAATTTTAAAGGTAGCACATGAAAAATTTACTTGGGGTGGCAAGGAAATACCACATGTAGATAGGTATGGTGGACACAAATGGCAAGGATATTTGGCTCAAGGATTTGGATGCACGAGAAGCATTCCCTCTCAGTACAGAGTTTTTAGACTTAGCAAGGTATCAAGCAAACACATATCATCAACCCAATACACGAATGACCACAAGATATACATTAAGCATAACCATTGGACCAAATACCGTCTTCCTTGTCAACCAAACATGTTTTTACAAAAAGAATATCTAGACTTTGAGAAAATACCAATCAAAACAAGTGTCATAATTTAAACTTTACGCTATTTCTCCACTACTCCATTCTTAAGTAAATGATTCACAAGTTTAAACATTTAATCTAAATCATATATCAAAACAATTGACAAGCATCAAATTATTCAAGACAATGACCTACAAGATTATGTAAACTTCTTTCTTTTACCACTTCCTACATGATGGTTTCCCTTTCAACCAAACACCAATAAATTTATTTGAACGAAACTCTCTAAGCAAGTACGCATGAAACACAAGAGAGTACTTCCTAACTACAATAAACTAATAGCTCTGAACAAGAGATACATGAAGAACAAGAGCTAGAAGGTAAAATAAATAAAGGCTAAACACTCTACACATATATGTGAATAACATGAGTGTTTTATGAGAAAGCGAAGCTTGTCTCTCTCCCACGCAAGAATGTAAGGATCCATTGTTGCAAATGACCAGCAAACAAAACAAAACAAAACTGAAAGTAAAACATAAATGACGCTCCAAGAACAACACATATCATGTAAAAGAATAAAAATATAGTTTCATGAGATCGACCTGATTAATTGTCAATGAAGAAGGGATGCCTTGGGCAACCCCAAGCTTAGACGCTTGAGACTTCTTGAATATATAGTGGAGGTACAGGGGAGCCTCCCCAATCTTGAGCTTTGATCCCTTCTTGATCTTCTTTCATCACCTCGGTCTCTCAACACTTGAAAACTTCCTTCACACAAAACTTCTCTCAAACTGATTAGAGGGGTTAGTTCTCAAACAAAATAATCCACCTTCAGTTCTCAATTGGCACATTGCATAAACTTGTTCCTTAACATTGTCTACTGCCACAAAGATATAATTGATGTTCTAAGATCGAAAGAACTCCACTTTGCTCGTAAAAGAAGCAATGCAAAAACAAAGACAGAATCTGTCAAAAACAGAACAGAACACAAAGATGATTTTTTAGGGATACTAGGACACCTCAAATCAGAAAACTTAAAACTAACGAAAGTTAGACAAAACCCTGATGGTTACTGTCAAACATTTTCAGCTCCAGATCACGTTCTGTGATTTTTTAGAATTTCGTACGGTGACGGACAGAAATCTGTTTCTGGACAACAACTCAATTTTTTTACTTTCCTCTCATTAGAGGCTATTCTTGGCACAAAAACAAAACAAAAAGGATACAAAGGAGGTGTTACAGAAGTAACAGCCACCTTGACTCAAAGAAAAACAAAAACAAACAAAAAGTAAAAATAAAATGGGTTGCCTCCATAAGCGCTTTTCTTTAAAACCTTTTAGCTAGGCACGATAATTTTAATGATGCTCTCATAAGAATAAGAGTTGAACATATAAGAGAGCACCAAGAAGCATACATAAAACAAGTTTAAATCTAACACACTTCCTATGCATAGGAGGCTTGTAAGAAAACAAGTCAATGAAGCACAAAGTGACTAGCATAGGAAGGCAAAACAAGTGCAACTTCAAAACTTTCAACATAAAGAGAGGAGACTTAATATTATTGAGATATATGAAACCGTGTCTCCCTCTCTCATAATGACCATTATGTCTTAAAGCAACCAGCATATAAAAGCAACACAAGAGAAAGCTCAAAACTTTCATCATAAAGAGAGGAAATTTAATAAAATGAAGATTTCTATAACCATATTTTCCTCTCTCAAAATAATTCTCAGTAGCATCATGAATAGACTCAACAATATAGTTATCACATAAAGCATTCTTATCATGATCCACATGCATAAACGTATTATTACTCTCCACATAAATATAGTCATTATCATTAGCAATAGTGGGAGCAAAACTATCACAGCCATCATTGTAATCATCATAAATTGGAGTTGTAGTATAATCATAATAAACTTTATCCTCAATAGTAGGTGGAACTAAAATATCACAATCATTATAATCATCATATATTGGAGGCAAACTATCATCAAAGCAAATTTCCTCCCCAAAGCTTGGGGGACTAAAAATATCATATTTATCAAAACCAGCTTCCCCAAGCTTAGAGCTTTCCATGGCATTAGCAATAATGGTGTTCAAAGAATGTATGCTAATAACATTGCTACTATCTTGCAAACAAAGTTCCATAGGTTTTTTAATTTTCTCTTCAAACGCATCATGTCCTAACTCAAGATAAATTTCATAAAGCTCTCTCATTTTGTTGTTGTTTCCATTAAGCCTAACTAGTGAAATAAAAACAAGAAACAAAAAGATAAAACTGCAGGATCTGAAGAAGATACCTTCAAGCGCTCACCTCCCCGGCAACGGCGCCAGAAAAGGGCTTGATGTCTAGTACACGCTTCTATTCTTGTAGACAGTGTTGGGCCTCCAAGTGAGTAACCCAAGGTTTATCGAACTCAGGGAGGTGTCGGTCGAATGTATCCCTCTCAAGCAACACTGCAATTAAGATACAAGAAGTCTCTTGTGTCCCCAACACACCTAATACAATTGTCAGTTGTATAGGTGCACTAGTTCAGCGAAGAGATAGTAAAATGCAAGTGATATGGATGGTAACAAATGGTATTTGTAATATGTAATAAAAATGGCAGCAAGCAAACATGTAACAAAAGTGACTGAAAACGGTGTTCTGATGATTGGAAACAAGGCCTAGGGATCATACTTTCACTAGTGGACTCTCACAACACTATTAACACAATTGAACGCATGCATGATACTTCCTCCCATTATGCAACATAGGTGTTACCCGGAACTATTCTTCTTCTCGATAAGAAACAAGATTACTATGCGTAGGGGTACAAAAGCACACCTCAAAGTTCGAACACCACAATTACTGTGTAGGTCTGTCACACACTAAAGTCCAAACACCACAATTTCACAAAGAATAACTCATGATAAATATATAATCGGTTATCCATAGAGCCACACACAGTACCCACTCTGTCATCCTTGATACCGTGTTGTCAACAATGACTCCGTAAATTAGATAAAACCACTTGAGTAACATATCCATTACATAATGAAGGGGAAACACCATATGAATTCAGCTACACTAACAATGCTCATTATCACATAAAGATCACACCATGGGAGAGAGAGATAAACACATAGCTACCGGCATGAGCCCTCTGCCCCGATGAAGAACTACTCCCGCTGCATCACGGGAGGCAGCAAGGTCGATGAAGATGGCTCCGGGGGCAATTCCCAATCCCGGCAGGGTGCCGGAACAGGAACTTATGTCCCCCGAATTAGGGTTTTTGGTGGCGGTGGATCTCGGATGTGTTTCTGGAGAAATCCTTCGGGGGCCATCGTTTTTAGGTCAGGAGGGATTTTATAGGCGAAGAGGCGACGAGAGGCGGTGGAGGAGGCGCCCAGGTGGGGGCCAGGCGCGGTCCAGCCTGGACCGTGGCCAGGGATCACCTGGCGGTTGTGGGCCTCCCCCGGACTTGTCCTTCTGGCTCCCGGGGTCTTCTGGCGAAAAAGAATTTTCTGTAAAAAAATTGGAATTTTCTGAGCACTTTGGATTTTGGACCATTTCTGCAATGCACAGACATAATAAACAGAAACTGGCACTGGGCACTGGGTTAATAGGTTAGTCCAATAAAAGGTGCCAAAATGATATAAAAACATAATAAACACATGTGGCATTTGATATAAAACAAGCATGGAGCATAAAAAATTATAGATATGTTTGTGACGTATCAGATGCTTGCCAGTTAATCAGTTGAGCGCCACCTCTCGCTCCTCCTGTAGGAAGGTGTGCCACTAGGGGCTATCTGAATAGATCAACGGGCCAGAGAACAGTCAGAGCTTCCTCTGACGGTCGTAGACCACACGCGTGAAGTCAAAGCCGGCTTTGGGGATTGCCGCTACGGGCACCCCGCCCAAAATGATTGCAATGCCTTTCTGCAAGGTTGCCTTCGACGGGGCGAGTTTGCCATGTTCGACGAACTCTTTGGCCTTGTGCCAATCGAGCCACTTCTTCACATCCATGCCGGCGATGGTGCGGTTGTGTGGCTGGCGGTGGAAGGGACTGGGGAAGAGGGGGAGGCGAGCAAGATGAAGGTGAGCAGCCATGTGAGGAGGCTTTCTTTTGTACACTGCCGTCGGGTAGGCCGAGAAGCCCCGACGCCGGCGTCAATGCCAAGCGTGCAGAAGGCGTAATGTCGTCACCTCACATGGTGTCGTCGTTAAATCAAGGCGTGGGAAGGCAAAAAGCTCGACGTCGGGCCGCGTCGCCACCTTACATGTCGCTAAGAATGGCACCCGCAGGTTATGGGTACCCTTACCCGTCGATCCCGATCTTACCCGTCACCCTTACCCATACCCGCCAACGGGTATAACTTTTTCCCATACCCGTCACCCGCCAGGGTAGATGGGTACCCGCGGGTAAAAATACCCATGTTTAAAACACGTTAAATTGAGAAAAACATAATCGTAAAAACAACACATATCTCATCTGGAAGATATCTATTTGTTTTTTTTGGTCTATAAGGAGTCGAGACGTGATCACGTGAATTGGATATATTAGATATAATATTAGGAATAACTAATTTATCAGTATAGTGAGGCACTCATGCATTCGTGCGTGAAAGTTCAGTCACTTGTCAAATATTATATGGGTACATGGGTACGCGGGTATGGGTTATACGATGGGTATGATATGTTCCCATTTACGTATCCATGGGTAATTTTTTATCCCGTACCCTTACCCTAATAAGGTTTTTACCCGCAGGGTAAAAGGGTAATGGGTACCCATTGCCATCCCTACAGACGTCGCCTTGTGCCGTCTGCTGGCGTTAATACGATCATCTTCAGCAGTAGGGGGTGGGGAAGTCAAAACTCGCCGTCGGGTCGCTTCGCCTAGGGAACAACCCGGCGAGGTGGTCGCCATTACACCCGTACCAGCACCTTGCGTGTCTCAATTAAGAGCTGCTAACCAGCGGATGTCTATGACATGTGGGCCCATCCTGTCAGAGGTGTTGTCCAGACGTTGGTCGGCAGCATGAGGCCGTCTCTAAATTTGGAGGCCCGTTTGGGGTGCCGACAGAAATTGGATCGAGCCGAACACTTGGGTGTCGATGTGGCCGTTTTTCGCGTCTGACACCCTAATAATTAGAATTAGGTGTTGGTACTTCAGAGGTGCTCTAAAAACTACTAATTTTTTGTATGGACCGAAGTATGGGTTTGGAAGGGCTCAGTTGGACCCCAACTAAACGGATGGGGCCTTGGAGGGGCTCCATTGGAGATCCTCTTACTTTCCTCCTTTTGCTTGTCTCGCCTCCTGTCCCCCCTCCCTCTCTCGCTCTCTGCGGCAGCAACAAAAATAAATAAAATCTCCCGCAGGTGCGGGGAGGAGGACGACGCACGCACCGTCACAAGCAGCTCAATCTCTTTCTGCTTTTCTTTTCTCTCCTCCTCCCTTATCCCAAAGAAACTCGTCTCCGGAGGACGAAGGAAAGATTTCCTCTTTTCCGCCCCCAAGATGTCCTCTCCAAGCAAGCGCCGGGAGATGGACCTCATGAAGCTGTGAGGATCTCGGCGATTGTTTTCTGGTACGAGTAATTGATTCTTTTCTTGGCGGCTCGGTTTTAATCTGGAATTCTTGGGGGCTGTTTCTTGTTGGGCTGTTGTTGCAGGATGATGAGCGACTACAAGGTGGAGATGGTGAACGATGGGATGCAGGAATTCTTCGTGGAATTCCGGGGCCCCACTGAAAGTACGATCCTTGCGCAAAATCCGGTTTCAATCCTGTTTCTTGGTCTCATGATCCGCGTATATGTTCCCGATTTCTGATCTAGACAGTTAAGATGCAGGGGAAAGCAACTCTGGCGGAAATTATGAATCACCCCTGTTGATCGTATGCCATTCTTTAGCATTTAGTCGTTTAGTTGAAGATTTAGGTTGCTTTTGCGGATAAGTGCTCGCTGGTTCAGTTGCTCTGGAGCATGTTCTCGTTTCGGTGAATTTTAGAATATTTTTCAGCTGTATGGAAGAGCAGCTATATATTCTAACCAATTGTGCATCTGCTCTAATATGCTAGGTATTTATCAAGGTGGTGTCTGGAAGGTTAGAGTAGAATTGCCTGATGCATATCCTTACAAATCCCCGTCAATTGGTTTCATTAATAAGATTTATCACCCGAATGTGGATGAAATGTGAGCACTTTTACCATCATTTATATTTTATCTTGGCGATGATATTCTCACTGGTCTGACGTACTTTTTGTTTGCCTGCAAATTGTAGGTCTGGTTCGGTCTGCTTGGATGTTATCAACCAGACGTGGAGCCCAATGTTTGGTGAGCACTTGCTGCTTACTATTCGTATGAGCAACTGAAAAGTGAAAACTCACTGATATAGGTTCCATATCATCTTATTTATTTTTGGTATTCTTGTAGATCTAGTAAATGTGTTCGAAGTCTTCCTTCCACAACTTCTATTGTACCCAAATCCGTCTGATCCATTGAATGGAGAGGCTGCTGCGCTTATGATGCGGGATCGCCCTGCTTACGAACAAAAAGTTAAAGGTGATTTGGTTCGACATTATCCACTAATTGTTTTTCATATCGACCCTAGAGTCTCATTATCTAATTCTTACCCGCATCATTTTGCTACCGATCCATGCCTTTCATATGCCATGCAACCTTGCAAGATCAGCACACATTTTATTTTATTTTTACTGTCTTTGTTTTTTATGGCATGCAATCTAAGGTAATCATCTATCAGTATATAGAACATACGGTCTTCCTTGGTATGTTTGTTCTGTTAAGCTCTGTAGACAAAGAAATAGAAGCAAGCTATTATAAAATATCAATACATCTGCACGCACTATATTTCTGGATAAGTATGAACTCCATCCTGTGTGCGCAGGAAGTCAAATTTGTTTTATTTTGCCGATTAAATGTTACAGTTCTGCGGCATAGTTCTTAACTCATTGTGCACCTGTATCAACAACCATGCAGTAACACCGAACTTCTGTATTATGCAACTCGAGTTTTTTAGGGAATTGCCAGTTTACCACTTTATTTGAGCTTTCTAGTCCTTTTCTGCTTGATGTTTAGGGATTTCCTCTTTTCACATGCATAACTTCTCAGACCTGCTCGGTAACATACATACTCCCTCCGCTCCAAGATTTGAGGCATATTAAATGTAGTCAAAAGTTAAAGTTTATTAAGTTTGACAAAAAACTATAGAAGAAAATATCAACATCTACAATTTTGAATAAATACACTACAAAAATATTTTATGGTGGATCTATTGATATGGATTTGGTATCGTAGATGTTCATATTTTTGTCTATAGACTTGGTCAAACTTACAAAGCGACTTTTGGCCAAATTTATACGTCTTGTATTCTAGACCATAGGGAGTATATATTTGTCTGCGGTTCTGTGTACATGCTGAAGATCTAAATGATTATTTAGTTCTTTTATCCTGATGCTGCTTGTTCTTCCAGTTGCTAATCTAGTAACATACATGGAATAAGTTTCGTGAATAGTTAGTAGTAATGCACGCTAATGATGCAGAACCTTAATAGCTGCCTTGTAATGTATTGAATTATTTTGAAAGGATGCATGAGTCTTATTTGGCATCATACGCCTTTATTTATTTTTTTAGTCCTGAAGTTCGATTTAATTTGTTGTGGCTAAGGAATTTGAACATAGACTGAAATGCAATGTTCTAAAAAATGGCATAGTTTTTTTTAGAAATGGGGTGCATCCCCGGGCTCTGTAACGATCGATACATATGGCCTCTTTATTGCTAAAAGTGGCATAGGTAGCTCCCCCCTAGGCGCTTGGCAAAACCCCTTTACTGCCTTCATATTGCATAGTCGGCAGGTTAGGCACTAAAACCACTTGGGAGGCGAATTCGACGTTCATGTACTTGTGTTGTTGCGTCCACATAATTAAATTGTACGATGTGAAGACCGTTAAGGTAGACAAACATGTACTTCATGTATGTTTGCTCTCGTGAAATATAAGGTACTCCCTCCGTTCCAAATTACTTGACTTGGGTTTGTCCAAATACGGATGTATCTATACTTGTTTAGTGTCTAGATACATCCGTATTTGGACAAACCCAAATCAAGTAATTCGGAACGGAGGGAGTACTTGTCAACTGTAGATGTCAAATTTATGATATGTTCTTTAATATATTTATTTATGTGGAAACGTTCAACTTGCACTTTTTTACTAGGTTTTTGTTGTCATGACTCATGAGAAGCACTAGATTATGCAAAAACAAAACCCTAGATCTTGTAATATAGGCTTGTGTTGTGTCGATGCAGGGTACTCACAATACTTTCTTACTATCAAACCTATGGATAGTATAGAAACGTGGGTGAATTACACCCAGGAGTAAAATGTATTATCTGTATTTTTTCCTAGCACTTTTTTTTTGTTGGTCAAGTATTCATGTCCTCTGCTGTGTTTCTGTACCTGTTATTTAGACGCTAACTTCTTTTCTGCAGAATTTTGTGAAAAATATGCGAAACCAGAGGATGCTGGCATAACGCCAGAAGATAAGTCCAGTGATGAAGAAGAGCTTAGCGAAGACGAAGATGACTCAGGCGATGAGGATATAGTGGGCAAACCAGACCCTTAGTCGTTACCACAACATATCGTACACAATGTTTGGTCGCAAAAAATGCTATCAAAGTGATATTCAAAATCTGGAAAAGAGAACTTTGGATGTGATGTAAATAAGTGTACTTGCATCTTGTCCAATGTTGTTTCCTTCAGTTGACTAATTGAATCCACAGCATCCCGTACATTTGTACCCTTCAGTCATTGTAGATTTATGGTTTCGTTGAAAGAATACAAATTGGCAGCTTCTCGCTTAACGTCATGCTGTGGGTGGTTTGCTTCTGTTTGCTTATCTTGTACTTCCCAAATTGCGGTGCTTATGTTAAGGGCAACATATTAGATGATGAAATTTTGGACCTGGCGGTTTCATTTCTAAGCCTACGGTCAAATAATTTGGTTGCCAGATTTGCGTAGACCGAAACTGGTCAGCTGGTGCAAATTTTACAAGATTTTGCTCACATTGGATCCTCAACCTTTTCTTCGTAGATTGGAGTGGTCGTTGACGACCTACATAGGAGTACTTCGCTGCCTAGTTCCTAGTCATAAGCCACTATCCATTACTGAGGCCGGCAGCTACCTCGTTGCCACCTGAGTTGGCTGGAGAGACGTCCTCTGGTGCCACAACCCTGGCCTCGATGGCTGAGCCTGCAACTGCCGATAGCTCGGACCCCTCTGAATGAGGGATCAAATAAGAGGGGGGCGGGCACCCTTGCCACGGAGCCGGAGAAGGGCACTCCGTGCTTCCCGACCACGACAACCGAGCTCTTAGTTGTTGATAGCTTGGCCCCTCCGAATGAGGGTTCGAAAGAAGAGAGGGGCGGGTGCCCTTGCCGCTGCCATAGAGCTGAAGAAGAAGAAGGGCACCGTGGCCAAGTACACGGGCAAGGCGAGTGACACGCGCTCGTCACCCTGGCTGAGGGAAGTGGGCAAGGTGCTCCGCCATCCCCTATGCTCTTCGGGCTGGATAAGGAAGGAGCCAGTGACCGAGACATGGTAAGTTTGTCTGTTCCATTGTAGGTTCTTCAGTGGTAGATGTTGACGCCATGTTGCATTTGATGCAGGGCGTAAATGATGCCTTTGCCGCCTTTAGCCTCTTCCTCTCCCAAAGCCACAGAAGAAAGCCATGGACAGGCGCCCATGACTTCTTTTTCCCTTAGCCGCCTACCATCTTCGGCTAGCGTCCTGGAGGGTGCCGTGAAGGGCTTCTTGGCTTCCACCGAGAAGGATCGTGACACGGCGAAGCTGATGTTCGAGCAAGTCATCGAGAGAGGCCCCGAAGCTCTCGAGCACCCGAAGGCCTTGCATGGCATCTTGTAGGTATGTGTTCCTTCCACTTGGTGCGTGATCAGCGCACCCAATGGGTGTAGCCCCCGACTCGGTCTTCTAGGACCAAGGTGGGGTAAGTTTTATGCATTGAGCACACCCAACCAAAACAAGGCGCTCCATGAGCATGAAGGGCTCAGTGGCTACTAATGAGGTCATGGGTTCCGAGTAGGCCCACGAAGGGTAAAGGTGGCCCACTCGGCACACACAGGCCCACCACAAAGGTTTGAACCCTAGGGAGTGAATCATCTTGGAGTACAAGCCATGCCAAGATCAAGCGCGTATTCTAGATTATCTTAAGTTAGGGTTTAGCGTTATCTCAACCATCTATAAACTGACTCGGCGCCTTGTAACCCTAATTTGCATCGTCTATATAAGGGGGTATGGGGGGCTGCTGAGCGGTAGAACTCTCCTAGTCCACGGTACATCATCATCATACACAACCATAGGCGAGATCGAGCATACCGCAAGATTTCCAAGAGACCGACAAATAATACGCCCATCACAAACAGGAAGTAGGGCTTTTATCGAACACTGTTAGATGAGGCTTGAGCCTATATAAAACTTTGTCTCATGTGTGCTACCATCTAGATCTCCGAGCGCGACCCCCGAAGGCCTGAACTCTAATCTACCGTCAGGAAAATACTATAGCAACAATGAAGAAGTCCCGAAGAATCCTCAAGACATAGGGGCGCAGGTGAGCATCACTCGACGTATTAGCTTACAAGATAAAACATCTTCACTCAGCTAAACCGACTCTCCTTCGAGATGTCAAGGTTCAGTATGATCGATGAGGAATTGGGGGCTACGGTTGATGTCATGGCACTTGGTTACTTCCACAGAGGATAATGGAGGCCCATACGTGCAAGGCATCCCCGTACGATGACTCGTCAACAAAATGAGCCTAGGTGCCTCATCATCTTAGAGTACAAGAAAAATCAAGATAATCAACCCGAATCCCCGAGAAATGATTTGGCGCATACATCTTAACATTCTATATGCGCACACCAAGTTTCGTGAAAAACCAACATTTTTGTAGCCCGTGTAAAAAGACAAAAAAAATCCCGTGAAAATCCTTTTTAGCACTGAATTTTATCCTTTTTACCCACGACATAAAAAATTGACGGGTTTCGTGAAACGACCATGTGGGCAGGCACATATAATGTCAAGATGTACGCGCTAATTTTGTTCGAATTTTTTAATTTCAAAACTCGTTTAAAAAACCGGGAGACATGCTCCCAGGTGCCAAAACGCCTCTCCCCATAAAGTTGGCATAGTGAGAAACATACGTACAAAACCAGGCAATAGAAAAACTACCTAGGTAAAGGTCTAAATGACAACACAACTGCATTAATGATCATGTCCATCAGGAGGGAACGAGCCACTGGGCTATTCACACAAGAAAATCTCAATGAGAACCCCACCGCTTAAACTTAACTTACCATCTCTAATAACCAATTGATTAATACCAACCATGGAACCCTGCTCTGAGCTACAGAAAAAGAAGCTGACCTGCAGCCACCGAGCTACCAATAACATATTGACACTCGATAACCTAAGAACCCCTTTGAGTTCCAAAGAAAGAAGCAGACATGGAGTTACCCTGACAACCACCTTGACGAAGATGCAGAAAGCCAGGCTCGAGTGAATCATCATCACTATCGACATCATTTGGACTGAGCCGATTCTGGTATGCTCTTCGTCGCAACTGGAAAACATTGTGATAGTAACTCACAAGGCATTTTCTTCCCTTGGAACCCATGGCAGCAAACACTTCCTCAAAGAAGCTGTACTTGGATGATGGCAGATTATTTTGGATAACGGCGTTGAATTTCTTTTCTTCATCCTTTCTCCATGTTAATGCTGCATCCTCACCAACCCGATCAAACCCCATTGCATAAAATGCTGAGCCCAGTTCGTTCTTCAGTTTGATCCTCTTCTCTGTCACATGAAATCTAACACAAGCAATGGAACCTGGGAGTTGACAGCTGCACTTGTCTGGCCTACCTTTGCCAATAGGATCAGCATCAAGGGCTTCATTACTTTCAGGAAGCAAAAGAGGTTGTCCCAGAAATCTCAACACATGCGGATCGTCATAAGGTAATGGAGTCTTCCCAGCCCAATCTGGAACATCTGCTAGACCACTACGCCAAGCTCGTGCATGCAAAATGGTGTCACTATTCCCACCTGCACACAGTTGATCATCCCATCCATCGTACTGTGTCTGCTCCTCATTTGTAACTCCACTCTGCACAAATAAAGAGTAATATTTTATACATTTTCAGAGTATCTCCTTAAGAGGATTTAATATTCACTGTCACATAAGAGAAGAATTAAGTTAGTTCAGAGTGCATGAAAAACATTTTAAGTTCTCTCGTGATCGTATGTGTGATCTCTAAGCAAAATAGAGAAGTTTAGGCAGCCAAACAAACTAGGAGAGTATTTATAAGCCAAAAGACCTATACGTCATATCATCTTCTGTATGACAACATGTTGTGGAATAGGAAAGCAAAAAAATCTTTATCACTGAGCCTTGCCATCCTACAACTACAGGAAGGACAATATAACAGAGGATCTCTGGTAATGTCAGTAAGAATTTAGGCTGGATCGTATGGCTGAAGAAATATAAATACAAAATCTACCCCAGACTATGAAGTTTGAAAAAAGATAGATCATACACTTTGTTTGTGCTAGCTTAATCTCATGACCAGTAGTAAGATAAGTTTAAACTTTAGGATCATTCACAGGAATACAATTATTTGCATAATAGCATCATACTAATAACAAGGGTACAGAAAGCCTATAACAGTAATAACCCAACTAAATTGTCATTTTTAAAATATGCAAATGTGTAACAATATCTCAACCTTCTGTTAGCAAAGTAAAAGGGCTCTACAACAATACAGTTGTAAATCATGTTGGGACATTTCCAGTAAATATGCCATAAATACCAAGTTCAGATATGGGAGCTACAGACCCAGCAATGCAAGTCATGGTGCATGGTTGAGTAGCTAACAGTAAACATAATCTCGACCATGCAAGTCTAACTTTGATTTACAACTCAGAGTGCGTGTGTCAACAGATCACTGCATGTGTAAGCAAGCTGACGAGCATGCAGGCCCATAAGCATCACAGAGATTCAACCCAGAACCTTGGTTAACTGTTTCAGTCAAATCAAATTAGTGGAACAAACTGGTGGTGAACTATGCTTGGGCGGGCTGAAGCTGGAGGAAACTTTCGTGGAAGCTATGAGTGATACTGCAACACTAGTATGTAAAACATTCATCTGACTTTGCTGTTAGGGTTATATACTAATTAAACCATATTAGGTGGGCCCCTAAATTTTTTCCATAAGAACAGTTGGTGTCAGTTTAAGTTTCCAAGTAAAGCAAATAATTAGAGTTATTGCTGGTGAACCACTATTGGCCTATTCTCTAACTGTGAATAATTAAGACAGTGTGGTTGCCTCAGTGTACTGCATGTTGGAGTTCATAGCTGCAAATGTACCATATTTGGTAAGCACAACTTGTGTGGGATAAATGCTGGATTATGCTACAAAGCTATGTTGCACCAGTACTTCAAAGACATGCTTGATTAGGCCAAGTAGGGCACCAGGATTGATTTCCCAGTGGTTAGGCCAGATTCCCATCGGACACCAGGAAAATACTTTGCGCCGCGCAAACTCTGGGGCCAGGCGCTTGTGTACGATCTGGGCTATTTTCTTTAATCGGTAAGCGCCTGGGTTGTCCGTTGGCGATAGAGATAGATGCGCTAGGACAGACGCAAAATGATGTATCATCAAGTTTTTTCCGTAAGCGCCCAGATAAGCGGCGCTGCAGTGTACATGCCCTTATGCTACAAAGCTATGTTGCACCAGTACTTAAAAACATGCTGTATTCTGCAGGCATACCCATGGTTACAACAGATACACGTATATTTTTTTCGATTTCGAACTATATGAAAGCCATTTGGATATTATAGGGATCCTGGCTAGCAAGCCAGCAAGTACAAGTCAAGCATTAAGTTGTCTACTGGTGGTTAAGTATTGTTATTACATAACTTTGCTATGTTGAAGTATATGTGGATTGCCCAACCTTCTCCATTGGTTCGGACTTTTCCTTGTACTTGTTGGTGCATGAAACTTTAATATGGTATCAGAACAAAGGTCTTGGGTTAAAGTCTCAGCTTTCATAATTGAAACAAAAATTGTGTGCCCTCTTGTTGTCCATGTGTAGGCCTTACCGAGCCGTACATGAGAGGGGGTGTTGAAGTATATATGGATTTCCCAACCCCCTCCATCAGTTCGGACTTTTGGTTTTACTGGTCGGCGCATGAAATTTAATATGTTCGTCGAGTTTTTGTTAAGAAACTCCGCCTATGTTGTCTCAACATAGCCGGTCCCAAGCCCGGATAAAGGAGGAGTGTTGTGATAGGCTTGGCAAGCCAACGGAAAAAACCCAGCCACTCTTATGGAGATGAAACCCAAAAGAACCTCGTTGGGGCGTAACCCTCTTAGCGACGCGCCATATCGGAACCCGGGTGTGGTGTCAAATGGGCAAGGGCCGGGCCGCCACCCCCTTGGTGGCGCGCCGTATCTTGATCTGGATACGGTGATAAGTGAGCAAGGATCGGGTCGTCGCATCCTTAGTGGCGCGCTGCATCGACGCCCGGGTGTAGTGAAAAATGAGCAAGGGTCTTCGCATTTGACTCGACGAGTGCGGAGGGTAAGGAAGTTAGCCGAGCCTAGGAGGATCCGCTTAGGTAGCTGGAACGTAGGGTCCCTGACGGGCAAGTTACGGGAGTTAGTTGATACGGCGATAAGGAGGCGTGTTGATGTCCTATGCGTCCAAGAGACCAAATGGAAGGGACAGAAGGCGAAGGAGGTGGAGGATACCGGCTTTAAGCTGTGGTACACGGGGACAACCTCAAACAAAAATGGGGTAGGCATCTTGATCAACAAGAGCCTCAAGGATGGAGTAGTGGACGTCAAGAGGCAAGGAGACCGGATTATCCTAGTCAAGCTGGTTGTTGGGGACTTAGTTCTCAATGTTATCAGCGCGTATGCCCCGCAAGTAGGCCACAACGAGAGCACCAAGAGAGAGTTCTGGGAAGGTCTCGAGGACTTGGTTAGGAGAGTACCTACTGGTGAGAAGCTCTTCATAGGAGGAGACCTCAATGGCCATGTGGGTACATCTAACACAGGTTTTGAAGGGGTGCATGGGGGCTTTGGCTATGGCATCAGGAACCAAGAAGGGGAGGATGTCTTAAGCTTCGCCCTAGCCTACGACATGGTCGTAGCTAACACCCTCTTTAGAAAGAGAGAATCCCACCTAGTGACTTTCAGTAGTGGCCAACACTCTAGCCAGATTGATTTTGTCCTCTCTCGAAGAGAAGATAGACGCGCTTGCCTTGATTGTAAGGCGATACCTGGAGAGAGTGTTGTCCATCAACATAAGCTG
This sequence comes from Poa pratensis, assembly GCA_947311845.1. Lineage (NCBI taxonomy): Eukaryota > Viridiplantae > Streptophyta > Magnoliopsida > Poales > Poaceae > Poa > Poa pratensis. The sequence continues at coordinate 51,500,434 of CAMZMU010000037.1, read as the reverse complement.
GTGGTGGCTGACTTCCGTTTTTGGATTCGTGTCCAGCGGGATAAGCGCCCAAAAGTTGCTAGAACAAAGTGGTGGAAGTTAAAGGGAGAGGCAGCTCAAGCTTTTAAGGAGAGGGTTTTTAAGGAGGGCCCTTGGGAGGAAGGAGGCGATGCAAACAGTATGTGGATGAGGATGGCGACTTGCATTCGGAAGATTGCATCAGAGGAGTTTGGGGTGACCAGGGGAAGTAGAAGGGATGCTAAGGATACCTGGTGGTGGAACGTTGAGGTCCAGAAGGCTATTAAGGAGAAGAAGGACTGTTTCAGACGCCTATACCTGGACAGGAGCGCAACCAACATGGAGATATACAAGGGGGCAAAGAAGGCCGCAAAGCGAGCGGTGAGCGAGGCAAGGGGTCGGGCGTATGAGGACCTCTACCAGCGTCTAAACACGAAGGAAGGCGAAAGAGACATCTATAAGATGGCGAAGACGAGAGAAAGGAAGACGAGGGATGTCAACCAAGTCAAATGCATAAAGGACGGAGCGGATCAACTCCTCGTGAAGGACGAAGAGATCAAGCGTAGATGGCGAGAGTACTTCGACGACCTGTTCAATGGAGAGAATGAGAGCTCTACCATTGAGCTAGACGATTCCTCCGATGATACCAGCCGACGCTTTGTGCGGCGTATCCAGGAGGCTGAGGTTAGGGAGACTTTGAAGAGGATGAAAGGAGGCAAGGCAATGGGCCCTGATGGTATCCCCATCGAGGTGTGGAGAGGCCTTGGAGACATAGCGATAGTATGGCTAACTAAACTTTTCAACCTCATTTTTCGGTCAAACAAGATGCCCGAAGAATGGAGGCGGAGTACATTAGTGCCAATCTTCAAGAACAAGGGGGATGTTCAAAGTTGCACTAATTACCGTGGAATCAAGTTGATGAGCCATACAATGAAGCTATGGGAGAGAGTCATTGAGCACCGTTTAAGAAGATTGACAAGCGTGACCAAAAATCAATTTGGTTTCATGCCTGGGAGGTCTACCATGGAAGCCATCTTCTTGGTACGACAACTTATGGAGAGATACAGGGAGAAGAAGAAGGATCTTCATATGGTGTTCATTGACTTGGAGAAGGCGTATGATAAGATACCACGGAATGTCATGTGGTGGGCCTTGGAGAAACACAAAGTCCCAACAAAGTACATTACCCTCATTAAGGATATGTATGATAATGTTGTGACAAGTGTTCGAACAAGTGATGGCGACACCGATGACTTTCCAATTAAAATAGGACTGCACCAGGGGTCAGCTTTGAGCCCTTATCTCTTTACTTTGGTGATGGATGAGGTCACAGGGGATATACAAGGAGATATCCCATGGTGTATGCTCTTTGCGGATGATGTGGTGCTAATTGACGATAGTCGGGCGGGGGTTAATAGAAAGTTAGAGCTGTGGAGGCGGACTCTAGAATCGAAAGGTTTTAGGCTTAGTAGAACCAAAACTGAGTACATGAGGTGCAGTTTCAGTACTACTAGGCACGAGGAGGAAGAGGTTAGGCTTGATGGACAGGTGGTACCTGAGAAAGACACCTTCCGATATTTGGGGTCTATGCTCCAGAAGGATGGTGATATCGATGAAGATGTGAGTCATCGAATCAAAGCTGGTTGGATGAAGTGGCGCCAAGCTTCTGGCGTCCTCTGTGATAGGAAAGTGCCACAAAAGCTAAAAGGCAAGTTCTATAGGACGGCGATTCGACCTGCGATGTTGTATGGCGCAGAATGTTGGCCGACCAAGAGACGACATATCCAACAGTTAGGTGTAGCGGAGATGCGCATGTTGAGATGGATATGTGGCCACACAAGAAAGGACCGGGTTAGGAATGATGATATACGTGAGAGAGTTGGGGTAGCACCAATTGAAGAGAAGGTTGTCCAACACCGTCTAAGATGGTTTGGTCATATAGAACGTAGGCCTCCGGAAGCGCCATTGCATACCGGACGGATAAAGCGGGATGAGAATGTTAAGAGGGGTCGTGGTAGGCCAAACTTGACATGGGAGGAGTCTGTTAAGAGAGATCTGAAGGATTGGAATATCACCAAAGAACTAGCCATGGATAGGGCTGCGTGGAAGTTAGCTATCCATGTGCCAGAACCATGACCTGGTTTCGAGATCTTATGGGTTTCAACTCTAGCCTACCCCAACTTGTTTGGGAAAAAAAGGCTTTGTTGTTGTTGTTGTTGTTGTCGAGTTTTTGTTAAGATATTAAGTGTTGATCGCTGGTTAAGCTGTTAGTGATTGTGTCACAACCACTAACCATCAAAACCCATCTCTCCTAATGTATCCATGGCAACAAAACTTGTATTAAGACTTTCCTAGCGTACATGTCTAGAGTCTTGAGCGGGCAGGTACAATCCAACTCAAAGTGCTACAAGATCCACCATACAATAAGCTGATAGCCCTTGCCATTTGTAACTACTTTCCTTCAAAATAGTTACATAATAAAAGCACAAGCCCATTTCTACCTATGATGCCTCTGACACCCAACTCTTAACCAAGTCTAAATAAAAACTCCAAATCCTATCCAAATAATCCACTTGCCTAAACCACCATGGTTTTGGTTGATGTGGTATATGTGTATGTGCTTTTCTTGCATGGAAACCATGCGTGCATCCATGCAAATGTCCAACATCTTTGCTCTTCTATCCTATGATGCTAGGGCCGGAGCTTCAGCCCGGGCTCGACCTGGTCCGGCCTCGCGGAAATTTCAGCGAAGCGTGTTGCTTGCCCGGGCAACACCTCGAGTCTTCCTTGTGACCTTTCCTTGTCCAGCCCAAGTGCCAACAAAAATAATAAATAAACCCAAACGATTATACGACGCTGGCCCAATTATTTCTTGTCCAACGACACTAACAGGCCTAAGGTACAGCAGGAGGCTAGTTCGATCGACCATCTCATCATACACGCATACGGCGGCTGCAGCAAGTCGGCGTCGGCGCACACAGGCGACGGCGGCACGGCGGATGAAGATGCCCCTGCAATCTGCAGGTATGACGGACACTCGTGGCGGCCGATCGCTTACTCGCCGCCGCAGCACATCGGCAGTTCCGCAGTTGTGATCTTTTAGGCTGAATTTAATTTATAAATTAAGAAAAAAGCTTGTTTATCTAGTTGACCACTTTCCCATTTCGAAAAAATCTAGTTGACCACTTTCTCACCTGAAATCTTAGCAAGGATAATCTTTTTAAATATTGTAAGTTGTTGAATTGTTGTATTGAATCTTGAATTTTAGAAAATGCGGAGGTATTTGGTTAAAAGGTTTTTATCATTCCTGCCACTGTGACGAACCTCATCTAAAAAATGCCATTTAACCGATCTAATCCTCAGAAAGACAACTGCTCCATTAGTCTGACAATAAGTTTTGCCATGCTGTCATATCCACCGTTAGTATGTAAGCAATTTTGCCAATTGAGAGAGTAGAGAGTTGTCGGGGCTAAATTTTTGCCAAGCCAGATTGCTGTTTTATTTAGCTGTGGTCTGCCCGCCCAGGCTCCTATTTTTTCCTGGCTCCGCCACTGTATGATGCCACTTCAACATACTTGTCAATTATAATGCAGGACAAAATCAGTGGTTTGATCACAAGAATGGCGACAAACACTAATGCAACCACACTAGTTATGATAGTTGAACGGATAGTTTTGTTTCATCAGTTCTTTTAGCCAGATCACTAATTTTGTCTTACATGGCATTCAAATAAGATAGCTAAGTATTTTGTGGCATTCAGCCAGATCACTAATTTTGTCTTACATGGCATTCAAGTAAGAAAAGTAAGTATTTTGTGGCATTCAAGTAGAAAGGTAAGTATCTTGTGGCATTCTAAGCAAGAGGAATAAGAACGTTGGGACGTTGATGGGGTTGCATGCGATTACCATGTCAACCTAACATGTTTAAAGAAATGCCACATCAAACAAAAAGCATGATAGTTTAGGGAAAACGAGGCGCTTTGATTAAGAGCCAAATGATGCACAGCGAATGGTCTTGAAGTTAATGGTGTTTTTTCTAGATTTGGAAAGAGTGGTAGAATGAACTTGATCCTAGATGCAATCGGAAATGGGTGGCCACTCACCGCATATCACTACTACCGATGAGTGTCCGAAGCCTCAACATATGATTATACACTCCAATCGAGCAAAAGGTGTAAGAGCAAGCGTCCTTAGTCCAAGGCTAATATAACTATGTACCGCGTATCCAATCGAGCAAAACATGCACATGTAGATTAAAGTAGATTTCATCTTAGTGACTTGGACTACAATTTCATTAGCAAGGTTTTGAGTCGCCTAGTCAAGCCATCTCACCATGGCTCTGGCTAGTGAATAGTCGGTGAATAGCAAGGACTCATCTCCCCAAATTGTTCGGGTTGGAGGCAGAGGTGGAAGAGGACACATGGGCTCATAAAAAAATATGAACAGTTTTTTTTAATGGAAACCAAAAAAATTACATCCAAAGATTATTTTTTACGAAGGCACGTTCCATAAAGGTTCTATGAAGCGCTGGGCGCTGACTAAGCATTCTCCCTCTGCTTTTCCTTTTTCCGAAGGATTAAAGCGCAAAGCGCATTTGAGTGCTAGGCGTTTTGCCCCCGCTCAGCACCTAAGCGTTCGCTTACGCGCGTTTTTTATAACTTCAATGAGAAGAAAATGTGTGACATGAATTTCAACTAACCCGAACTTTTAGCCAATATAAACCCTAGCCATGGTTTTTGAGTCGAGCGACTAGTCGACGACTAGTCGATGAGTCTCAAAGTGAAGTCCGACTCGGGTTCTCGACTTGACTAATTGGTTGAGTCGAGCGACTCAATCGACTAGTCCAGGTTTTTGAGTCGACCAGCGACTTAAAGTTGGCCCCACCTGTCATCTTTTTTCCAATATCCCTTGCCCAGCTCCCGTGAAACCTAGATCGACCAAGTTACCCCCTGAGCCAAAACTGTTTTGGCGGCTGGCTCTCGCGTCCCTCTCCCTTGGCCGCCGTCGCCCCAAGATCCAGCCGGCTGGCACCGCCGCAAGGCCATGGCACCGCCGCCTAGCTCCTGACCTGCTCCTCCCCTGGTCTGCCTCTCCCTCCGCCGGTTGCTGGTCCGCTTCTCCCTCCGCCGGTTGTATTTTAGACTATTAATAAGTATATAAAACTAGTCTAGTGTTATATACAGTTAACATGAGTCTCGACTTGAGTCTCGACTAGTCAAGACTAGTCGAGAGTCGTTACCCCTAAACGACTCGTCGACTCATCGACTCAAAAACCATGACCCTAGCCAAACAAGGCATGAGAATACGCCCACTCACTGTAGTTTCACTTTCAAATTTGCATCCTAATTTTCATATTGACAAGTGGTCTCGGATTTCAAATGATATAGAAGGAGATAGTCCAAATGTTTGATTCAACCCGCATCCTTCAAATAAGCGTTCTCGACCGGCTTGTTATTATTTTTGTTCATGTCATGGTTGTTGGCTCCATCATACTTGATTTGACTTTTAATATTTACGCAAGTATGAATTCAACTTGGTCCAAAATTATTAAAAATAAAATCCACGAATTTTGTTTATATCACTATCCTCCAGGTAAGCGTTTTGAGAATGGACTGTTTCCCTAGTCTAGGGTAGCAGCTCAACTAGTAGTTGAGGTGACTCAGTAATCCTCACATCGTTAGAATTAAGTTCTCTCAACTAGCTTGTTGATATTTCTTGTTCATCTCATGCTTGTTGAGTCCATTATCTTCAGTATAAACTTCAATATTTGATTTTAGTATGAATGAAACTTGCACCAAAATTACTATAACTGAAATTCGTGTATCTTATTTCTATCATCCTCCAAGAAAATTTTGATAATGAAAAAGTTCGCTTGTCAAGACCTCAAGGTTTGTAGTGTGATTAGTGAATGCAGATCACAACATCACGTGAAATCTTCTATTCCAATTTCCTCTTTGCAACCACTCTTTCCACGTAGCCTTGATTGGCGAAGATGTGTTAAAGGTGGTTGTGCCCACTATCTTATCTTTATGGCAACCCAAGGCAGACAATAATTATTCACCTTTTAAGCACTAAAGGTGGGGCGGTATGGTTACACTTAAGACACTGGAGGAACAGATCAAGTGGGACATATTCAAGCTAAATGAAAATAATCAAAGGTGGGTCAGTCAGAAAACACAGCCTACCAAACTCAAAAACCATGCTATAACCCATTTCATTCCTCTTGCAACCAAATTTACACAATCCCTCCCTTCTTCCTCACCATACAAACCAGATTCATCTTCCTCTCTCTTCCAACGATAGAAAAATGCAACATCCCATGCCTAGACCTTGCCTTCTTCCTCACCAAACATGCACCCCCCCCCCCCCCCCCCCCCCCTGGTTCGTATCATGGTAGAGTAGTTGATTTGGAAAGTTTAGCGGTTGTTAGAGTGGAAATGATGAGATAAGCACCAGTGTAAGGACATGGGGGGTCGCCATTTTCGAGCTTTGGAAGCACCACATCAACCTTGTGATGACAATCGGGAAGCGTCGAACACGACTACTAAGGCAAGGTTGGTACCTTCTTCCTAGGGCGCCTTAGTACTGAGAAACGCTTAGGCAATGCCTTCAATTCGCCGCTCTGGTACCAAATAGATGTGAGCCACTAATAATGGTAAATATCACTTGCAGGAAGTAGGATAAATACTAGTTAGTTTTGCATCAAGGAGCTTTATTGATTAAGTAGTGGGATTACAATCCTTTAAAACGGTGGAGTATTAATCCACATACACCGTCTTCTAGCATGACTAGCCACTTAGTACAATGATGAGCAACCTCATTAGCAAGCAAGCCGCCCAACGTACATGAATTTAATGCTAGTAAAAAACCCTCTAGAATACTAGTTCATTCTTTCTTGTTTACGTCTCAGGCATATAGGCTATATCACTTAAAGAATGTCTGACATATCTATCTAAGAGTTATCAATCTGGAAAAAGAAGGGGGGGAGATAAATATGTAGAACATAATTAAGGTAAATAGTGCAAGCATTACCTATAAAGACCTAACCAAAGATATACCATTTTTGCACCATCAAAAGACCTTCGGCCAAATCCCAACATCGCTTATTTGTCGCTAATGGTATCCAACATATAAAAAAAAGGACCCCCTAGAGTTCTACATGAATGTAAGCACAATGTTTTGAAAAAAAAAATCTCAATAAATAGCTACCATTGCTTCGCCCTGTTGCCGTGATAATTAGATATTATATAGATGAAAAATGTTGTGTTTTTTCTTTAGCAGATGGGTCACATGGCTAAAACAAACCAGGAGTAGACACATGTGCAAACATAGAGCTCAGCAGAACTCTGTTTTCTAACTCCTTAGATGGTATAAAAAGCATAAGCATATCAAAGTTAGTAAGATTTACAAAGAATAAAGCCATAGCATCCACAATCAGTTCTTTGCAAACGCGTCTCATATTCCTTGAGGTAGATTGGCATGGTGGTGGCAAAAGAAGTGTGAAAATGCTCTAAAATGGTCCAACGTCTAGCATTCCCCATGATGACTCTCAGCTATCATTAGACAAACAGAAAAGAATGAACAATCCTGAATCTAGATCCACAATTTAATGAACACCAATCATATAATCAAGCATATCATTTATCACATTTAATTATCAAAACTATGTGGCAAGGAGTTACCTGGGGTGAGGTAGTTCCATAGGGCAATTTGCTGCAATTAAAATTTGCAAACATGTGGCCACGGAGCATGAGCGCCAAGGAGAACTGGCTGCCAGGATTCTGTCCCACGATCAGATGTTCACCTGGGCTCTTGGCCAGAAGCCGGACCCAGTTAAGCATCTGCACAAGACCCTCTCTCTTACGCTTCAGATGGGCTGATCCAGAGCTCGCGTGGTCCTTGTGTGGCGACAGGAACTTGTCCTTCATCGCGTTCGAACGGTGGGCTGCGCCTGCACTGCGACTGCTCCCGGCAACCTCGGCTTGCTTTTCTGGCTTGCCGATGGTCTGTTCAAGGAGGGACATATACTTGGCGTACACAAGCCTCAGGGCCGCGTCCGCAGACGGTTCGAGGCCTACCGCTTCAGCGACGACCGCCCAGGAGGTGACAGCGGCAAATCCGCCGCGTGAGCGCACGGCGACGTACAAGCGGAGCAGGTCCACCGGGTTGTCCTCCCCGAGCACAACGGGCATCGGGAGCGACGGAAGCGCGCCAGGTACCCGCGCCTCGGCGAGAAAGGTTGCGAGCACGCCGTCGAACAGGGCGGGCGCGCCCGCTTCGGTGAGCTCAGCCTCCGGGATCTCCAGGCCCGCGAGGTGCCCACAAGCGCGGAGCTCGCCGATGACAGCGCGCACGCAGAGAACCATGTGGGACGGGCCGCTGGACATGGGCGGCGGCGGCGGCGCCGCCGCCGCCGTTGAGGAGGGCGCCCCCGGGGCCGGCGCGCCGTGGGGGTTTGGGCTTTGGGTGTTTGATTTGAAAGGGGGCGCGGAGGCGTTAGTGGCAGCTGGTGGTGGCGGTGGGCTCGGTGCGGTGGCCATTTTTGCTTCCAGGCCCTTTGGGTTGACGAAAACTCTTGTCGTTCTTCTCCCCTTCGACGCTGAAGATTCTGGAGGAAGGAGGGCCGATGTTTTTTGGTTCTTAAGTATGGGTTTGTGCCTTTTGATTGATGGAAGTAATTTTATAATCCATGGACACCAAACCCTAGATCTATGTGGAAGGGAAGGGAGGGGGATAGTTAGGGGAGGGGAGAGGGGGAGGGAAGGGGGAGGGGATATATGATTATACAGTGGGTCCTCATGTGGGCCTCATGTGGGTCTATAAAGAGAATAAAAGGTGGTGGTATTTTTTTTATTTTGAGAGCAACCGACAGGAGCTCTGCCTTTTCATATAGAAGAAGAGAAATGAACAGAATAAGAGAAGTGAACAGTTTATAAGGAAAACTGTCCGAAAACCGATACAACAGCAAGGCAAAAGCGATGCACGCACTCCAGCCCCAGGGTTGTGAAACCAAACGAGCCGACGGCTCTGCCACCCAAGCGACCAAAGACAACACCCCGCAACAAAAGGTGGTGGTCATTGAGATGTATCATATCACATGTTTCAAAAATTCTTATCACCAGTTTTGTTATTTCACAGCTAGTTTTAGTTTTCGTGCACGCTCATTTCTCTAGCATTTCTGTATTCTTGTTTGGGGGGCAGGCGCTTGTTGTGGTCTTTTCGGGCTCACCTTTCTTCTTAAGGGGTGTTGGGTCGTGAGCCCATTTATGTTTCTTTGTTCGTTTATTTATGCTTAGTCGCTGCTTGTATTTTTTCCATGTCGCGTCGAAGAGGCAAAGAGGTGTCCAAGAGAGAGAGAGATGGGAAACACCTACGGAACTATCCACCTTAAGGGTACAAGTCCCCCCTCGTGGACCTGTCACTAAAACTCAAGCCATAGCCCTCCAATATAAGGTGAATTCGCTCCTCTCGGTGTGGGACTTTGATGCATGCTCAGGTATGATTCCAATGATGGCATCCAAGAGGAGGCCAAAGCTGAAGAGGAGGATCGACAATGTGAGGACCCCGGATTAGCTATCCGAGATACTCGTTATGTTTCCTGCAACAATCCCATGATCAGTCTGTTGTTGCACATAACTCGATTTGGCATCACAGGACATCCATAAATACCGAATAAATATACTTACGTGATTGAAGTCATAAGCTTCAACAGGTACTTGCAGCGGAAATCACCAAACAACGTGGAGCCCAAGTCATTCGCCTTAACCCTACAGGCAGCTGACTGGGAAGCGCCCTAGTTCGCAAAGACGCCAGTGAACTCCTCTTCTTCGAACTGCTCCTCTTTAAAAATCTGGCTAAGACAATAGCCAGGGACGAAACCATTATGAGTACATTTGATTGTACTCGCAAACTACCCCAACTTGAGCATGCACTAGTTTTGATAATCTTTAAAACCTTTAGTTTTAGAAAAACATCTCTATATCATTATTGAAAAAGAGAAGAGTAGATTTTATATCCTTGTTGAAGGCAAAATATTTTGAAAAGTAGTTTCTCAATATCTTGGTTGGAAACAAACCCTTTGGAAAAATAGTTTTCTCACCATGTTTGTTGAAAAAGGGTAAGAAGTCTTTTTAAACCTTTTTCTCGAAAATATACCTTTGGTTAAAAAGGTAAGAAATCTCTTTTAAAACCTTTTCCTCGAAGATCACCATCTTGTCCATTTCTCCAAAACTCTTCCTTTTCCGATCATAGCCCCTTCGTGGTCACTCATTTTCCAGCAACCTCATACCACCCCCTCGGTATAGTTGCATAAAACATTCTCCGCTTCATTTTCTTTTCAAAACTCAAAACTTTGTAAAACTTGCAAAAGCTTGCACATGGCCTTAGTAGTTCTTCCCAACTGTCCATATCCGAGGACTCGGCTATTCGAATAGTTTTACCCTCTGCAGAGGTAGTACGCTTTTCCCACACCCATCCGGTTACTCATCGTGTCAGCCACGTCCCGCCATACCAGGGGTATGCGAAGTTGAGTTCCCGGCCATAGCCTGTCCTTTGCTCATGCTAGTATAGGACCCTGCCTCTACGACACTTTCCATCGACACTTAAATCCTCAGAAACTAAGTGTGAGGACTCGTAGTTCTGCCCGGCGGACCCAAGGGAGCCCTTCAATCCTCTTTCTCCAATACACTCATACCGGCTTCCGGTAGACTTCACTTAAGAGGACCCAGGTCAGGGGGTAGGTCCTCAGACCATCCCCTCATGGAACGAGGTTATCCTCGTTATTGAGGCATCCAGTACTAACACGAGCAAATTATATGACTACGCCCTTTCCCATATGTGGGTAAATGTGGTCGCACAGATTTTCGGCTGGGGATGTAAGTACAAGGACACAATGTGCATTTTCATAAACATCACCATTCTCCATTCCTCCACTTCAACACCGACATCTCGGCATACCATAATTCATACAAATACTTTTTCAAAGGAGTTTTGACAAAACAATCTTTTTCCCATCCTAGAGTTTCATATAAACTCACTTATACTTCTACATAGAGTGGAAAAATAGTTTTTCATAAACTTTTAAAAAGGTTTTCCAAATCATTTCCAATTTTCATAGCAAAATACTTTTAACCAAAACTTGGGTGGATCGTAATCTCACCCAAAGGTTTTCATAGAAGGTTTTTGAGTAAAAACAAATATGTTCCCATTCTGAAAACATTGCAACTACTAACACCTCCATATAGGGTGTCTCATAATTTTGTGAAATCTTTTCAGAAATAGGGTTTTAGTGGTACACACCACTTAAATCACTCAAGCTCTTTATAAGTAAAACATGTGAACCAAAATAGATGTATATAGATGCAAGCTCAGTGAAGTAGCTTGCCTGGTTTCAGCATAATGTCCCTGGACTTCTCCTTGTTGATCCATATAATAAAAATCCCATCCTTCCTCGATCAATTCTCTCCAAGTACCACTCCGGTAGCGTTATTATCTAGCGTCGCAAACAGAGAAATGAACAACAATCAATACACCAAACAAAACCACAAGTGGTACACAAACAAATAACAACCACAAGCATCAAACTAATCATTCAAGCAACCAACTAGGATCTACACTTACAAGGGCCTTATACTAATCAGTAGTCTAACACTTATACACAAGCTAGGGCCATAGATCTCAAAATTATCTTAGGCAAGGATGAGCAACTAACATCTTTATTTAAACAGGAAGTACTTCAGACAAAAGTTAAGTCACCAATCAATCTCTACAAGCCAAAATACTTCACCGCACATCAATCACTCAATCTTCAAAAGGGAAAACAACCACTCACATCTAGTTGGCAAAAAGGTTACTGCAAACATGCTTATGGTTGAGAACCCTACTTTTCAATCAGAAAGCAATGGAACCAGTGGGTGTTCCACGTTCATAACAAGGCATTAAGAGGTTAAATATCCTCTGGCTATAATAGGAAGCTTACTAAAACAACAACACAACATAAGGCTACTCATGCTAGTGAGTCCTAAATAATTATAACTATTCCCCCAACTAAACATGCTTTGCTAAGGACCAAATAATAGGTAACAAGGGATGACATGCTACAATATCAGTAGCTATGAAATGCTACTGATGTTTAAGCAATATTTTCAAAAATCAAACCACTCAAGGAATTTCATCCCCAAACAATTCCTAAACCTAGGAATATTCTAGGAATTAACTACACTAGTAGTATTACTCTTAAATAAACATATGCAACACCAACTTTTCTAACATGCCAAAGATATGAGCTAACACACACATATCAGAGAGTACAACACCTATGCATGCTAGAAATCACAAATAAGACACTAATACATTCCACAAAATTAAATAAACTATAAACAAGAATTAACAGAAAAAGCATTAAAACTAGTTATGCACACCAAAAATAATATATAGCTCTAACAATCACACCAAGCTAGGATTAGGTACCCCTAATCATACAGAAGTCCACACAATTGGATTCACATCAAAATCTGTCACCAAATAATTTACAAAATTGCTAGAAAGGCTCTCTGGTCAAATACCAAAGTGGATGTCATTTTATTTAGGAAGCTCATTTGCATAAGAGGCAAATTGCTACTGCTAGGTATGACTTAGATCTTTCGAAATCAGTTGAGTTTGCATTAATAGCTATCTTAGAAAAATAGTTATTGATATTTTGGTGAGGAGCAGTAGTTCTGGCTCACATTTATTTTCTCCAAAAACATTTATCCAAAAGTAGATCTGCAAGTTGGGTGTGGTCAAGAACTTACAGAGGTACTACCCTGAATTTTGGTTTGGTCAAAAATGCATTTTTCATATTTTATATTGATTTATTCCAGCAGTCAAGTTTCTGCCCAATTTTCAAATTAATAAACACAGGAAAAAAAAACTGCACGCGGGTCAGATTTGAAGTTGGGCCGGCCAACAGTAGCCAAAACGGCCCACGGCGGTCGCACGCGCGGAACGCGGCGCGGGAAGGCGGCGTTCAAAGGGGACCGTTGATCTGCCGATCGACGGTTCCGGCTCTTCGTCCTTCTCTCGACGGCGCACGCACAGGAGAGGGAGAGAGAGACCTCGGGACGAGTTCGGGGCTCACCGTAGGAGGGCCGGGAGGTGGCGGCGAGGACGTGGGGCGGTGGAGGAGGTTCGGGGCATCTAGCTGGCGGCGCTGTACAGCTCGGGGACGTCCAGAATGATGGCGGCGAACACGGCGGCTTCCTCGGACGTGGTCCGTCGCCGGCGAGCTACTGGGTGGCCTCCTGTGCATGGAGAAGCAAGGGGAGAGGGCGGTGAGGGTTGTGCGTCAACATAGAAGAGAAACAAGAGAAAGAAGAGAGAGGGCAGAGAGCGGCAGCGTGGCCGTGTCGTCGTTCACCCTCGGCTGTGGTCGAGCGAGAACTTGCTCGGCCATAGTAGAGGCATGGCGACGGCGCTGCAGCCTTCCTGGCAGGGAACGAAAGAGGGTGGAGCAAGGGGAAGCAGAGGGAGTGAGCAGAGAGAGGCAAGTGCAGCCTCGGGTGGGGTTTAAAAGGAGGCGGAGGTGAGCACGGCACGATGAGAGAGAGGGAGACTAGGGAGTGTGGGAGTGGGGTGGCGTACTGTCGGCGACCTTCGGGAGGGAGCATGAGTGCAGAGGAGCACGGCAGCGTGTGGCGTGGAGCACGGCAGCGTGCGGGAGGTGTCAAGGGTTGTCCAGGGTGCAGGGATGAGGTGAAGGGGAAAGGTTCTCCCCCTGCCAACGGCACGGTAGCCACGCCACGCCATTGACCTGCACCAGACGTGGAGGAGAAGGGAGAGGGCAGGCGCGGCGTGAGGAGCACGGCGGCGTGCCGTGTTGCTACGAGTGACAGGAAAGAAGAAGATGGTTTTGCGAAAACCCCCTGCAGTTTCCTGCTTTCTAAAACCTTTGCTTTTCCTTTAATTCCAGTAGCTATTTAGGGATTTTATTGGGGCACTAAACTTTTTGGAAATATTCTGAAATTATTCATGTAACCTCCCCATAACATGTGGAGGCTCCACAAAAATTGGTGTTTCAAAATAAAATATTTTGGACAGCATTTGTTCAAGGGTTTGATTTTGGCATTTTTGCCCATTTTGAAAAGACGATTAGAGGTGATAAATAAAAGGGTCAAGAATAATTGTTTTTGAAGTGAGAAGAGATGGTTCATGATATAGAACACAAAACTGGTTTTTATATACCTTGTATTTTGAAAGTATTCATCATTTCATGCGAAATAATGAAGTTGGATTTTGAAACGGTTTTCAGGAATTTCAATAAGGACTAGCCATGAAGAGCTCATGAGAATAAGGGTGGGTTGATCTCCAAAACTTTAACCAACAGCTTAGATGGAGAGTGTGGATGTCAAGGATGGGTGGTGTGGTGGTGCATTGGCACATAGGCCAAATCTCCAATAATCACAGGGTGAAAAGATGGTATTAAATACAGGAGCAAATGGCCACTACTTTGATTAGGCCACAAAGTGAAGATGGATAAATAAGCAAACAACTTCAAATCTTTTCAATTTTTGATTTGATATGGAAGATGAGATGGAGTAGATGAGATATACCAGGATGCATTTCCAACATGTCCCAGATTTAACCAAATGGTAAGGGTCTGGAAATGCTATCTGACAACAGGAGTGAAGATAGGTCCAGAGATGTACTGGTCAAGGTTCCTTCAAGGGTTTAAGATATGCAAGGTGGTGGTGATGCTCATTTAGGTCACACATGACCATGAGCATGTCAGGGGTTTTTCTCAAGATTTTCAGTGTAAGAATAAAATAGGGCTTTTGAGTATCCTTTGAATCAAAAGAATAAAATAGGATTTCATAGTTTAAATAAAATTAAGGGGTAACTATATACTTTTGGAGAAGAGAGGGGGATGAGAATGAGGTGGGCATCTTTTTACCTCATCCATGGAATTTAATTTCATAAAGAAAATATTTGCTTGAGAGAAATAGAGAGTGAGGTAGATAGATTAATATATTAAGATCATTTCTCTAACTCATGATCTTAACTTCTATTGGTTGAATAATTTGAGAAGTTTGTTTTAAGTTTAAGTCACATTCCAAATTAGTTGTCAAAGGTGTTTTATTTTAGTGTTTAAGCACAACAAAGAAATCACCCACACAAGCAACAAACACAACAAGATCAACATCACAACAACCACAAGGATGATGCATTCAAGACAAACAAGTCACACAAAGTCAAACATAGCAATGGGAAGAGAAGAAAACAATCATCAGTGAAACATTTCAAAAAGTTTTTGTTGGTTCTGAATTTTGGGGTCTGGTAAAACTAAGTTTTTCTTGGTTCCAAAATTTGGGATGTTACAGACAAGAAGGAAGAGAAAAGAGGAACCATCGCTCCAGGAGCGGTACTACCGCCGGACAACAACTATACTACCGCTCGTGCCCCAGGGATCTCACTGGAAACACCCTCCAAGTGGGGTAGTGCCACCCCAACCAACGGTACTACCACTTGCTGCCAGGAGCATACTACCACTGCCAGTTTCCCCAATACTCGCCAGTGGTACTACCATCCATAGTTGTGGTACTAGCGGTGTCGGAGAGATAAGTGGGTTTAGACCATAATCTCATGGATCCGCACCATACTTCTAGCCCACGACATACAAAAAGTCCCCCCGTCTTCTAGAAGCTCCACCGACCTGGCCTGCCGTGCTGCATAAGGACTTCCTGAAGATAACCTCTACACAGCCGTACATGAAGGAAGGTAAAGAGATCAAGACGTAATGTACAAGACATGAGGAAGCCCTAACATACTCCTACCGAAGACTATAAGTACCAGAGGACATCCACCATGAAGATCATTGTTCATTCATCCTACATGACCACATCTACATCGAGCCAAAGCCCTAGTCTTCACAACCTCCATAGTCTAAACCCAAGACACATCTTCCTCTGTCGAGCGCATCTATAAACTCGAAGGGATCCTCTTATAAACACTTGTAAGATCTTGTGGCCACACCGTTAATAAAGTCTGAGGGAACTTCATCATCTACATCGCCCTTATCCAGCTCTGTTGACCTGTGCCGCCTACTGAACAAATAAACTCCTTTCGGTTCACCGAGGTGAGGTCACCGTAGGACCAAAAAATCATCCTTCAAGAGTTGGTGCACTAGGTAGGGGTGCGCGCGTCATGCATATCGGTTCTACACTAACCTCCCTGATGGCGATCTCGATCTCAGCCCAGGTCAAGGACGAAACCCACTCGATGAAGGTTGGGGAGTCGGCATGCTGGGAAGTCCTTTCCCAAGCACGACCTCTCGCTACGGTTGAGGCTTAGGCCACATGACGCGAGAATTATGCACCGACGTCCCCGGGGATCTCATGCAACGACTACTTCGACTCCATCGAGAACATCTACGGAGCGGAATACCAACGCTATCTTGAGTCCCTCCACACGGCGTAGGGGGCTAACTACGCCAACAATAGCCTCCGGACAACCAGAGGGCCAGCTCTCAAAGCGTCCATGGTTTCACCCTATGGGATCACCTGCCCAGGAATCATCTATGGACCTACACCAAACCTTAACGCCAGCCTGATGCCGCTCAGGTACTCAGGTTACACTTCCACGCCTTCGTCGTATTATTGCGTAACCAGCCTAGATCCGAGTTACTAAGCAGGATATCTTGTTTATGAAGCCAGAACCTCTCTAAACAGAACCTCGACGGTTTATAGCGGCGCTTGAGTCGACCCGCTTTTATACGACCCTAGACCTCCTAGTGGCGTAGGTCGTACGAGTGATTCGCCAGCGTTTGAGTGGGCAACTTTGAAGGACAGTCTGAGGAGTGAACCGCAAACTCGCCCGAATAAACATGCTCTAGGAAGAGCTAAAAACAGTCGTGGACAACCAGAAGGAAAGAATCACGACCGGGATCCACGAAGCTTATAACGCTCTTGCTGAGTCGCAGTTGACCTTGAGAAACGGGTGACGGACACCAACGCAAACAAGACCCCAAGAGCTAAAAAAGAAGTCACTACCGGGACCACGCCACTTCAGACATCAGCTCCTGCTCCAGTTATGATGGTGAAAGGACAAGGATGTCGCCTAGAGGGGGGTGAATAGGCGATTAAAACTTTTCCAGTTTAGGCTTGAGTAAATGCGGAATAAAACTAGGTGTTTAATTTAACAAGCCAACAACCTAAATAAACTAGGTTCACCCAAGTGCACCAACAACTTATGCTAAGCAAGACAAGCAACAAGGTGATAGCAATATAAAATACTTGAAGCACGAAGGCTATCACAATGTAAAGTGCATAAGTAAAGAGCTCGAGTATAGAAATAACCGAGGCACACGGAGACGAAGATGTATTCATGAGTTCCTCCTTTTGAGGTGAGTATGTCTCGTTGGAGCGGCGTGAGCTCACCATAAAGGCCTACTCAACGCCACAAAAGGTCTCACCCTATTCTTTGATGAACCGCACCACAAATGATTGGTTCACCTTCCGCTCTCGGTAACCTTCAAACTCGGGGCACGCATCCACAACTTAATTGGAGGCTCCCAAATTCACCACAAGCTTGGGGCACGCATCCACAACTGAATTGGAGGCTCCCAAGAACACCACAAACCGTCTAGGGTCCAATGACCCAAGAGTAACAAGCTCATGAACTTTCAACTTCCACGAATCCTCGTGGAGAGCACAAACCGATGCACCAAATGCAATGGCAAGAACACAAGAAGTGCTCAAGTCCTTCACTACCAAATCCCACCAAAAGCAACTAATGCTTATGGAAGGAGAAGAGAGAGGAAGAACAAGGAAGAACTCAGCAAAAGAACTCCAAGATCTAGATCCACTAGGTTCCCCTCACTTAGAGCAGAGATGGATTGGTGGAAATGTAGATCTAGATCTCCTCTCACTTTTCCCTCAAAGATATGCAAGAATCATGGGAGGAATTGAGAGAGGGGCAAGCTTTCCAAGGTCAACAATGGTGGGAGAGAGAAAATCATGCTTGGAAGAGCTGGTCACTTTGGGGAAGAAGGGGGTCTTTTATAGGTCCCCACGAAAAAGAGCCGTTGTAGGAAAAATAACCCCGGAGATTCCGGTCTAGGGAGGCCGGAGTCTCCAGCCTGAGCGGAGTCTTCGGTCCCTGGGAATGGCGGAGACTCTGGCCAGACCGGAGACAATGAAGTCTCCGGGGAAGTTCCGGCCCACTTCCGGCCTCTGTACCGAGAGCGCCGTCATTGGGGGCACAAGTGCCAAACCGGAAGGCCGGAAACTCCGGCCCGTTGAGTCCAGAGACTCCGGTGTGAGCACACCGGAGACTCCGGTCTAGGGGCACCGGAAACTCTGGCCTGGATTTCCTACAACCACTCAGCAAACCTGAAACGCAATAACTTTCTCGTTCGAACTCCAAATCAGGTGAAACCAATTTTAGTGGAAGTATTAAGAACCATAAATAGAGTTAAGTTACCACACATGGGAAGGTGTGGAACTTTCCTCAAGGATAAACCGATAATATTTCCAACACAAAAACGCAACAAGTTTTCCATACAAAATCTGTTTTCGAAGAACTTGGGTTTGTCATGAAGATCACGACAAGCACCAAAACCCAAGAAGGAGAAAATTCAAGTAAGAACCAAGAAAGATGATATGCCAAGTAAGCAAAGGTTTGAGCTCTCCACAAAGATGCGATCAAGTTACTCACTTGAGAGCCCCTCTTGTTAGTACGCCGTCTATCCTATAACCTGGTTTTCCACTAACACCATGAGACCGGTAAAATAGAAACCTTATCAAGATCATACCTTTGCCTTGCGCATTCCACTTGAGCTAGATGATGACGATTTTGATCTCTTAAAAAGGACCACCTTTCTTGATTGCGCTTTGCTTGGTGAAGACTCACATATCGCTCCCCATACACCAATATGGGAGAGCCTCTCTTAGGTACATCTTCACTTGACCATAATCTCCAAATGGGTGACAAGCTTCAAGCATAGGATTTCTTCGAGATGCTTCTCTTGAACTTGCACTTCATCTTCTTATCTTAATATATATGATGACTATGAGATGAACATGAATGTTCACTCAATCTTCTTTTAGAAACCACACTTGCAATAAGCTCAACTCTAGATGACCATTTGTGTGGATCACACCTTGAACTTTCCATCTTGATACCAACATATGGTGTTCAAGCATTGCCAATGGACAAGCCCTATAAGGATAGCTCAATGCAACCATTAGTCCATAGAGATTGTCATTAATTACCAAAACTACACATGAGGCCAGATGCACTTTTAGATGGCAGCTGGCTCCGCCTCAACCCACACATTGAAAGAAGACATCGCTCAGGACGATCCCCAAAATGCATACGCTCAGATGGCAAGTCACCCGATCGATGCCGACCCTCGCAGGAACGAGAAAGACAAATCACCGGAGAGGCCTAACCCATAGGACGTCCCTCGGAATGGAGACAATCCAGACCGAGATAACCAATAGCATGGAGGTAGAATAGTGGGCAAGAAAATCAAGGATACGACCTCAAATATGACGAGGACGCGCGATGGCGAGAACGGAGCCAAGCCAGATGTGAAAGCCGGCGCAAGAGTCGATGTCAAAGAGAGGATTACTCTAAGGAGGAAGAATCGGGCCAGGACTCACCGACTAATCAGTGGGTGTCGCGCATTGTCCTGAGATCTCGCCGCGGTCAAACTACCAAGGAACATCTGGGTTATGAGCTGCGAGGAATATGACGGAACGCAGGACCCAATCGCTTACCTCGAAAAGTCTGCCCAAGCCATATCTATCATGTGCAGGGAAACGAGACATATGGCAAATCTCCTCCAAACTTGTCCCAAGGGTAACGCTCTGAAGTGGCTTGGGAACAAGGTCCCCGGGTGGACCAAGGCCTAGAACGACTTCACTCATGGCCTCATCCAGGCCTTCGCCATGAAAAGACGACCCACACACCCAACACGCGAGGAATTCATATCCGCCAACTCCCGAACGAGAGGCTCCGCGACTTCATCGAGTGCTTTCAGATTATGATTAACACCGTTACTGACCTAACAGACAGAGACATCGTTGGGACCTTTATCAACAAGGTGCGCAACTCGGCCTACTGTGCCGCTATCAGCGCGACAGACCCCATTATGCTCGACCATCTAATGGACGTATTGAATAAGTCCATCACTCATGACGAATGAATGATCAAGCAGCAGGAGATTGATAAGGGCTTCCAACCTTCCCATCCTCATGATGACAGACTAAGAAAGTTGCGGAAAGAAGAAGGCGAACATATATACTCAACACATGGCCTGACCATTGGATCAGGAGCCCCTTCGGAGATCATCTGGAGTCAGCCCCGGGTCATAGGAAATGTCCAGCCACAACAATAGTGGGCTCCTCATCCATACAACTAGGAACCTACGACAAAATCCATTGAGGGTCGTAATCGGGAACTACATAGAAGATGGATACCGCCGGCGGAGAACGAAGGATGGTGGACAACTGGTGTGACCTCAACGGACTACGTCCCATGGAAGTACTAACTGCAGGGTCCTCATGGATGCAGAATGTGGGTAGAGCCACCAAGGAGGGAAAATAGCTACCACCCGAACCTGTTCGGTGTGATACATCGAACATCGAACGATCAAATCGAAAAAAGGAGTGACGGACCACCGCAACCTAGCTGCTAGGCTTGGTTCGGGCATCGGTTGTATCGATGATTACCTCAGTCGGGGAGTACCATTCATCATGAGAGTTAAACCACATGTGGGGAGGATCCACATGACATGCTTCTAATCGAGAAGCCTAGGCTACCTACAAAGCCATGCATCCTGAACGCCAAGCCCGGGGGCTCGTCCAAACCTGCATCGGCAAAAGTTCCCGAAAACTTGCCATACCCAGTTCGGCTATCCCTAGTTGTCTCTCATGTAATCGCCAACACCATCGTGCATAAGGTTATGATTGACATCCGAATCTCTTTCAGCATCATCACCACATATACCTTGAAATATATTTAGGTCTCCAAATCCTACATACAACCTATATCCACCACTTTTACGGGGTCGTACCAGGTCTGGCGCATAAACCATCCGGTCATATAACCCTGCTACTGACATTCCACGACGGGGACAACTTCCGCACCAAGCATTGCATGTTCAAGGTCATTGACTTCCCCGTGGTGTACAAAGCCCTGCTAGGCAGACCATAGATCACACATTTCATGGGCGTGACAAACTACATATATCATGATGAAACTACTCGGACAATGAGGGGTTACCATCAAGACATCACTGAAATATGCCGCACAAAGTGACCGGAGCAGCTAAGTGACCATGATGACACCTCAGCCAGAGCTGGAGACGTCGGAGCCCCAACGACTTAAACACAAGGTAGGGGACACAGACATAACACACATCAACCACCCGACAACGGCACGAAAAATAGAGGTGCGTGCTCACCTCCACTCCTAAGGGCATCTCCAGTCGTTCGCCCCCAGGCCGTTTTTCAGCGCTAAATTGGGCCGTCTGGGGGGCATCGGCGCTATTTCGGCCGCTGGGTTTCACTCTTTCCCAGCCATGCCCCCAGCCCGCCCCCTAGCCAGCGAATCCGCCCCAAAAATGCATTTGAACCAGAAATATTTATCACATAGTTCAACATAAAAATTAACACAAATAGTTCAGCGTACAAATTATACAAATAGTTCAACAAAGCAAGCTCATAGTTTAAGAAGTTTTTAAACACAACACATCAAACTAGGCGTTGTTGCTGCCTTTGCGAATCCACATGTGATTCACCGGATCGGTCTGCAGTTGTTGATGCCCATGTTGGTCTCGAATCTCTTAACGCAAAGCGAGGAAGGCAACCCATGTTGTCGGCACCTGGTGATCAACATCTGCAAGAGGACCCTGTCTATAGTACGGTTCATTGTCAATCACTGGAGCATTCCTCTCGCTCTCAATGATCATGTTGTGTAAGATCACACAACAGTTCATCACCTCCCACATCTTGGCTTTCGACCAATTCAGAGCAGGATACCGGACAACAGCAAATCGAGATTGAAGCGCACCAAATGCCCTCTCGGCATCCTTCCTGCAAGCTTCCTGGCATTGACAAAACCAAGCTTTCGTGCTTCCTGGCACAGGGTTTGAGATAGTCTTCACAAATATATGTTGACCATCTTGGATAGATGCCATCTGTCAGGTAGTAGCCCTTGGTGTACTGGTTCCCATTGATCTCGTAGTTCACCGGGGGAGCATGACCTTAAACAAGCTTGCCGAAGACGTTCGAACACTGCAGAACGTTGATGTCATTGTGAGATCCCGCCATGCCAAAGAAGGAATGCCAAATCCAGAGATCGTGTGTAGCCACCGCCTCAAGTATCACATTGCAAGATCCTTTGTGGCCTTTGTACATCCCCTGCCAAGCAAATGGGCAGTTCTTCCATTCCCAATACATGCACTCGATGCTTCCAAGCATCTCAGGGAATCCTCTTGCTTGATTCACGGCTAGGATCCGTGTAGTGTCTTCCGCATTAGGTGATCGCAAATAAGTTGGCCCAAACACTGTCACCACCGCCTTGCAGAACCTGTTTAAACAATCAATGGCAGTGGACTCGGCGCGTAGATAATCATCTTGTGCATCACCGGGAGCACCATATGCAAGCATTCTCATCGCCACCGTGCACTTCTAAAGTGCGGTAAACCCTAACGTGCCGACGCAGTCCTTCTTGTATTCGAAGTAGGGGTCAAACTCTCAGATGGCATGCATGATATCGAGGAAGAGCTTCCGGTTCATCCAGAAGTGGTGCCGAAATGCCGCCTCACCTTGAATGGGATCATCGGCGAAGTAGTCGGCGTACAACATGCATTACGCTTACATCCGCTGCCTCGGCTTGCTCTTGCGGCGCCCTGGCGCCGAGCCGCCGCACTTTGGCTCTGCCTACTTTGCGAGCAGGCCGGTGAGATAGGCGAGGATCAGCAAGTGCTCTTCATCGTTGACCTGGGCTTCGGCTTCCTCTTCAAGCAGAACGATGATTCCTCGTCGGAGTCCATGGTGGGGCGGACAAAACGTGGAACACCTCGCGGGCGTGGTGGACGTGATTCTACCCGAGGGCCTTCCTTGCGGCTAGAGCACGGCGGAGGTGGGTGGGGCGTTGCCGGCGGCGTGGATTAGTCGGGTGGTGGCCTTCCTAGATGCTTGTTCGCGGCGGGGGATGAGGGGTGGTGCCGGCGGCGACATGGCGGCGAGGAGAATGAAGAGAGGGAGGGAGACTAGGGGTGGAGAAAGTGCGCGGTCTCACCGACAGCGGTGGCCCATGCTGGCTTTTCCTTCCGCCGGCTCCCCAAGGCCATACCCGGTGGGCTGGGTTTGGCCTGGGTGCGCCTGATGAATTTCGGCGCTATTTGGGCTCCCTGGGTGCGAGTGGGAGAATTTCGGCGCTATTTCGGCCGCCGGCGCCAAAAAAGTGCCTGGGGGGGGGGCAACTGGAGATGCCCTAAGGCTCAGGCCAAAGCGAGGATGAGCGGAACCCGCAAGTAGGCATCGATACCTACGAAGACGCGGGGCCTTGGGCAAAACTTAGCAGCCTGATCAGACCGCTCGCCAGCATCAGCCTCTAGGACTTCAAAAGCCATTGCACACGGAGCACCCTCACTGCAACAGCTCAACAACGTCTCGAAACTATTCCCTACAAAAACACCTGTGCCAAAAGAGGAATAACAGAAATTCCAGTCAACTCAACAACCGAGTCTACTTCCGCAGAACCGATGCCCAACAATGAGATAGACCTCATCATGAGAAACTTCTTCCAGAGAAGAGGGTCATTGCAGAACCCTCCGTAGCTCGAAAGAAGATGTTGCGATGTCCATGAAAGAACAACGGTTCCTACAAAACCCCCCTAAGGAAGTCAGCCAGGACTCAAAGGGGAAGTTTCCGTTGGCACAATTGCAAACTATGCCCATCAACGACCATTAGTTTCCAAGGCCACAACCAGGCACGACGCATACGGCATACCGAGTGGCTTATATCTCCAATTAAGGGAAATATTACCTCCATATCGAGGCTGCAAGCCTAATCACCATGCCTTTCAGTGAGAGGCAACTCCGAAAACACCTCCGTCCAGATTATGGCAGTGGTATTAACATAAAGAATTGTGATATGGTTAAGTACCATCAAAGAACTGGGTTCTGTAGTTACACATCGCACCTAGAAAATCTGGTGCCTCAACATAATACGGTGATGGATGTTTCTAGTTGATGTCTATCTAGTTTTTTATCGATCAATGTATATTTTGGTGGTCTCTAGTTGGATAACATTCTTTACAATACCAATTTACATATTCAAGTAAGGAGATTTCTTATTACCCTGATGGACAGCTACAGACTAATTTAACTAAATTTCTATTTTTCTAGGTAGTTGTTTTTATGTGCTTTCATGCACATTGTTTCCTGCGCACATTTCTAGATTATGTCAACAAGCTACACACTATGCACCATAAAGCTCTCAGTGGGTATCCACATGCAAAGCAACATTTAACATATGAAAACTATGCGAACAGTTGCAGATCATCATACAACTTGTAAGTTGTGTGCATGTATGTGTTTCTTGTCAGGGAGACAAATACAAAGACAAATAACTCACTGCTTTGGATATGTTCAAGGAGACACGCTGCAACAAGAAGAAGCGCGTTTCCCCTCAGTAGAAGGATGTTACTGAAGTTAGCTTTCAATGAGTTCTTGCTCACATGAAGCTTATATCTGATAACCATGCTTCTTCATTGCAAATCAAGGCTGTGATCAAATTGGAGCTTTCTATACCTATAGCCAAGATCATCTATGAAGATACAAGCAAGGAGAGATCTAGATCGTTACCAACACGAATGTCGGAGAAATGACTCCCACGAAACAGGGATAGTCAAGCTCACGAAGAGAGTTCGTGTAAGGGGCTGAACACGTTGGTCAAACAACCCTCAACCTGCACGGCGACGGTGCTCGTCGAGCAAGAGGAGGGACATCACGGCAGAGATGAACACCAGCCCGTACCCAGGTTCACGGCCCTCGTGTGGAGGTAGCACCGCTACTCCTGCTTGTCTGTATTGCATTGCTTGTAGAGGTTACAGTACAATGAGCTTGCCGAGTGCTCTCTTTTGGCAATGGTGTACCCGAGGAAGGGAAGCTGTGGTCTTCTTCTTCCTTGCGTAAGTGGTTATGCTGGAATGAGAATGCGATCCTTTGCTACGGTGCTGCTCCTCCTCCTTTTATAGGCGCCCCGGGCTTCCTCCCTGCGCTTGCGATACGGAAGGGCTATCACGTGGCGGCAGAAGGTAGAGCGTGGTGCACCGCAGCCCGGCTGTCCATGGACGCGGTCCATGGGCGTAAAGCTGATGCCTGTGGCAGAGTAACCACCGTCCATGCAGGACGGCCAGCTGGGGCCGCAGAGGAACGTGGGGGTGCCCACGGTGACGTTGGCCGTGGAGCGTAGCGCCGGCCGGTCCCCTTATCACCAAAGAGGAAATCCTTGTAGTCCGGTGCGGATGGCGCAGCTTTGTTGACCCCTTTAATCACCAAAATGGCAACTGCGGCGTCGTCGTCACCGCGCGCAGAGGCGCGCGTCACTCTGCGGCCGCTGCAGAGCCCATGTGCGCTCTGCAGAGGTTGCTTTGCAGCGAAGCGATCTCCACGAGGGCTTGGATGCCCTGTAGAGAATTCGGCGTTGACCTCTCTCCAGGGGAGATTACCTTGAAGAGGGGGCAGCAGTGAAGAGGGCCTCCGCAGGCCTCTGCTGCCTCCAAAGCCCTCGCGAGGCAATTCTCGCGAGGCTCTCCAAGCCGTAGGCTTGGTCCTTAGCGAAAATTGGCCATCAAGTGTCGAGGGCCGTAGAGGACAGGCCCAGCACACCCTGGATTTCACTGGGCCGACAGTAGCCCCCGGGCCCATGATGGGCACGATGTAGTCCAATGGACGCAGGCGAATCGTCATGGGCCCAAAGTGTCCGGCCGGCCTGAGACACGTGTAGGGCAGTTACGCCGCGACGACACGTTCCCTCGGAGATGATGGGCGTAGTGGGGGGACCCACCACGTCTCGGTAACTGCTCTGAGGGGAATAAAGCCTGCAGCGCCGGTTCAGGCAGCAGTTACTGCATCATTTGCGCGCCCGTCTCCTCGCTCTTGACTTCTGCGCTTCTGTGTCTCCGGCGCTCTTCCTTCGCAATCCCGCTGCAATGGCGCCCAAGAAAGCCTCCGCGGCCTCGAAAGGCAAGGCCGTGGTGCAGGGCGGCGAGTCTGCCGCGATGCAGCAGGACGGAGACTTCGAGCCGGCTCTGACCGGCTTCCGCTTCAAGAAGAAAGCGCAGCTGGAGAAGGTGCGTCACATGGCAGCTTCGGCGACCA
Organism: Poa pratensis; assembly: GCA_947311845.1. Taxonomy (NCBI): domain Eukaryota; kingdom Viridiplantae; phylum Streptophyta; class Magnoliopsida; order Poales; family Poaceae; genus Poa; species Poa pratensis. The sequence goes on along the minus strand of CAMZMU010000037.1, from coordinate 51,474,064 downwards.
ACGAGCACGGCGCTACGGTGCTTAAGACGGCGGACAACTCCTTCGGCGGCTTCTACCCCATCTTCATGCACACCCTATTCGCCGGGCTCGTGCCTCCTTTCTCCGACTTCTTCCTGGCGGTTCTGGAGCGCTACCAGATCCAGGTTCTTCATCTCCATCCTAACTCCATCCTTGTCCTCGCCATCTTCGCCTACCTCTGCGAGGCATACATCGGCATTCCGCCCTCGGTGGACCTCTTCCGCAGCTTCTATGCGCTCCGGTTCACGGCGAACAAGGAGCGGTCAGGGTGCGTGTCCTTCCGCATCACCGATGGCATGAAGGGCACCTACATCCCCATCGCGCGGAACGGCGAGAACATTGTGACCAATGTGACGAAGAAGGTGGAGGACTTCCGCAAGCGCTGGTTCCTCATGAAGTTCGGGAGCCGGAGCGCCTTCTTCGAACTGCCTGAAGCGCCTCCGACGAAGAGGGCGAGCTGGTCTTCTAAGGCGCTCAAGGGAGCCACACTCGGCCCCGTGGTAAGGCGCTTGAGGGACCTCCGCGAGGCAGGCCTCACCGGGCAGATGGTTGCCAAGGACTTCGTGAGGCGCCGCATTGCTCCGCTCCAGAGGCACACGGACGCGATGTGGCTGTATTCCAACCAGAGGGACAAAATGCGCCTGAGCGCAACCCTCTTCACGCAGCAGGAGGTGCGCACCATCATGGAGACTCTCTTCACGTCTCCAGATATCCCCAAGCCCAGCGATAAGGCAGTCCCGCTCCACAGGATCGATCTCGGGCGTCGCGTCTCGCTCGTGCAGACAATGCCGAAGTTCGACCAGTGGGGCCTGGTGCCTAAGGGGCATGTGGGGCCTCGCGAGGATCCTGAGTCTGCGGCGCAGGGGGCGCCAGCTGAGGGCGACGAGGAGACGACGGAAACGCCTGTGGAATCTGACGCAGGCGCAACTGGCGCCTCGGGAGGCCCTGCCTCCTCGGCGGAGAACTCGAGCACCTCAAAGAGTGCGGCGCCTGAAGTTGAGACCCACGGGTCTCCTCAGACAGCAGCGGCCAGTTCGTGGTCGCTCCCTCGCAGCGTGTTGAGGGGCTAGAGGAGAGCGATGACGACGGGGCTTCATCAGGCCACTGCGAGCCACGTTCCAAGGCCGTTCATGACAGGGCCGCCGGGAGTCCAGCGGGTCTTCTCTCAAGAGGAAAGCCGAGGCTGCTCTTGAGGGGTCCGGCGCCGGTGCCGCGCCGTCGAGGCCGTGGCGGTCGTCGAACATGGTGTGGGTCGACTCCCGCGCCAAGACATCCGGGTAAGGACTGACTCCCTTTTCTGTTTGACCTTATTCTTGTGTAGACTCCTCGAGGAGTTTTTGAGCCTTTACCTCTCCAGGCGCCCCGAGGTGCCAAAACGGCGGAGGCTCCGGAGGCTTGGAGAGATCCCCAGCGCTGCAGCGGCGTCTGCCGCGTGTACTGCCGACGAGGTGCCTCCCGAGGGCACTGCTTCTTCTCCCGAGGCGGCGGCGCCCCTCCTGAGGCAGAGGAGCGCCGCGAGGAGAAGGAGGAGGAGGCAGAGGTGACGACGCCTCCGCCTATGCGGCCTGACGTCTCCCCTATGCGGCAGGAGGGGACGCCGGAGGTGGATGCGGCGAGGTTCACGCCGCCGGCGAATGAGCATGTGGCGGAGACAGGGGCGTCCGGGGAGCGCGCGCTGACGTCGAGATGGAGGAGGCCGCCGCGTCATCGCCCCCACCGAGCACGAAACTTGGAGAGGCCGCTGGGGAGGCGGCCTCAGCTGAGAAGGCCAACCCTGTCCCTGGAGAGGAGAGTGCTCCCCAGGGGCAGAAGAATGGTGGGGTTGATGGTGAGGGTGCCACGAGCCCCCAGAAGGCCTCCAGCGCGGGAGGCGAGGGGGGTTCTCATCAGAGCCCCCAGAAGGCCCCTTGTGTGGACGAAGAGGGAGGCTCGCACCAGAGCCCCCAGGCGCGTCTCGAGGCCACTCAGAGCCCAAGGCACGACGCTCCGGAATCCTCGGCAGGCGCCGGCGTTTCCAGGCCTTCCGGCGAGCCATGGGCCTTAGTCCTGCGGGGGCGGCGCCCGTTGCAGCTCGCCGTGGGGCTGTCCTCCGCTCGGCGAGGGAAATTCTCGACGGGCTTGAGGCCCAGCTTGCTGAGGAGGATCGCTCCAGGGCGGAGGAGGACGCCGAGCTTGCGCGGGGCTGGGCTCGTCTTCATGAGACCGTGGAGAGCTGCCGCCGGAAGAACGAAGCTGCCCAGGCGCAACGCGAGGCAGCGCTGCGCTCCGCTGAGGAGATCCGCATCAGCGTGGTTCGCGAAGTTGAGGAGACCCTTGCGGACCTGGGTGCTAGGCGCGAGGCTCTCGAGGCGGAGACCGAGGCCAAACACCAGGAGCTGGCGGCGCGTGAAGCGGCGGTCTCCGCCAAGCACAAAGAGCTTCTAGATCGTGAGGCGGGATCGTTGCCGAGTCGGAGAATGTGCGGCAGAGCTTGGAGAAATTCCGTGAGAACCTGCGCATCGCGAAGACTTGATCGTGCAGCGCGGAGTTGAGCTCGACGCCCGCGAGACCGAGGCGCGCAAGCGCGAGGAACAGGTTGAACAGATCGAGAAGGATCAATCCGCGCAGCGGGAGCACCTGGAAGCCCGCGAGAACAAGGTTACCCAAGACGAGGAGTTCTACCAGAAGCGCCTCGCGCAGACCAACGAGAACCTTCGCAAAAAGGAGGAGAAGATGGCGGAGGAGTCTGCGACGAAGGAGAAGCTCTTTCGCGACAACTGCAGGAAAGATTTCGCGGAGAAGGTCAAGAAGCAAGAGGATCGCTTCATGAAGAGACGCAACGAGCTTGAGGCTCGCATCAGGGATCTTGAGGCCCAGAAGAAGCGATTCGACTCTCGCCTCCAGGCTGCCGCGGAGGCCCGGGCGCCGCGGAGCAGAACCTTGCCTCTTGATGGCTGACATGAAGGAGTTGACCGCTCAGGTGGGCCCTGTCGTGGAGCGTGCTGAGGAGGCTGAGCATCGCGTGCAGGCGGCACAGGTCTTGACGCAGCAGCGGGAGCGCATGTTCCAGTCCTTGGTGGCTCGGGGGAACTCCCTTGCGGCGAGCCTGGGAGTGGACGCCCCTGTGGTTCCCGTCCATGGGAATGCCGATGCTGCGCGTACCTCGCCTACTTCGACCAGCTCTTCTCCGCGCTCGAGGGGCCTGTGGCGGAGATTGGCGACGTCGTCGATGAAGAGTGCCGCAAGCTCCTGGTGGCGATCGACCGTCTTCGCCAACCTCCAGCGCCTTTACCCCAGCTTCGACTTCGAGTCGGTGACCGAGCCTGTCGAGGCGGACCAAGCTCAGACCTCTCCAACTTGGTTCGGGAGGAGGTCAACGACTACGTCGACCGCTTCAAGAGGGTCGAGACGGAGCAGGCCGCTGAGGAGGAGGAAGGTGCTGAAGCCGCAGCTGAAGAGGAGGCTGAGGAGGATCATGACGGCGATGCCCCTGCCTAGGCCGCTCCTGCAACAGACGCGCTTGAGGCGCAATTATCTTTGTTTTAAGACTTTTTTAATCCATTCTGGCTTGTAAGACACTTTGATCGTACGCTATTATGTGTGTGTGTGCCCCTCGATGGGCCTTTTATCCCTGTTCCATGTCTTTCTTCGCTCTACGTCGTCAGGACCCATCTCTTTGCGCTATGACACCGCCGCTGCGGTATGCCGGAGCGTGACTCGGCAAGGCCGGGGGTGTTTAAGGCTTGGAGAGGTAAGGGCTCTCGAGTCGCGGTGCTCGAGGGCCCCCCTTTGACGCACAAGCAGTCCATGGAGTGTGAGAGAGAAAAAACCCGCTCGAGGGACGACAGGTGCTCGTGAGAGGGAGGAAAAACTCCTGAGGGGCGCGAGCGCTAGACTTAGCTTGGCGAGACTTTGGCCTCGTAGAGGGCGTTGGCTTCCCTGGTGGGGCGTTGGTTTCCCTGATGGTGCGCTTCCCTCTAGAGGTCGGAGCGTGGCTTCTCGACCTTGGGGAGGACTCTTGTTCCCTGTATTGGTTAGAGAGGCAAACCCAAAGCAAGCACATGGTAGTAAACACTCATGCGCGCTTATAGGCTTCCTCATGAGTATCTCGCGAGGAGAGTAAGTACCAAGGTCCTTTGGTGAGGTGGCGTGTTTGGGAGCAAGCCCATAGGCCAGAGCTCTTTGAGGAGGTAACAGGCGTGAGAGCGTGCTCACGTGTTAGAGCTCGGATCCTTTGGATTTTGCGGTGCTGTTGGGGTGCTCTTGAGGCACAGTCACCGTACTCAGCCCCCGCTCGCGAGGTGCGCATGGGGAAGAATATGAGCGCGAAATGAACTAAGATGATGAAAGTAAAAACTCACCACCAAAATATTACATAGCGGCGCCTCAGCGCAATGTTTCATTGAGAAACGAATTGGTTCATTACACTTGGTGTTACCAAGATAAAGTTTTCCATGTCGAGGCATGGGGACCACATTCAGTGGCTGAGACTCTTCACGGCCTGCGGCGGCACGTTATCAGGAGAGCTCAGAGGGGCTGGCCCTCGGAGGAGAAGCTTTTGTGAAGCTTGGAGGTGAAGTTGTGTGCTTCCCTCTAGAGACAAAAAATGTCTGGCGTGACTATGATCACGGGTAGAACTTGCGTAGATGCGCGATGTTCCATGGATTCTTGACCGGGATGCCGTCCTCCGTTTCGAGGCGTACCGCGCCAGGCCTGGCGATGTGTGAGACCCTGTAGGGGCCTTCCCACATGGGCGAGAGCTTGTGGAGACCTTCCCTGGAGAGGATTCTCCTGAGGACGAGGTCGCCTGTCTCGAGAGTGCGTGGACGTATGTGGCGGCTGTGGTAGCGTCGCAGGTCTTGCTGGTACTTGGCTGCCCTGAGGGCGGCACGGCGGCGCAACCCGTCAAGGAGCAGCAGGTCGTCGCTGTGGAGGTCTGCTTGATCGTCCTCGTTGAAGGCAAGGACCCGTGCGGATCCATGCTTGATCTCTGTGGGGAGGACTGCTTCAGCTCCATACACGAGGGCAAATGGCGTCTCACCAGTGGGCTTCGTGGGGTTCGTGCGGATGGACCAGAGCACGGACGGGAGTTCGTCTATCCAGCCCTTGCCGTAGCCCTTCAGGCGATTGAAGCTTCTTGTCTTGAGGCCCTTGAGGACCTCAGCATTTGCTCGCTCGGCTTGGCCGTTGCTCTGTGGGTGAGCCACCGAGGCGAAGCAGAGCTTGGTGCCGAGGCTCTCGCAGTAGGCCCTGAAGATGCCGCTGGTGAATTGTGAGCCATTGTCGGTGATGATGCGATTTGGCACACCAAAACGACAGACCAGGCCTCTGATGAATTTTACTGCTGCCCTGGCCGGTATGCTGCGCACTGCTTCAACCTCTGCCTACTTGGTGAACTTGTCGACTGCCATGAAGAGGAAGCGGTAGCCCCCTTGCGATCTCGGGAAGGGTCCCAAGATGTCTAGCCCCCAGATGGTGGTGGCATCTTGAAGCACTTGGGGCCAGTAGAAACCGCTTCTGAAGACCTTGCCTGCCAGGGTGCGTGCAGAGGAATGGTGGCCACACTCTCCACTGTGAATGTCTCTGATCAGCATGCGGCCTTCCTCGGGGGGTACGCACTTAAGTGCAATTCCATTTGGGCGCTTGCGGTACAGATCTCCCTCGAGGATGTAGTATGACTTGGCTTGTCGAGCCACTCGTTCCGCCTCCGCGTCTTCCTCGGGGAGGGTTCCCTTCAGCAAGTAGTCCTTGAGTTCGTCAACCCAGCCTGTCTCTTGATGCACCATAGCCAGCAGCAGACGCTCCCTAAGGATGGACCGCAGTCGGGTGCCCCACCTACAGGAGGTGGTGGGAGTATTTCGTCTGTGCTTGTGGCTGCTGCTTCTTGTGGCTGCTTTATGGACGCCTTGGAGAGTCTCTCTTCAAAGACGCCGGCCGGCTGGGCCTGCCTTCGTGATGCTCGCTTGGCGATGTCATCTGCTTCCTGGTTCTCCTTCCGCGGGATGTGCATGAGCTCCATGCCTCTGAAGTGCTTCTCGAGCTTGCGGACCTCTTCGAGGTAGGCGGCCATGTGGTCGTCTTTAGGCGTGTAGCTCTTGTTGGAGAAGTTGACCAGGAGCTGGGAATCACCCTTTATGAGTAAGTGCTTGACACCAAGAGCGATCGCGGCTCTGAGCCCGGCGAGGCGGCCTTCATACTCGGCGATGTTGTTGGAGATCTTGTCTATTGTGAAGCACAGCTGGATGGCGTAGTAGAGCTTGTCACCTTTTGGTGAGGTCAGGACAACACCAGCCCCACCATTGCGGCAGGCGAAAGCTCCATCGAAGTGCATGGTCCAGTGACTTGGCATTGTATCTCCTGATGACGCGGTTTCTTCTTCGCGAGGCTCTTCAGGAGTTGGGTCTGTCCACTCGGCGACGAAATCCGCCAGTGCTCTCCCTTTTATGACTCTTGTGGTGTCGAAGCGCAAGTTGAATGGTTGCAGCTCGATGTTCCATCCTGCGACACGATCAGTGGCGTTGGGGTTGCGCAGGATTTGCTCCAGGGGGAAGGATGTGACCACCGTGATGGGGTGGCCCTGGAAGTAGTGGCGCAGCTTCCTGGAGGCGATGAGGAGCGCGAGGAGGAGCTTCTGCTGCACGGGGTACCGCTCGCGAGCATCAAGCAGTACAGTACTGACGAAGTAAACTGGATGCTCGACAAGGGTCGTTGATGGTGCGGCAGCGTCGGCTCCCTCGAGAGGCTCCTCAGGACCTTTTTCGAGGTTTGCCTGAGGAGGAGCCTCGGCAGTGGTGCTCGTGGTGGACTCGACTTGAGGCTGTGGGTCTGGCACTGGGTCTGGAGAGACTGTTCCCTCGTCGGGAGGTTCTGGACTTGGTGTGGCAGTGCTTTTCTTGGGGAGAACTGGCTCTTCTCTTTCCACCACCAGGACGGCGCTTGCAGTTTGTGGAGTGGCTGCTAGGTACAGCTTCATATGCTCTCCCGCCCTGGGGGCTACCATGACTGGTGAGCTAGCCAAGTATTTCTTCAAGTCCTCAAATACTTTGTCGGCCTCTGGAGTCCACTTGAAGGTGCCGGATCTCTTCATGATCTTGAAAAATGGCAAGGCTCTCTCGCCGAACTTGGAGATGAAGCGGCCTAAGCTGGCCATGCATCCTGCTAGGCGCTGCATGTCCTTGAGGCGGCGGGGTGGCTGCATGTCTTCTATAGCCTTGATCTTGTCAGGGTTTGCTTCTATGCCGCGGTGGGACACGAGGAACCCGAGGAGCTTGCCTGAAGGCACCCCGAAGACGCACTTGGCGGGGTTTAACTTGATGTTCACCTTACGCATGCTGGCAAAGGTTTCCTCGAGATCCTTCAAGAGAGTGTCTCCCTCGCGAGACTTGACCACGATGTAGTCGACATAAGCTTTTGCATTTCTTCCCATCTGAGCCCCCAGGGCGATCCTCATGAGCCTCTGGAAGGTGGCGCCGGCATTTTTCAGGCCAAAGGGCATGCAAGTGTAGCAATACACACCACAAGGGGTGAGAAATGCTGTTTTCTCCTCGTCTTCCTTGGCCATTTTGATCTGGTGGTAGCCTGAGAAGGCATCCAGGAAACAGAGGAGATCACAGCCGGCGGTGGAGTCCACAATCTGGTCTATCCTTGGCATGGGGTATGGATCCTTGGGGCAGGCCTTGTTTACGTCTGTGTAATCGATGCAGAGCTGGCCTCCTCCATTGGGTTTTGGGACAACCACACTGTTAGAGAGCCAAGTGGGGTGGGCAACTTCTCGAATGATGTCTGCTGCTTTCAGCTTCTCTACTTCTTTGATGATAAATGCTTGCTTCTCGGGGGCTTGTTTCCGCGCTTTCTGCTTTACAGGGCGTGCGTCTGGACACACGGCTAAGTGGTGCTCGATCACCTCCCTTGGTACACCGAACATTTCTGACGGAGTCCATGCGAACATGTCAGAATTTGCCCGAAGGAATGCGACGAGCACGCTTTCCTATTTGGGAGGCAAGCCAGCGCCTATGGTGACGCTAGCCCCCGAGCCCTCAGCCCCCGAGCCGCTGGTGCTCAGCGACACCTTCTTTGTAGATGCTTGCTCTTGAGTGAACAGCTGCTTCTTCTTCTTGGGCCTCTCGAGAGGCTCCATGTCCTCGTCAGCAGGGAATGCCATGGCAGCGGCCTTGTAGGCGATCTCGACAGCGCGCGTGGCGTCCTGTCGGCCCAGCACACCCTGGATGGCCAATTTTCGTTAAGGACCAAGCCTACGGCTTGGAGAGCCTCGCGAGACTAATTGCCTCGCGAGGGCTTTGGAGGCAGCAGAGTCCTGCGGAGGCCCTCTTCACTGCTGCCCCCTCTTCAAGGTAATCTCCCCTGGAGAGAGGTCAACGCCGGATTCTCTACAGGGCATCCTAGCCCTCGTGGAGATCGCTTCGCTGCAAAGCAACCTCTGCAGAGCGCACATGGGCTCTGCAGCGGCCACAGAGTGACGCGCGCCTCTGCGCGCAATGACGACGACGCCCCAGTTGCCATTTTGGTGATTAAAGGGGTCAACAAAGCTGCGCCATCCGCACCGGACTACAAGGATTTCCTCTTTGGTGATAAGGGGACCGGCCGGCGCTACGCTCCACGGCCAACATCACCGTGGGCACCCCCACGTTCCTCTGCGGCCCCAGCTGGCCGTCCTGCATGGACGTTGGTTACTCTGCCACAGGCATCAGCTTTACGCCCATGGACCGCGTCCATGGACAGCCGGGCTGCGGTGCACCACGCTCTACCTTCTGCCGCCACGTGATAGCCCTTCCGTATCGCAAGCGCAGGGAGGAAGCCCGGGGCGCCTATAAAAGGAGGAGGAGCAGCACCGTAGCAAAGGATCACATTCTCATTCCAGCATAACCACTTACGCGGAAGGAAGAAGAAGACCACAGCTTCCCTTCCTCGGGTACACCATTGCCAAAAGAGAGCCCTCGGCAAGCTCATTGTACTGTAACCTCTACAAGCAGTGCAATACAGACAAGCAGGAGTAGCGGTGTTACCTCCACACGAGGGCCGTGAACCTGGGTACGGCTGGTGTTCATCTCTGCCGTGATGTCCCTCCTCTTGCTCGACGAGCACCGTCGCCGTGCAGGTTGAGGGTTGTTTGACCAACGTGTTCAGCCCCTTACACGAACTCTCTTCGTGAGCTTGACTATCCCTGTTTCGTGGGAGTGATTTCTCCGACAATTGGCGCGCCAGGTAGGGGGCTGAGGCGCGTCTTTCGACCTTCACCGACCTCTGCACCATGGCGGACACTCGCGCAGCTCGCGCCACCCGGCGGGCGTCAGGCAGGGCCACCACCGAGCCCGCTGCCAACACCACCAACCCTCGCGGCCGTCCCCGTGCCAGCCGCGCCACGGGGCGCAACACCGCTGAACCGCGTGCGGAGCACCCCGAGGACGATGACGGCCACCACGACGACCGCTTCGACGAAGACGTCGACCACGGGCACGGCGAGGACGCTGAGTCCTCGCATCCGTCCCAGCGCCACAGCGCCTCCACTCTTGGGCGTCCAGCGCCCAGCCCAAACACCGCGCTGCTCATGGCCGGACACTCGCGCAGCTCGCGCCACCCGGCGGGCGTCAGGCAGGGCCACCACCGAGCCCGCTGCCAACACCACCAACCCTCGCGGCCGTCCCCGTGCCAGCCGCGCCACGGGGCGCAACACCGCTGAACCGCGTGCGGAGCACCCCGAGGACGATGACGGCCACCACGACGACCGCTTCGACGAAGACGTCGACCACGGGCACGGCGAGGACGCTGAGTCCTCGCATCCGTCCCAGCGCCACAGCGCCTCCACTCTTGGGCGTCCAGTGCCCAGCCCAAACACCGCGCTGCTCATGGTCGACGTCTTCGCTGGGAGGTTCTGGATTAAGGTGCAGAGGTCGGTGAAGGTCGAAAGACGCGCCTCAGCCCCCTACCTGGCGCGCCAATTGTCGGAGAAATGACTCCCACGAAACAGGGATAGTCAAGCTCACGAAGAGAGTTCGTGTAAGGGGCTGAACACGTTGGTCAAACAACCCTCAACCTGCACGGCGACGGTGCTCGTCGAGCAAGAGGAGGGACATCACGGCAGAGATGAACACCAGCCCGTACCCAGGTTCACGGCCCTCGTGTGGAGGTAACACCGCTAGTCCTGCTTGTCTGTATTGCACTGCTTGTAGAGGTTACAGTACAATGAGCTTGCCGAGGGCTCTCTTTTGGCAATGGTGTACCCGATGAAGGGAAGCTGTGGTCTTCTTCTTCCTTCCGCGTAAGTGGTTATGCTGGAATGAGAATGTGATCCTTTGCTACGGTGCTGCTCCTCCTCCTTTTATAGGCGCCCCGGGCTTCCTCCCTGCGCTTGCGATATGGAAGGGCTATCACGTGGCGGCAGAAGGTAGAGCGTGGTGCACCGCAGCCCGGCTGTCCATGGACGCGGTCCATGGGCGTAAAGCTGATGCCTGTGGCAGAGTAACCACCGTCCATGCAGGACGGCCAGCTGGGGCCGCAGAGGAACGTGGGGGTGCCCACGGTGACGTTGGCCGTGGAGCGTAGCGCCGGCCGGTCCCCTTATCACCAAAGAGGAAATCCTTGTAGTCCGGTGTGGATGGCGCAGCTTTGTTGACCCCTTTAATCACCAAAATGGCAACTGCGGCGTCGTCGTCACCGCGCGCAGAGGCGCGCGTCACTCTGCGGCCGCTGCAGAGCCCATGTGCGCTCTGCAGAGGTTGCTTTGCAGCGAAGCGATCTCCACGAGCGCTTGGATGCCCTGTAGAGAATCCGGCGTTGACCTCTCTCTAAGGGAGATTACCTTGAAGAGGGGGCAGCAGTGAAGAGGGCCTCCGCGGGCCTCTGCTGCCTCGAAAGCCCTCGCGAGGCAATTAGCCTCGCGAAGCTCTCCAAGCCGTAGGCTTGGTCCTTAACGAAAATTGGCCATCCAGTGTCGAGGGCCGTAGAGGACAGGCCCAGCACACCCTGGATTTCACTAGGCCGACAACGAAGATGCAGAACAAGTGTCGATGATGATGTTGATGAAGCCTGATGAAGATTCTCACCGCTAAGCCTAACAGTGAGAATGTTGCCGATTCTGAAGGTGATACGCCCTAGAGGCAATTAATAAAGTGATTTCATTAGTCATATCTCAATTGTTCATAATATGTTTTTGTACCATGGTATAACTGTATTACGCGGAAACATTAATACACGTGTGGTATATAAACAACCAGGTCCCTAGTAGCCTCTATTTAACTAGTCCGTTGGGCAACAGATGATCAAGGTTTCCTGATCATGGATAATTACGTCGGTTGACAACGGAGTCATGTCGTTAGGTGAATGATGTGATGGACATACCCAAAAGATATAGAAACGTAGTGCTCATACCTTCGACTGTGAGGTCATATCAAATCGCTGCTTCTGGAAGGTGCTTTGATTACATCAAACGGCATGTCTTATATAGCGTGACAATAAAGGTGACACTTTCGGGTATCCGAAGGAAGCAGTGGAGGCGAGTGATCAAGAGCGGGATTTGCCAATCCACATAGCAGGATAGATACTCTGGGCCCACTCAGTGAGATTACATCAATGATTTGTAAGCAAGTGACTAGGTCACGCGGATGTAATATCACAGACGAGTAAAGATAGATTTGTCAACAACGAGATCATGCTCGGTAATCGTGATACCGGAGAATGATGCTCGGACAATCTAAGTATCGCTAGGCAAAAGGATGAGACTAGACGTCTAAAGGTTCAAACGATAAACCCTGTTAGTCATTGATCGGAGAACGTGTCTCGATCATGTCTGGAGTGATCCCGAACCATAGGGTAACACACTTAAGGGTAGGTGACGTTTTAATTAGATTGGATATGAGAGAAAGAAACCGGAGAACTCCGGAAGTGTTCCGGGACATGTACGATGTTGATCGGAGGCAACGCAATATGTTTCGGAGCCCGAATGAATTAAATAAAATGTATTTAATATTAATAAGTGTTATTAATGATTAAATATATTTTTTATTTAATTAATTTCGAATTTTTAAAGGCATTAAACCTAAGGGAAAAAGGGGAGGAGGGCCAGCCGGCCTAGGTGGGCCACATGGGCCCACCTAGGGCCGGCGCAGCCCCCATGGTGCGGCTAGCCATGTGGTTTAGTCCCACATGGCCAAGCCACCAAGATGGGCATCCTCCCTCCACCTATATATATGGGTGCCCCCATGCCTTGAAAATCCATCATTCTCCTTCTTCTTCTCTCCTACCTTGAGCGTGGTTCCATTTCTGGAGATGCGTATGAGGAGGGAAGTCTCTCCACTATACGCACACCGCCGTGCTTCTAGATCCAATCTTCTACTTCCGCTGCTCTGTGATGACCCACAAGTATAGGGGATCGCAACAGTCTTCGAGGGAAGTAAAACCCAAATTTATTGATTCGACACAAGGGGAGCCAAAGAATAAATATAAGCCTTAACAGATGAATTGTCAGTTCAGCTGCACCTGAAAGTAGACTTCCTCGACACAGATTATCAGTAGCAACGGTGATATAACAGCAGTAGTAACAAAGTAATAGCAGCAACAGTGTAACAAAGACAGCAGCAGTAATTTCAGTAAACAGCAGGATTAAAAGTACTGTAGGCATAGGGACGGATGTACGGGCGTTGCATGGATAAGAGCGCTCATGTAATAATCATAACTCAGGGCATTTGCAGGTAAACAATTATAAAAGCATCCTAGTACTAGTCAAACATAGGCATGTGTTCCGTATATAGTCGTACGTGCTCGCAATGAGAAACTTGCACAACATCTACTGTCCTGCCAGCCCGTTTGCAGCGGGGCCTCAAGGGAAACTACTGGCAATTACGGTACTCCTTTTAATAAAGTACCGGAGCAATGCATTAACACTCCGTGAACACACGTAATCCTCAAGTCAAAGCCATCCCCTCCAGTTATCCCAGTTGCTGTCACTCCGGGGCCTCGGGTTCCGGACAATAACAGGTGAAAACAACTTGCAGATATGATCTAAAACATAATTATTCTCATGCATCAACAACATGTTCAGATCTGAGATCATGGCACTCGGGCCCTAGTGGCAAGCATTAAGCACAACAAGTTGCAACAATGATAAATAACACTAACAATGGATACTAGGCACCATGCCCTAACAATCTGGCAACTTATTACATGAACAATCTCATCCAATCCCTACCATCCCCTCAGCCTACAGCAGGGAACTACTCACACATGGATGGGGGAATCATTGATGGTTGATGGAGAGGCGGTGGTGATGACGATGGTGATGATCTCCTCCGAATCCCCGTCCCGGCAGGGTGCCAGAACGGAACTTCTGATCCCCGGAATAGAGATCACGGCGGCGGCGGAGCGTGGATGTGTTTCGCGAAATATGGTCGAACCCCCCTCGATATTTAGGTCAAGGGCAATATAGTCCAAAGGGAGCGTCGGGGGGCGACCGAGGTGGCCACGCCAGACTTGGGCACGGCCCCACCCCCAGCCGCGCCCAGCTATGGCGTGGCTGCCTGGTGTGGCCTCTCCGACTCCCCTTCTGGCTCCGTGGGTCTTCCGGTGAAATATGACGATCGCAATTGTTTTCGGAGTTTTTCTCGAAAGTTGACTTTTCTGCACAAAAAGAAGACACCAGGGCAATTCTGCTGAAAACAGCGTTAGTCCATGTTAGTTGCATCCAAATCATACAAGTTAGAGGTAAAACAACAGCAAAAGTGTTCGGAAAAGTAGATACGTTTTGGACGTATCACTCTGCTGGATCTGGAGCCCGGAGGTCGTCATCTACACCGTACGTGTGTGGAACTACGAGGTGCTACACGGGTGGCACTGGAAGTTGTCTTCTTTCTCTTCACCACCTTGAGGTCGGCGCCGCCTTCGTCTTCGTCGCACCAAGTTCTTCGCGAGCTTGAGGTCGGCTACGTCGTCTACTTCGACAACGCTTGTTGCGGGAGCGTAATCCCCGCTATCGGTCTACAAGGGTATGTACATCGATCCCCTCTGTTACGGTATATCTGCATAGTAATAGATCTTGGCTAGTTTATGGTTATCGTTGCTACGATTTTTTTTGTTTTCTGTCTACGATCCTCTTCAGTGGTATCAGAGCCGATCTATGCGTAGATATAGCTGTACGGTTAGAACACATGTTGAATGTGGGCATCGATTCTGTATTTGTTACCCTCTCACGTTTACTTGTTCATATCGCGGCATTGTTCGATGAAGCGGCCCAGACCGACTTTACGCGTACTTTTACGCGAGACTGGTTCCACACTTGACATGCGGATTGTACCGTATATGTGGTTGGCGGGTGTCTGTCTCTCCTACATTAGTTGATATAGCATTTGCAATGGAGGGCCTCGAAAGGGGTGTAATAGAGACAATTGTCTTCTCGTTGTTGTGGTTATATTCGTAGGTAAGAAACAGTTCTTGTGCGAAAGCCCTAGCAGCCACGTAAAACATGCAAAAGATAAAGTAGAAAGCGTCTAACTTTATTTTGTAGGGGCAATGTGATATGGTCAAGGTAGGTTTGTTAAATTGTTTATAAACTGTGGGCGCGAAGGAGACCATCGGCGCAAGACCATATCATGTCGCATTACCTTTCATTTTAGATGTTATGTAGATTGAGTGCATCTTATATTGTGTGTATATATATGTCTATATATTAGTTACACGGCGGTAGTAATATAAGATGATCCCTCCTAAAATACCAAATAGTGTTCTTCCTTTAGCGTGCACCACCGAAAGTTCTCCGATACGAGGCAGGCCGTGACGATCGGGTGTCAGACGTATCTGCGTTCGCATAATGTGGGTGTAAGCCATGTTGCACAAGCAATACGCTATAGGTTATTTTGGCGAGCTTAGCATATACAAACATGGCCTCGGAACACAGTGACCGAAAGGTTAAGCATGAGTCACATAGATGTTGTGATTGACATATCGATGTCTACCTTTGAAGCTATGCTATCGGATGAGGATCGTGTAATCACTAAAACGATGTGAGGGATGTTAGTTTTGAGTGGGAGTTCTGGTAGTTTTATTTTATTAAAACTTGAACCCATATTTTATTATGAACAAAGTCTTTATGTTTTGCAAAACCTTTGTAGATAATAACCTGTTCGATAGACCTTTTAAACTTAGGTGCATTCCTGCGATTGAGAAACTTAAAAGGTTGGGTCCAAACTTCATAGTTTTATACATAGCTTGAGGATACTCCTTGTTTCAAACCTTTTAGCTTATATGATACAAAACCCGCTAGGAGATAAAACCGGAGATTCCGCTAAACAAAAGGATAATTTGGATTATCAAGTTTTGTGCGGATAATTCATCATAGTCCAGTGTATGCTATGATCTCTCCATAGAGAATGAACTGTGGGTGCGTGTTGACAGATCACGAACATTTGGAATGGTCTGAGACTGATGATCTGTATCCACCGTAAATCAGGTTTTCTTCTCAACCAAGATGGAAGAGAACACTCGCATTAAAGGAGCACGTGGCAGTCATACTTGATGACATTAGTCATACTTGATGACATTGGTCATACTTGATGACATTGAGACGCCTCGCTCAGCTCGATCACTGGATGACAACAATGTTGCCAGATGCAAATGTTTTGTCATAGACTATGTCATGCAAGGGGAATCGTTCACCTTCATGAATTCTTGTTGTGTTGGAAAAACCATGGAGATGAAATGAATCACCGGGAAGTCATCAATGATGAGAGTGTATATATGATATACGAGTTATGAATGTTTTTGCCTAAACAAGTACTTGCAGCAGTGACTAAGTTTTGATACTAGTCATGTTTTATGAAAACGAGATTTTCTGCTTGAGTAGCTTGGAAGGATGAGGAGACAATGTGTGTTGATGATGGCAGCAATATGTTGTAATGGCCATAGACACTCTCTCTGCATCTACCATTTTGGATTAATTTGGATCTGAACAAATTCAGTTTGATCGCTTGTTAGCATGATCATTATAAGTGTGTCTTGCCTCTAGCGAGACAATTATTCATATTTGTCAGTGACAAAATTGTTGTCCTACATTTATGAGTGATATCTTTAATGATCATACACCGATTATGAATGAAGTGTTCTTATATGAATCCAGATGGTAGTAGCTCCCACATTTATAACATTAATGCCAAAGGATACAAACTTAATAATGACACCACATTATTGTGGCACTAACGTTTTAAGTCATGTCAATGTTATATGCATTAAGAAGCTCCATTCAGATGGACCTCCAAGTCTTAGATTTTGATCTTTTGACACTTGCAAAATAACTAAGACACCGTTTTCTGGAAACAGGCATTTAACTTATTGATAATCATACATAATGATGTGTGTGGATCAATGAAGTACGTTAACGTGTAGTGGAAATCATTATTTCGTAAACTTCACCAATGATTTGAGTAGATATATGGATATCCACTTAATGAAATGCTGGTCTGAAAAGTTTGATAAGATCAAACAAGTTCAGAGTGAAGAAAGAAATAAAACTTAACAAGAAAATCAAATTCCTGCGATACAGATCGAGGAAACAAGGATTTGAGTTATGAGTTTGGCATATCATTGGAAGACTTGTGAAAAGAGTTCCACAAATTACGCCGCATGGAACACCACAATGTTATGGTGTGTTAAGACGTCGTAATCACACACTATTGATATTGTGTGTGTGAATAAAATCTCTTATCGAATTATTGTGATCATTGAAGTCATATGGTAGAAACAAAACATTCACGTTAGATAATAGGGAAACCATCTAAATCCGTGGAGGCAATACCATATGAGTGATGGCATGGCTTTTAGCCTAGATTGTCGTTTTGATATTTTAGTGTTTTGATATGATCAAACCTAAAACGGATAAATCTTTGTAGTGTATCTAAAAATAGTTGGATACATTTCTCATGACAAAGGCAAATGTTGCTGGAATATACCTTACTCAAGAAATAGTTTCTTGTCAAAAGGGCATAAGTGGGAAAGAGAGTAGAGCAAGACGAAGTTAATGAACTTTCTCTCCGGACATCAGTGGCACAACGGAAACGTTCCGGTATCGTCCTACACAACTGGGAGGGAGCTGATGATAATGATCATGATGCTCTAAGCTCATACTAAGATCAAAGGCGTACGAGAATGCGTTCTGCACTATGTGGTAGAACAATCTTGTTATGAACATCATGTTAATGGAACATGACAAACCTACGAACTACAAAGAAGCGATGGTAGACCTAAGTCCGAAAATGGCTATGAGCCATATATAATCCGAGATAAAATCCATGTACGATTACCAAGTAAAGACTTGGGTAAATCTTCTTGATGGGCTCAGCCGTTGAGAGTAAATGGAATTTTATGACAAATAGACGCTGACGGAAAGGCAACCGTCTATAAGGATCGATTTGTCACAAAACAGTTTTGACAAATTCAAAAGTTGACCACAACGAGATTTTGTCTCAAGTGGCGATGCCTAAGTCTGTTTAGGATTGTTCTAGCAATTATTTTCAATTAAGAAATTGATGGATGGATAAAGAAACCGTGTTCCCTAATGGCAACATTAAGGAAGAGTTGTAATTGGTACAACAAGTAGGTTTTGTTGATCCTAAGGATGCTAGACATGTATGCAAACTTCAGCTTTCCATTCATGGGCTGAAGCAAGCATATCGGAGCTGGAATCTTCACTTTGATAATGTGATCAAAGGATTTTGGAGTCGTCCAAAATAGTTGAAGAAACCTGCATTTACAAAGAAGTGAGTGGGAGCTAAGTAGCTTTCTTGATCTTATATGTGAATGGCATATTTGAGTGGGAGCTAAAAGAAATTCCCTGGTCTTATATACGGATGGCGTATTTAAGTGGGAGCTAGGTGTCATTCCTGATTTTATATGTAATGACATATTGAGAATGATACAGATCCTCTAGTAAAGTATAAATGATTATTTAAGTGATTAAATTTTCTATGATGAAGTTAAAAGTATTAGGCTTTAGATTTATAATTTGTATAGATCAAAAGGGGCTTAATAACATTAGGTCGGAATATTTTCCTAGGTTAAGATTCTGAAATGTTTCAGAATAGAACAAGCGAAGAAAAGGTTCTTACTTGTATGACTAGGTAAAATATTAAGTTTATCTTGGCGTTTCAGCGATAGTTATTGAAAGAAAGGATGTCCGACATCCTCTATGCCTCAGCCATAGATTCTATCATACTGAAAGCTCGACTTGGTGTGACCCAAGTTCTTGGTTGAAGAACGGGTTCTAGAGTGATCCCTGGATGGATCAATGAACAAACGTTAAGTATATCCTTCAGTGTCTAAAGAGAACTGAAGATATGTTTTCTGTATGGGTGAAAGTGAAAAGACAACTTGCCGTAAAAGGTTACGATGATGCAAGTTATGACACTGACCCATACGATTAGAAATCTCATACAGGAGAAGTCCTTTGTTTTGAAGAAAGACAGGGTTAGCTTGCGAAGTTGCATATGAATGCACTGTCGCATAATCTACATAGGTATAGGAATATATGTCTACTTCAGAAGTAGCAAGTGTGATTGGACTGAGCAGTTTTCCGAGCATGCTGGTTTCCCTTAATAGATCTCTTAGACTTTTAAGTCCCATGCTACGCAAAGTTTCGAGTCTCACTCCATCGACAAACATGTATTTCACCGTTATCATAAGATACGGGATGATGTCAAACTAGGTGACATAGAAGTGTTGCAAAGCACATACAGATCTCAATGTGGGAGATTTGTTGACTGAATTCCTCTTCCACGAGACAAGCATGCACCATACTGCTATAGGTGTCAAGCTTTTACCAAGTTGTAAACTAGATTAAATTGTACTCTAGTGCAAGTGGGAGACTGAAGGAGATATGCCCTAGAGGTAATTAATAAAGTGATTTCATTAGCCATATCTCAATTGTTCATAATATGTTTTTGTACCATGCTATAATTGCATTACGCGAAAACATTAATACACGTGTGGTATATAAACAACCAGGTCCCTAGTAGCCTCTTTTTAACTAGTCCGTTGGGCAAAAGATGATCAAGGTTTCCTGATCATGGATAATTACGTCGGTTGACAACGGAGTCATGTCGTTAGGTGAATGATGTGATGGACATACCCAAAAGATATATAAACATAGTGCTCATACCTTCAACTGTGAGGTCATATCAAATCGCTGCTTCTGGAAGGTGCTTTGATTGCATCAAACGACATGTCTTATATAGCGTGACAATAAAGGTGACACTTTCGGGTATCCGAAGGAAGCAGTGGAGGCGAGTGATCAAGAGCGGGATTTGCCAATCCACAGAGCAGGATAGATACTCTGGGCCCACTCGGTGAGATTACATTAATGAGTTTGCAAGCATGTGACTAGGTCACGGGGATGTAATATCACAGACGAGTAAAAATAGATTTGTCAACAATGAGATCATGCTCGGTAATCGTGATACCGGAGAACGATGCTCGGACAATCTAAGTATCGCTAGGCAAAAGGATGAGACTGGACGTCTAAAGGTTCAAACGATAAAAAGACTTTCGTGGACGCACAGGGACTATCATGGGTATCCAGATCCCACTGTAGGTCATTGATTGGAGAACGTGTCTTGATCATGTCTGGAGTGATCCCGAACCGTAGGGTAACACACTTAAGGGTAGGTGACGTTTTAATTAGATTGGATATGAGAGAAACAAACCGGAGAACTCCGGAAGTGTTCCGGGACATGTCCGATTATGATCGGAGGCAACGAAATATGTTTCGGAGCCCGAATGAATTAAATAAAATGTATTTAATATTAATAAGTGTTATTCACGATTAAATATATTTTTTATGTAATTAGTTTCTAATTTTTAAAGGCATTAAACCTAAATGGGCCTTAGAGGCCCATTCGGGGAAAAAACCCAAAGGGAAAAAGGGGAGGAGGGCCAGCCGGCCTAGGTGGGCCACATGGGGCCCACCAAGGCCGGCGCAGCCCCCCATGGTGCGGCTGGCCATGTGGTTTAGTCCCACATGGCCAAGCCACCAAGATGGGCATCCTCCCTCCACCTATATATATGGGTGCCCCCATGCCTTGAAAATCCATCATTCTCCTTCTTCTTCTCTCCTACCTTGAGCGTGGTGCCGTTTCTGGAGCTGCGTATGAGGAGGGAAGTCTCTCCACTATACGCACACCACCGTGCTTCTAGATCCAATCTTCTACTTCCGCTGCTCTACTGGATCTGGAGCCCGGAGGTCGTCATCTACACAGTACGTGTGTGGAACTACGAGGTGCTACACGGGTGGCACTGAAAGTTGTCTTCTTCCTCTTCACCACCTTGAGGTCGGCGTCACCTTCGTCTTCGTCGCACCAAGTTCTTCGCGACCTTGAGGTCGGCTACATCGTCTACTTCGACAACGCTTGTTGCGGGAGCGTAATCCCCGCTACCGGTCTACAAGGGTATGTACATCGATCCCCTCCGTTACGGTATATCTGCATAGTAATAGATCTTGGCTAGTTTATGGTTATCGTTGCTAGGAATTTTTTTGTTTTCTGTCTATGACCCCCTTCAGATTCCACGTTCAACCTTCTGGATCCAACCGAGTGAGGGTTAGACGTCTCACCCCTATGAGAGTTAACACAGGTCCGTCCATGAAAGTCCAGCAGTGCTTCGCTGTCCAGAATTAGGAACTACAGGTGTACAAGAGGTGGAGAAATTCCCAACACATGGGAGAGAGGTAGAGAGATTTGATCTAGGGAGAGGACACCTCAAAACCCATTCACAATTGTCAAGGAAAAAGGAGAGGGTGTCCTCGGGAGGGGGAGGGGAGACTTGGAGGAGGGGTTGCTCCCCTGCCTCCCATGCGCCGCCGCCCCCCATGTGGGCCGGATGGGCCGGCTAGCCGAGCTAGGGTTTTGCAACCCTAGCCGCCGCCCACCCTCTTGCGTGCCTCGCCTGGTTGGGCCCGGGTGGGCCCCACCTGACGTGCCTGCCTAGTGGGCCCAAGTGGTTGATCGGTCCTAGGGCTTGCCCTAAGCTGCCGCCTCTTGGTGCGCCCCATGGGGCCCATGCGGCTACCCCATGTGGGTCCAATCCAATGGGAGCATCCCACGTACCACATGGCTTATTTTTCGGACCCTCCGAAAAAACCGATGCTCCTATCTGACTGTTCCGAAGATACTTTTGCAACACTAGACTTATCCGATCAAAACTCCGAATAGAATTTTATCACGTCGGAACCATCCGAGTGATACACCCTCTCTACTGTGAACCATCCAATGTACACAACAGACTATTTACGCCTTAATTGTGCGACCCCTATAGGTTTGATAACGAGTAGTCATGATTAGAAGTACCTTCCTAATTGAAAGGACATGCCTCTCCTAATATGTTTTGTGTGTTTGTTAACAACATAAGTTTGATCTTACCGTGTGCTAAAGTACTATAGGTAAAATTGATAAAATGCACAAGACGGTGCTTGACCCTCAAAAAGGAGAAAAGATCAAAGACGGTGGCCTGTAGATTTTATATTTATATTTGAGTCGTAGGGCTACCATACTATCAAGAGGGGTTGCTCAGTGGAAAGGTTGGGAAATCTTTATCTTCACACATACACATATGCACCCAGATAATCCACTCTATCATACAATGGTAAAGAGTCTCTCCAAGATTTCTAGTAGATGTTGGAAAACAACCTGGAGACTCCGGTGCTGCTCAGGCCGGATACTCCGGCGTGCAAACACCAGAGTTTCTGGCTCAGGGCGGCCGGAGACTCTGGCCTATTTATTTTGGAAAATGGGTGGAGTTGCTAGCAACTGGCGTTCGCCTCTGGTGCCCTGTCCGGAGCATGGCCGGATTCTGGCCAAAAACTTTGGTAAGTCTCCGCCTTGTCTGGAGTCCTCTGAACCCTTTGTTGGCCCGGAGACTCCGGTCCTCCAGGCCGGAGACTGTGGGGTTATTTTTCATGCAATGTCTAGAATCTTGGGGACACTATATATAGACCTTCTTCTACCTTGAGAAGGTCACCACGACCAGAACTAAAAAGCCCACCATTGTTGCAAGCTTCAAATCACTAGATATCTCTCCCTACCCACTCAAACACCTTGTCCTTCTTGGACTCGGGGAGTTGACCTAGATCTACACTTTCACCAAAGCGATTTGATTTCCCCATCCATTCCATTGAGGAACTTGTTACTCTTGGGTTCTTTGGAACCCTACACGGTTAGTGGTCGTGTTTGTGGCTTTGGAAGCCGCGAGGATTAGCCGGGAGCCTCCAATTGATTTGTGGAGTTGTGCCTCGGCCTTGTGAGTCTTGTGGCTTTGGGAGCCACGGGATTTCAGTGGGAGCCTACAATTGAGTTGTCGATTGTGCCTCATCCTTGTAAAGGTTTGGTTGCCGATCTCAAGGGCATTATATAGTGACTCATGCCACTCTTCATCGGGAAGAAGCACGAAGGAGATACGGTGTGCCATATCACGGCTATTCGGGGATCACCTAGTGACTCCGCACCGCTCCAATAGAAACTACCTTCATTGTGAAGGGAACGTCGGCATAAACTCTCCGCGTCACAGTGTGGTTATCTCTTAACCAAGCTTTACTTGTATTGCTAGCTTATCTTGTTTAGATTATCTTGCTAGCTTGTATCTTGCTCATCATATCTAGAGAACTTATATTTGAGCAAAGCCTTAATTTGATTAAAGAAAAAGAAATTTTGTAGTTGCCTATTCACCCCCCCCCCTAGTCAACCTACTCGATCCTTTCACTAATCAATAATCAATAGCGGGACCATGGACGTCCATATTGACTCCTACCGTTATACGAAGACACTCTATTGAACCTGTTGGTCATCAAGTATGTTCCCATTACTTCATGATACCCATCAATACCCGAGGCGAGATGAATGACATTACCATGAATAAAACTCTTTATCCACTATGTCAGATTATCCTCGTTTACTGGTATTGTGCCGTTACTCGTTCCCGTGTTTTAGTATCCCCATGATATATATCATGCCTTTGTCTGCGCAGATTTGTTCATGGATACTATCACATCGAGTGGATCCTGGATGTATCTATCTATTAACTAGAGGAGTAATTACCAATCTTGAACTAATATGATAGGCGTTTTGACCACCCAGTTACGGCTGTGATGCTTGACTATACCGAAGTAAACTTTCCAGAATACACAACCATATATTCTCATTTGTCAAAGGAATCAAACAAGTCAACCAATCTGTGACGATACTATATGTGGTAAAACCAAATAAGATCTCGTAGTATCTCAACTACTTGGGTCTTCCCAGCCACAATGTTGAAACAACAATTGCTCTCATTAATATTGACAAACATATGTCCATGAACAGGAAAACATGGCCATCTAATATTAATGAGTTTGTCTAAGAGACATGACAAAGGGTAAAAGGGTTTGTTCATGTTTCTACATGTGTGTATGGGTTTTCCTCCGAATCTCATATTCATAGTCCATAGAAGTTAGCTAGTTATACCGTAAAAACAAAATAAATTAATCATGAAACATATGTATTTATTGCCTCTTGGGCATACATCGAAAAGACTGAGGCCCATGTTATCTGACATCCTCCTAGCGAGAATAAGAAAACCTAAGTTTCTTTAGAATGTTGGACTCCATCATCAACCCTCTCGAAGCAAAATGTCCATCTTGACGGTAGAAGTGGAGACAACGAAGATGTGAACTGCAAACATGAAGGACGTTTTCAACAACAAAAATGCTAAAATGGCTAAGATGTCCAAGGAGTTACATTTTATGAAGAAAACTGTGCGATCAGGCCGAAACAAATTGCGGCTAGGAACTAGATGTGAGATGAGCAAAGTTAGTGTTTCTAGTAATAACCAATATAGCATAGTGAACTTCGTGGTGTGATGGTGTACGGTGAACTGTTATTTTTTGCGCACCTGGTAGTGTTAGGAGGAACGCCGGTGTTTCCGCAGAGCGTGTTCCAGTCCTGTAATTGACATTTACACAAGTTATGATCGAGATGACAGAACTTGTGCAAACACATGAATTAGAATGCAGCGCAAGTGATCACCGCACCATGGGAGTAAGTGACCATAATGTGTGTGTTGACATGCATGTCAACGCACTGCAAGTGATCATGTATTGACATGCATGTCAATGCACACATTATGGTAACTGCCACGACTACGTGATCAATACACACAGTGTGTTCATTGACATGCATGGCAATGCACAACAAGTGATTTATGATTAACATATCACCAAATCTAGAGATGCAATGACATCTAAGATTGACATATCACAGAATCGAGCAAATATACATTCACATCTAGGATTGAATAAATCTAACTGTTCCCAAAAAACCTAAATCACCCAAATCGGTAAAGAGGGGGTTTGAAATCTTACCATGGGATGCGGTGCAGATATTATGGCCGATGCCGGAGTAGGAGGTGCGGTCGATGTAGAAGTAGGAGTTGCCGGTGCGAACGAAGGAGGAGCAATTGTTGAAGATCCAACAACAGCCGCTTGAGAATCTCCAAATCCGGTGGGGGTACATCTGGAGTAGGGCAATCATGGCACACGGCTAAATCCGGTCGGGGACCCATCGGCATGCTAGTACAGGCTGCGCCCGCCGCAATCTCCGCCGCCCCCACGGGGGCTCAAATCGAGGCGGCGGATACAACAACCCCGCGACCGCCATGGCTTCTGCCGTTTCCGACCTTGTTGTCGCGCTAGGGCGATGCAAAATAGACGAAGGCCGATTCTGAGCCGGCACCACGACCACTTAAATCGGCATCACGCTATGAAGACAAGGATTCCTCGTACTCGGCAATGGCACACACACTCGGCACAGTCCACCGGGAAGCTACGGCGATGGTGACGAAGGAGGAGGTGCAACGACCATCGATCTTTTTGGTGGCTTCGCTCGATGGGACGTTGAGAGAGAAAGCCTGGAAGAGGGGTGACAATAGTGTGAGATCGGAAGAGATGGTGACAATAGTGAAGAAGCCGTGCTTCTCCCAAGTTTCGGGACACGTAGCAGCTCCAGAGTCAAATTCCATAGAAACCGCCACATCGACAATTTCAGCGGATCTGGCCGAGCTCTTTTTTATGTATCGTCAGGTTTGACCCAGTATGTTTTGGAAATATCTATTTGACACTTGTTGCATCGGCGAGTGGTGCAACACGTCCCCTCCAGCTAGTAGTCCGGGGTTAGTGGGCTTTTCACAGGTTTTTCCGGTATTGGGAAGGTTCTAGTAGCTTCATGCTGGTTTTGCTTTTATTCATTTTCACTCGGTCTTTCTGGTTCGTTTTCTTTTCCTATTTCATTTTTCTATTTTAAGTTTTTTCCTATTTCAAAATTTAGCTGTTCATTTTTTTTTGAAAAATCTTAAGATTTGAAAATTGTTTAAACTAAAAATGTTCAGATTTTAAAAATATTAAATTTGAAAAAAATTCAGCTTTGAAAATGTTCAGATTTGAAAATATACGTTAAAATCAAAAAATATTCTGATTTTAAAAAGGTTCAAATTATGGGATTTTGGTTTTGCCAAAATTTTCAATATAACCAAAAACCTGATGAGTTTTCGTTGAACCAGCAGCAAAAAACTAAACAAAAAAGTAAATTGTAGCGAAGAAAGCGAGGCGTGCAGGTAGGTGGGCCGACCCACGAGAGCGCTTCCATGCGAGCGTCGGCTCTGAAACTGACGCATCCACTGGGGAGCACCTATACATCGCTCCTTAGCGGCGGTTCGACGCCTTGCCGCCTACGCGGATCGCTTACTGAGCCTGGCCCATATCGCTTCGCTTATTTCGTAACGTTGACTCTTGGTCGGTTAACTGTTTCACACGTCTCTCCTTTGATAACGTTCGGTACAGAAGCGTTCTAGAAGAAATGATTTATTTCAAAATTGTTTTGATTTTGAATTTGTACAAATTTTGAGTTTGATTTTTTTTTTCAATTTGAACAAATTATCAATATGAATAATTTACAGATTTGAACAAATCTAAAATATGAACAAATTTTGCATTTGAACAATTTTTTAATATGAACAAATTTCGAATATGAACAAATTTTAAATTTGAACTAATTTTTGAACATTGAACAAAATTAAAAATTTAACAATTTTTTAAACTCGAAACATTTTTCAAAGTCATAAAAGTGGAACCATTTTTGAAAATGAACAATTTTAAAATTTGAAACCATTTTCGAAAAATGAATAATTTTCAAATTTGGGACCGTTTTAAATTTGGAACCATTTTTAATTTGGAACCATTTTAAAAAATGAACCATTTTCAAATTTGGAACCATTTTTAAATTTGAAACCATTTTCAAAATGGAACCATTTTCGAAAATGCACCATTTTTAAATTTGGACCCATTTTAAAAAATGAACAATTTTCAAATTTGGAATCATTTTAAATTTGGAACCGTTTTCAAAATGGCACCATTTTTAAATTTGGAACCATTTTCAAATTTGGAACCATTTTAAATTTGGAACCATTTTTAAATTTGGAACCATTTTCAAAAAATGAACAAATTTCAAATTTGGAACCATTTTCAAAATGGAACCATTTTTACAGTTGGAACCATTTTAAAAATGGAACCATTTTCAAATTTGGAACTATTTTTAAATTTGGAACCATTTTAAATTTGGAACCATTTTTAAATTTGGAACCATTTTCAAAATGGAACCATTTTCGAAAAATGAACAATTTTTAAATTTGGAACCATTTTCAAATTTAGAATCATTTTTAAATTTCGAACCATTTTTAAATTTGGAAACATTTTCAAATTTGGAACCATTTTTAAATTTTGAATCCTTTTCAAAATGAAAGCATTTTAAAAAATGAACAATTTTCATATTTAAAACTATTTTTAAATTTGGAACCATTTTAAAAAATTAAACAATTTTTGATAATTTTTTAAAAAAAGAACGAAAAAAACAATAAGAAAAGAAAAAAACAAAACAAAAAATAAAATAAAATAAAAAAGAAAACAAAAAAGAAAAACATAAACATAAACATAAACATAAACATAAACATAAACATAAAGAAAAAAAGAAAGAAAAAGGGAACCAGCCCGTTGGGTCGGCCAAGTAGAAGCTCCCTATTAGCGGCGCGACCGATTCGCGCCGCCAACGGGCGGCATATAGGGTTTGCGCAACCACTGTATATCGCCCTTTGCGAGCGCTTGTTCATACTCGCTCGCAGCGTTCCGCCTCTTGGGCCGACCCATCTACGCGCAGGTTCGTTTCCATGTTTCTTCTTCGCTTTTTTGTTGTTTGTTTCTTTTTTCCTGTTTCTGTTTCTATATTTTTCTTTTTTAACCATATATTATTTTTAAAAAAACTCTGAACATTGTTCAAATCTTGAACCTTTTAAAATTTGAATATTTTAATATGAACATTTTTGTAAAGTGATTTCAAATTTGAAAACGTTTATTTTTAAAATGGTTCCGATTTTCAAACAAATGTTTATTTTTAGAAAATGTTTCAAATTTATAAAATATTCATTTTTTTAAATTGGTTCATATACGAAAATGGTTCATCTACAAAAATGGTCCCGATTTTTAAAAATGTTTCGTATTAAAAAATGGTTCCGATTTTCTGAAAAAGTTTTGATTTTTAAAAAATGGTTTCGATTTTTTAAATCTTCCTTTTTTTGAAAATAGTTGAGTTTGAAATGGATCATTTGTCAAAAAGTTTATTTTTAAAAAATGGTCCTGATTTTTGAAAATGGTTTTGATTTTTGAAAATGTTCCTTTTATTGAAAATAGTTCCTTTTTAAAATGGTTCCAATTTCTGAAAATGTTCCTTTTTTTGAAAATGGTTTATTTTTTAAATGGTTCTGATTTTCAAAATATTCATGCTTTAAATGGTTCATACTTTAAAATATTCATTTTAAATGGCTCAAATTTATTAAATCGATAAAAAATTATGCATTATGCAGGAAACAGAAAAAAAGAAATAAATCATACCTCTACATGGGCCGGGGAAAAGCTGGCCCAAACGTGAACGCTGGCGCCACCACGCGGGCAAGCCGACGCTAGCGCTCGCTAAGAGCGAGGCATAGGGTCTCCCGAATTTGACGCCTGAAGCGCTGGCAAACCCTATACATTGCCCTGCGGCGATGCTTGATGGTCGCGTCGCTTCAAGGATCGCGCTGATGGGCCGGCCCATTCGGCGTGCTTTTTTTTTCTCTGTTTTGTTTTCTTTTCTTTCTCTGTTTGTTTCGTTTTTTTCGAAAAAACTTTCACATTTCGTAATAAGTTTTAGATTTTGAAAATTGTTCAGATTTTAAAAATTGTTCAATTTTTAAAAACTTTCCAAATTTGAAAAATGTTCGAATTCAATTTTTTCAGATTTAAAAACTTTCCAAATTTTAAAAAATGATCAAATTTAAAAATTGTTCAAATTTTACAATTGTTCAAATTATTCGAATTTAAAATTTGTTCATAATTGAAAATTGTTCAGATTTTAAAAAACTTTCCAGATTTTGATAAAAAGTTCGAATTCAAAATTTGTTCAAATTTTCAAATTTGGCCCGATAAAGAAAAAACAGATTTTAATACGGCTAAATAAGAAAACGAACTGACGAATTTGGCTTTTTTGTGGGCCGGCCCTCGAAGGAGTCGCTTCAGGTGGGCGAGTCGCATCGCCTGAAGCGACATACATGAGCTCCCGAAGCGCTGAACCGTAAAGTTTGAGTACGCCTGCGTGGACGAATGGACCGGCCCATTATAGCCTCCAGCCGTTAGTTTTTTTCAAGTTTCGTTTTTTTTTTCTTTTTCTTTTTCTCTGTTCTTTTTCTTTTCGTTCTTTCTTTTTACTTTTCTTTCTTTTTTATATTTCAGATTTGAAAGGTGTTCATTTTGAAAATTGTTCAGATTTGAAAATTGTTCATTTTGAAAATTGTTCAGATTTGAAATTTGTTCATTTTGAAATTGTTCATATTTGAAAATTGTTCATTTTGGAAATTTTGCAGATTTGTAAATTCATCATTTTGAAAATTGTTCAGATTTAAATTTTGTTGATTTTGAAAAATGTTCAAATTTAAAAATTGCTTATTTAAAAATTGAAAAGTAAAGTAAAAAGAAGAAGATAATATACAGGCTACCAAATGCTGGAACTTTGGCTCCAGCGGGCCTAATGTGAGAGAATGCAGTTCACCAAGATAATAAACAGGCCCTACGTGCTACGATTTCTCTCAAAAACAGCAGCCGGGTCGGTTGGGCCACATCTCGCTGGTCGGCTCACCGTTCTCTCAGACCTGACCAAAACCCGATCACGCCGCACCAGCCCGCTCGTCGCGTCCCGCCGGCGCCGCAACCTAGTAGCTCTCCTGATGTAGCCCAACCTACGGCTCCTACAACAAGTGGTCCAATGACAAAAGCACGAGTCAAAGCTCTACATGATAAGGTGACCTCGCTCCTCTCTATGTGTGAATTCGACACTCCTTTGAATAGTTTGCTACTTCATTAGGATACTTTGTGCATACTCAGGAACCACCTTGATGACGACCCACAATGGAGTGGAGAAGATGAGCAAGAGAAGGTCCAAGATGTTGGAGAAGATGACCAAGAGAAGACCCAAGAAGATGGCGAAGAAGAAGAAGAAGAGCAGGAAAAAGTGCCACAGCGGTACTACCGCCCCTCCCGGCGGTACTACCGCTCCGGCGGTACTACCGCCCCCAGTGCCGCCGAAAACCCTCCTCTGCGCCCATGTGCGGCACTGCCGGCGGTACTACCGCCCGCCCAAGCGGTACTACCGCTCTGATGAGCGGTACTACCGCCCGAGCGAAGTCAACGCAAGCTTTGGCCCGCACCAGCGGTACTACCGCCCGTACGAGCGGCACTATCGCTGCTGTGGGAACCAGCCAGGCTTTTGAGCCTTGTAATCCCCACCTACCCCACCTACCTTTCCCTTTTGCCTCTAGACTATAAATAGGAGTTCCCCATCTCAGATCTGGGTAGACTATGATTTGGGATTAGAGTAGAGCCTTGCTCCTATTCTCAAAGTAGTCCTTTCCTCCTATGGAGATGAATCAAGGCCTTCCCTTGTGGAGATGAACCAAGGCCTCCCCTTGTGGAGAAGATCCCTTCGTGGATACCAAGGCTTCCTCTTGTAGTTTGCTACTTGCCAATCTTTCATCCTACGGTGATTCTATTGGGTTGGTTTGGATTGACCAATTGGACAAACAATTCTAATAGTAAGGTGTGCTTGGGAGAGGAGAATTGGGGGCTACCCTTGGGGCTTGTTACCAGTTGAATCTTGCTGAGTTGCTTCTTGCTAGTTATCCTTGATTTGGTGTTTTCCCCTCTTTGCGTTCTTGATTTCATCCCTTGTTCTTCGTGTTCATCGATCCCTCCGCCCAAATCCGTGAAAATCGGGACCAACCTACATCATTTGCGTTCTTGCGGTGAAGCCGAATATAGAGAGCCTTGGCTCTGATACCAATTGAAAGAACGAGGATGTCGCCTAGAGGGGGGGGTGAATAGGCGTTTTAAAATAATTACGGTTTAGGCTTGAATAATGCGGAATAAAACTAGCGTTTAATTTATCAAGCACAAAACCTAAACAAGCTAGGTTCACCTATGTGCACCAACAACTTATGCGAAGCAAGATTAATGACTATGTGATAGCAATATAGATAACTTCAAGCTCGATGGCTATCACAAAGGTAAATGCATAAGTAAAGGGTTTGGGTATAGAAGTAACCGCAAAGTGGACACGAGGAGATGTTTCCCGTAGTTCCTTCCCAATGGAAGTACGTCTACGTTGGAGGGGTGTGGAGCCTCCTAGGCACTCCAATAGCACCGATGTGCTCACCCTATTCTCCGTGAGCTTCACCCGTGAGGGATTGGCTCGTTCCACTATGAGGTCGACTTGAAGGCGTTGACCAAACCGATACACCATGGTTGAGGAACTCCACAATGAGTTGGAGCCTCCCAACAATGTCCCGGAGCTTAGCAACAAGATAAAGCTCCGAAACTCACAAAGGCCTCCTAGGGTTACAACTAACCCACGAGGCAACGAGAACCACAAAGAGTAATGAGCGTCTCAAACTTCAACTCCACGAATCACTGTGGAGAACTCAAACCGATGCACCTAATGCAATGGCAAGAACACAAGAAGTGCTCAAAGCAATTCACTGTCAAATCCCACCAAAGCAACTAATGCTATGGAGGAGGATGAGAGGAAGAGCAAGGAAGCAACAAATGAATCACAAGATCTAGATCCAATATGCTCCCCTCACTTAGAGGAGAGATTGATTGGTGGAGAAGTAGATCTAGATCTCCTCTCTCGTTTTCCTCAAGAATGAGCAAGAATCATTGGAGGGATTGAGAGAAAGCAAGCTTTTGGAGGTCAACAATGGAGGGCAAAACTTGCAAGAAGAGTTAGGGAACCATTGGGGAAGAAGACCCTTAAAAAGGTTCCCCACGAATCCAACCGTTGGCTGCAGTTCTCGAGCCAGCGGTAGTACCGCTGGGATAGGCAGTACTACCGCTGGGTTCTACAACGCAGCCTCCTGGCCAGTCAACGACTGGCCAAAGCTTCTCCGAACCCACGTCCCCGGTACCAGTTGGTACTGCCGGCGGTACCGCTGGCGGTACCGGAAGAAAGCTCCGAACGTCGAAACGGCGGTACCCGCTCGCGGTACCGGCTGGCGGTACTACCGCTAGTCCCAGCGGTACTACCGCCGTCAGGTAAAACAGCAAAAAAGGCGAACACCAAAACGGCAATATCTTTTGCATGGAAGCTCCAAATTAGGTGAAACCAATTTTGTTGGAAATATTAAGAACCATAAATAGAGTAAAGTTGACACACATGGGAAGGTGTGGAACTTTCCTCACGGATAAACCGATAATATTTCCAACACGAAAACGCAACAAGTTTTCAAACCAAAAACCGTTTTCGAAGAACTTGGGCTTGTCATGAAGATCACGACAAGCACCAAAACCTCACAAAGATAAAAGCCAAATAAGAACCAAGAAAGATGATGCCAAGTATGCAAAGGTTTGAGCTCTCTCCGAACGATACGATCAAGTTACTCATTTGAGAGCCCCTCTTGAAAGTGTGGCATCTATCCTATAATCCGGTCTCTCACTAACACCATGAGACCGGTAAAATAGAAACCCTATCAAGGTCATACCTTTGCCTTGCGCAATCCACTTGAGCTAGATGATGACGATCTTGATCACCTCAAGTTGAATCACATTTCTTGATTGCGCTCTGCTTGATGAAGACTTGTGAATTGCTCCCCCATACACAATATGGGAGAGCCGCTTTTAGGAACATCTTCACTTGACCATTATCTTGATGACGACCACCGGTTGACGTCATCCGCCATGGGCTATATGGAATCTTCCTTTTGATGCATGCCCATGGGAAGATACCTAACCCCACATAGATACTCCACACACATATATATGGGTTAGTTCACAAAGCTATATAGACAATTGCTTACCATACCATTGGATCACAAGATCCCACATGGTACAACATGTAGCTTTGTGTGTTGATCACTTGAATCCATCCTTTCCACTTAGTCTTGATCAACTTTGTATCTTTTCTTATTTCTTGATCAATGATGATGTCTTGAAGGTGAGCGTGAATATCCACGATATTCTATTCTTCAAGACATACTTGCAATATGCTCAACTCTATATAAGACCATTCTTCATATAAACCCTTGAAAGGATCTTGGTTATCTTATAAGCTTCTAGGGTCCAACACCTGAACTCCAATCTTTCCTATGGACAAGATCTGTAAGAATATCTCAAAGTAAATATTAGTCCATAAGGATTGTCATTAATTACAAAACCACGCATGGGGCAACACATGCACTTTCACTCTTATGGTGGGAACAACTCCAGGATGCACGCATCGCTAACCACCAACAACCAATCGACACTTGGGTTGAAATGAAAGAAACAATGTACAAGCGCTTCGTGCCAAGCCACTACACGCGAGATTTGTACAAGAAGTTGCAAGAGTTGAAGCAAGGGTTGAAGTCGGTTGATGAGTACTATAAGGAGATGGAAATCTCCATGATGAGAGACAATGTCAACGAGTACGAAGAGCAATCCATGGCTCGTTTCATGAATGGCCTCAACTATCCAATCAAGAAGATTGTGGAGTTCCAACCATATGCCAACTTGGTTGAGTTAGTCCATCAAGCAACAAAGGCCGAGCGTCACGTGCTTGAAGAGCTCAAATACATCAAGTCAAAGGCATTCTTCGCCAACAAGCCTTCTTCGTCAACACCTACAACTTCACAAGCTCTTCCTCAAGCAAACACATGAGGTCCTCCAAGAGTCTCTACATCGACACCTCAAGCGCCTCAACCTTTCAAGAAAGTACCTCCCTCGTCAAAGGCACCTCAAGGATCTTCGTCCGGAACAAGACTTTTGCAATGCTACAAGTACGGCGGACAAGGGCACAAATCCTTTGAGTGCACCAACAAGAAGGTCATGATCATCAATGACATGGGAGAGTATGAATCTATGAGTGAAGATGAGTACAATGCTTTGAACAAGGTCGCCACAATGCAAAGTGCTCAAGAAGAAAAGTGAGATATATTGTGATGGCGACAACAACCCTTCCTTGGTTGTGGCAAGAGCTTAACCACCAATGTTCAAGTGGAAGAAGACCAAAGATGCAACTTGTTTCAAACAAGAGCGGGAATCAATGGAAAGTCCATCAAGGTCATCATAGATGGTGGAAGTTGCCACAACTTAGCGAGCAAAGAACTTTGTGATAAGCTCAACTTGAAGTTCAAGAAGCACCCACATCCTTACCATGTGCAATGGTTGAGTGATACCGGAGCCGTCAAGATTCAACACATGGTGCAAGTGTCCTTCAAGATTGGAGCCTATGAAGATACGGTTGATTGTGATGTTGTGCCTATGAACGTTTGTCACTTACTCTTGGACGTCCTTGGCAATTTGATAAGGGTGCTATGCATGATGGAAGGACAAATTACTATAGCTTCAAGAACAACGACAAGACCTTCGTCCTTCGTCCCATGACACCAAGTCAAGTCATCGCCGACAACGCCAAGACTATTGCAAGGGCACAACAAGATCGTTCGTCAAGTGAGATGAGTGGTGAGCGAGAGACCCACCATAAAGTGAGTGAGAGCCACAAGCCAAATGAGTGTGACACTTCAAAGAGAGTTCCCACAAAACTTACACTATTTGCCACAAAAGAGAGATGAGGGAGTTGAGAGAGAACCCATCCACCCTCCACTATGTGCTCATATGCAAGGGTGAAGTTTCTATGACTAACACTTTCACAAACCTTCCTCCTTCTTTGTTGTCTCTTTTGAAGGACTTTGAAGATGTCTTCCCTCAAGAAGTGCCACCGGGACTACCTCCTCTACGCGGAATCGAGCACCGCATCGACCTTGTTCCCGGCGCACCGCTACCAAACCGCGCTCCTTACCGCACCAACCCCGAGAGAGACAAAGGAGATCGAGCGGCAAATACAAGAACTTCTTGCCATGGGACATATCCGCGAGAGCTTGAGTCCGTGCGCCGTGCCCGTCATCTTGGTACCCAAGCACGACAACACTCTTCGCCTTTGCATGGATTGTCGCCCATCAACGCCATCACCGTTCGGTATCGCCATCCTATCCCTCGACTTGATGATATGCTTGATGAGCTTTGTGGTTCCGCTATATTCTCCAAAATTGATCTTAAAAGTGGATATCACCAAATAAGAATGTGTGAAGGTGATGAATGGAAGACCGCATTTAAAACAAAGCTTGGTCTTTATGAGTGGCTGTCATGCCATTTGGTCTTTCCAATGCACCTTCTACTTTTATGCGTCTCATGAATCATGTTTTGCGTCCTTTCATTGGAAATTTGTTGTGGTATACTTTGACGACATCCTTATCTATAGCAATCTTTGGAAGAGCACACTTCTCATGTTGCTCAAGTTTTGTTGGTTCTTCGCAATGAAAAGCTTTATGCAAATCTTTCTAAGTGCACTTTTGCCACCAACAAACTTGTTTTCTTGGGTTTTGTTGTTTCTTCGGATGGAGTCGAAGTTGATGAAGCAAAGATACAAGCAATTCGGACTTGGCCTTTTCCGATGTCACTTGAGGAGTTGAGACGTTTTCTTGGTTTTGCCGGATTTTACCGCCGTTTCATCAAGGATTTTTCCACAATTGCTTGCCCCCTCCATGAACTTACAAAGAAAATGTACCTTTCATTTGGGGCAATGCACATGATTTTGCTTTCAATGAGCTCAAACGGTTATTAACCGAAGCACCACTCCTTGCCCTTCCGGATTTCTCTAAGACATTTGAGATTGAATGCGATGCAAGTGGATTGGGCATTGGTGGAGTGCTTATGCAAAATGGTAGACCCATCGCATACCATAGTGAGAAACTAGATGGAGCTCGCTTGAATTACCCCATTTATGACAAAGAGTTATTTGCTTTGGTTCGTGTTTTGGATGTGTGGCAACATTACCTTCGTCCTAAGGAATTTGTCATTCATTCCGACCATGAATCCTTGAAATATTTGAAAAGTCAAACAAATTTGAACAAAAGACATGCTAAGTGGGTTGAGTTCATTGAGTCTTTCCTTTGTAATCAAATACAAGAAAGGTAAAGACAATGTGGTCGCGGATGCTCTATCCCGCAAGGCCAACCTACTTACACGTCTTGACATTAGTGTCTTGGGTTTGGATGAGATAAAGAGTTGTATGCTACCGATGCTTTCTTTGGAGACATTTTCGCTCAATGTTCGGAGCACAAAGGAATTGGTGATTTCTATTTGCACAAAGGTTTCTTGTTTAAGGCTAACAAACTATGTATACCCGAGTCTTCGCTTCGTTTGGTCCTTTTGAAGGAATCTCATGGAGGACACTCATGGGTCACTTTGGCCGCGACAAGACCTACGCCATGCTCGCCACCAACTACTATTGGCCAAGAATGAAGCGTGATGTGGAACGCCTAGTTCGACGATGTTCTACATGTCTCAAAGCTAAGTCTACTCTAAACTCTCATGGTTATATACACCTTTGCCTATTCCACATCACCCATGGTCCGATATAGCTATGGATTTTGTCTTAGGACTCCCACGCACTAAAACAAACAAGGATTCCATCTTTGTCGTCATTGATCGCTTCTCTAAAATGGCACACTTTATACCTTGCAACAAGACGACGATGCTTCACATTGCTACTTTGTTTTTCAGGGAAATCGTCCGTCTTCATGGCGTGCCAAAGACCATTGTGTCGGATCGTGACGTCAAGTTCGTGAGCTATTTTTGGAAGACTTTGATGGCCAAGATGGGAATCAAGCAACTATTCTCCACCGCATACCACCCTCAAACCGATGGCCAAACCGAAGTGGTGAACCGAAGCCTATCACACTCCTTCGTGTGTTGATCAAGCCTAACTTGAAGAATTGGGAAGAGTGCATCCCACACGCCGAGTTCGCCTACAATCGAGCACTACATCGCGCAACAAAGAGAACACCCTTCGAGATCGTCTATGGCTCCAACCCCTACACCGCGCTCGACATGCTACCACTTCCACTCCGTGAGCAAGTTAACATGGACTTCGACAAGCGAGCCGCTTACATGAAAAGCTCCATGAGGAAACAAGAACTACGCTTGAGAAGCACAACAAAGACCATGCTACGAAGATGAACAAACACAAGCGCGCCATGATATTTGAAGAAGGAGACCTTGTTGGCTACACCTTCGCAAAGATCGCTTCCCGGATGCAAGGAAGTCCAAGCTTCACCCTCGTGGAGATGGACCTTTCAAGGTTATCAAGCGCATCAACGACAATGCCTACAAGATCGACATCTCCCACTCCAAACACTTGGTCCATGACACCTTCAACGTCGCCGACCTATCGCCATACCTTGGAACATCAAGCGATGAGGATGACCAAGAGTCGAGGACGACTCTTTTCCAAGGGGGGGAGATGATGTAGCCCAACCTACGGCTCCTACAACAAGTGGCCCAATGACAAAAGCACGAGTCAAAGCTCTACATGATAAGGTGACCTCGCTCCTCTCTATGTGTGATTCGACACTCCTTTGAATGGTTTGCTACTTCATTCAGATACTTTGTGCATACTCAGGAACCACCTTGATGACGACCCACAATGGAGTGGAGAAGATGAGCAAGAGAAGGTCCAAGATGTTGGAGAAGATGACCAAGAGAAGACCCAAAAAAATGGTCAAGAAGAAGAAGAAGAGCAGGAAAAAGTGCCACAGCGGTACTACCGCCGGGAGGCACTGCCGGCAGTACTACCGCCCGCCCAAGCGGTACTACCGCTCTGATGAGCGGTATTACCGCCCCAGCGAAGTCAACGCAAGCTTTGGCCCGCACCAGCGGTACTACCGCTCGTACGAGTGGTACTACCGCTGCTGCGGGAACCAGCCAGGCTTTTGAGCCTTGTAATCCCCACCTACCCCACCTACCTTTCCCTTTTGCCTCTAGACTATAAATAGGAGTTCCCCATCTCAGATCTGGGTAGACTATGATTTGGGATTGGAGTAGAGCCTTGCTCCTTCTCAAAGTAGTCCTTTCCTCCTATGGAGATGAATCAAGGCCTCCCCTTGTGGAGATGAACCAAGGCCTCCCCTTGTGGAGAAGATCCCTTCGTGGATACCAAGGCTTCCTCTTGTAGTTTGCTACTTGCCAATCTTTCATCCTACGGTGATTCTATTGGGTTGGTTTGGATTGACCAATTGGACAAACAATTCTAAGAGTAAGGTGTGCTTGGGAGAGGAGAATTGGGGGCTACCCTTGGGGCTTGTTACCAGTTGAATCTTGCTGAGTTGCTTCTTGCTAGTTATCCTTGATTTGGTGTTTTTCCCTCTTTGCGTTCTTGAGTTCATCCCTTGTTCTTCGTGTTCATCGATCCCTCCACCCAAATCCGTGAAAATCGGGACCAACCTACATCATCTCCTCTCACGCGTCGCTCCGGCGGTCGCACCTGCCACCTCACTCCGCAAGCCGCGCCCCCCTCCCGGACCAGCGTCGCGCACCGGAGGGCCGTGCTGCTGGTACGCCGCGTCGAGGCACCAGTCGACTGCAACTCACCGCGGACTCGGTTCGTCGTCGACCCTGGGGGGTATAGCAGCTCCTTCCTCTCGCTCGTAAGAATTCATCTCCCAAGACACCAGCTTGCCCCTTCTTGCTCGCTTAACCTTGCTCCAATCAAGCAACGACCGATTGTTTCATGTTTGCTAGTTTGATGATCCATGGTTAGTCCTCTACTAAAGTACCAAGGTAGTTAGATGTGATGGCACTGAGTTTTGGTACTAAACCCATAGCAACACGAAGTTGAAAGTTTTCCACTCAATGAGTAATTGTCAGTTTGCGTTCTGACTTTTGTATTCTCAGTGTCTTATCAATCTATAGGTCATACTTTATGTTCACTCCTTAATTCAATAGTGGGTCTTCCATCGGTAATGTTGTTAAGTAAGCCCGGGGGTGTCTTCTATGCAGGAACATCGCATCTTTCCATCCATAGCATGCTTGGTTAGGTTAATTTGGTTGTTTGTTAGGACTTGTAGGCGTGCACGTGCAACACATGTCTTCAAATATCAAGTGACATTTCTCGTTTAGTGAGTTTATTTGTTATCAGAGCAATAATTTTGAAGCGTATACCGATGATAACATAGAATGCATACGCTTTGCATCATTTAAAATTACGAAGCACAAAATAATAATTGTAATTTGCAGAAATCTTACAATTCAACACCAGTTCAAAGCGATAATTAAAAACCAAATTCTAAATAACATAACATTATCCACTATCTTATTTCATGAAGATCCATCTCTTTATGCGATCAATAATTCCTCAATCCAAGACAGGAATATTGTCTATTGCCTCATTGTCTTGATACGCTAGTATGCGCACAACCATGTTGAAGCAATCCGCGTCCATATATTTCATCCATCTTAACTATCTTAGAGTTAAACTAATAGGATAAGGGTTGGAGCTTATCACCCATATGCTTCGGTAAAAGAGAGATATTTGTGACTATAATGACACATGTATAACACGAAATGAACTGACAGGAAAAAACGTGACTTACTCCAACGAAGGGACATCATCAACCATGTTGATGTATAAGCAAATATCATCTATTAAATCATCGTTTGTTGGTTTGACAAATGGTGAAAGGACCGATGATTGCCATAGAGCCTCAACTTTTTATGATTCTATCAAGTCAGTGTTTGTTGGATCGACAGATGGTTAAATACAATGATTGCGACAAGAGCTCAATTTTTGATGATGAGGTTGATCTTTTGACGATCCACAATCACACAATCCGTGGGATTTGTTTTGATGTCGTCATCATCATCCTTGAAGTCTCTACTTCTTATATCATCATCATTCAATTCCGAGTCGACTAAAATGACATCTAACTTTGTTCTAAAATGTGTCATATGAACCTAACATCAAATTGTAATCATAATTAGTTTTCATATTCTGATACAACATAAAATAATCATGATTCCAAGCAAAACATACATGTACTCTATGAAATTTAACATCTAGAGACCACAAGATGACCTTCTTGATTATAACATTTGAATTATACTTTTTTAATATATTCAATTCAATAAATCCAATTATAAAAAAATTAATATCATTTTTTAAAACCTTCAAAATCAGTCTTTGATATGCGTGAGCCATTTTTGTAAAGCCTATAAAAATGGCAACCACGTGCTTACTCACAACAGAGACGGACACGTGCCGGATCTAAAAGACAAAAACAAATAGGACAACCCGACCAAACACTCTACTCTCACAGAACACGACCGCTGATCCCCTTTTCACCACATCACCACCGACGGCGAGACTGTTGCCCTCCCCTGCCCTGTCTATGGCGGCCGCCCTTCCCCAGCCGCTGCGCCCCTGTAGGCGCGCTGGTCCATTGGCGCCCCCTCGTCCCGCCCTCCCGCCCCTGTGGCTGTTGGTAGGCGCGCTGGTCCATGGCGGTGCCCCTCCTCCCACCATCGCGCCGGTCCATGGAGTCCGCTCCTCTCTTAACTACTCCTCCCGCAGGCCGGAGCTGCTACCTACGGCTTCGACCTCGCCTCCCTTTTCCCTGGCACTCTCCAGGCCCGCCACCTAGAAAGCTCATTGGAGGACGCCGGAGACTCCACCACTCAGCACATCAACCTTCCTGTTATTCGCCGTCGTCGTTGTGGCCGTTCTCCGTCCGAGCCCATGGATCCGGGTGTTCCCCGTCGCTCTCGCTTTCCTATCCACATCTTAGTGGTGGTCATCGCTGCACTCACGGTCCTGGCCGCGCGATTCGGCGCCGATATATCACCCTCACCAAAGAGACCTTCTCTTCTCTGACAAGGTACTTCTTTCCCCTTCTTGTGTATTAGCCCCAGAACGTTTTTCTACTGAAATCTATCGAATCCCTCATCTGTTTCAAATCTGTGATGCATTTTCTTGTTGTTGAATTAAGTAGGCCATATATGCCCAATTATGCTGTTGTAGTACCATCTGTCTCATATGACTACTGGAATCTGCATGTCTTCATAGATAAGTAAAGAATTGTGTTTAGAACACTCATGAAAGTTTAATGAGATTACCTTGTGAAATTTCTCTCATGATGGTGGAACTTGTTTGCGTTTTATGACCACCTGGCATCGGAACAGGTCTTAGTTGTCCTGCAATTTGTTGCATTTGATAGTCATCATTTCTGTGCAGCCAATTGGATTCATCGTCGTATGTTATATTATTCTCCTTGTTGTGGGGGTTGTGTTCATATGATCCTGATGAATTTGGTATATTTGATAAGTCTGCAAGAAAAATGCATCTCCACCTTAGTCATGGTATTTTATTTTTTTACAAGCTTACAACATGCAATCCAAAATAATTCATGGTACAACACCACCTGTAGTAGATATCTGTTGTAGTTGGATGACACCCGATTGTCTCGTAGCTGGTGTGTGACATAGTGTTAGTGATGTTCAGGAGGGCAGTAGCTGCTTTTTTCTGCTCATGGTATTGGCGTTGTTGGCTTAGTATCCCATCCTTATTTTGTGCATACCGCTCCCTGTCCCTTTGCCTCCTTCTTTCTTTAGGGTCTACATAGATGGAATAAGCTAGTTAGTATCAAGAAGTAGGGTGTATGTACTTAGCTGATCATCATTACCAATGGATATGGACACCGGTGTTTGGGTTTCATTTTCCTGGGACATGGCCAGCTGGTTATCATTGGCTTGACGACGTTTTTTCATAATAACATCTTTATTTCGTGCATAATATTCTCTGTCCCTCTGCCTCTTCAATTCTCTTGCGTCTGTATAGATACATTCGGAAAGTTAGCACATCAGCAATAGCATTGTTCATCTTCCTAAAAACCAGCAGAGGGTGGTTTCTGATAGTTACCCAAGGAGCTTGTGTTACTTATATCACGAACAGAGATTTTTGAACTCTGTAACTGAAAGATATCAGCCATGATCGCTTTACACTACAATGCACCCACACGTGGTCATGTTTTTTCCTTTTTATTATCATGATGATTGTGTGATTTACCACCATAGTGATGTCTATTTTCGTCAACACTTACGTTACAGGTCTGTGAAGGCTACAATGCTCAACATTGAGTTCAGAATAGTTGCTTCTGAAACTATTAATTTTGAGGTAATGCAGAGAAATAGAAAATGCAGTGGGAGGTGCATTGGAGTTATCTAAGCTGATAGGATCTCGGATTCTATGCAAGTATTGATGAAACTGATGGCGCTGGGATGAACTTGAGGGATATAATCACCCGGACCTGGTCAAAAACTGTTTTAGAGGTTTGTCCCTGATGTATGTGATCAGCTATGCACTCCAGATTTCCGTCATTCTGGAAGGATACTGACCAACGACCCATGTACTAATTGTATAGCTAAATTTTGGTGTTTTACTTCTATCCGAACTGAATTCTAACAATCACTATTTGATTCTGGTACAGGGTTTTGAGGACCGTTAGAACAATTCTGGAGCATTATTGTCCTCAATCCTCCCGATTGTGGTACCCTGATTTCCATAGTATTCAAGCTGTGAAGCCTCGGCATGTGGTATGTGATTGTTTTTGGGTAAGCTTAAATTTATTGCACATTTTTAGCAGGGATTAGAGAAAAACTGATCACAGATGCACTAAAATATAACGGAGAAATCAGAGTTTTTTCTTGACATGGGAAGAAAAATCTTGATATATATTGGTGCAGCAAAAACGGGTGTAAATGGCCTGTCATTTGTACTATGGTAGTTTAGTTCCGGCGACACTTTATTCGGACCAGAGGTAGTATAAATATTGAAGTACAGTGATGTACCATGTTAAAAAGTCATGCGGAATTGCAGTATTTCTAAGAAAGCTGTTGGATATATTATGGGAATTTTTTGGACAGATTGATTAGTTGATGTATATCCAACAATCATACCTGTGAGTACTTTTTTGGATATAACTTTGGTTGCATATTTTTTTGATATAATTTTCACAAATGCAGTATATTTGGTTGTAAAAATAGTTGTTGCATGCAACGTCGAAAGTAACTTGAATACAATCTGGATTTGTGGAAGATTGACAGTAGAAGGGAGAGTAACATGCCACCTTTGTAACAGGAGATGACGGCCGTCCACTTGACGGCGAGGTGCAGGGCGGCGAGAGCGCTCTCCAGCAAGACGACGGTGCTGCCGGACTGCGAGGGCGCCGTCTGGACACCTCCTGCTGCCTGTTGTCGAGGTGATGATGGGTTGGGCGTCGTCCTGTAAGACGCCCGTGGTGCCCGCCTGCGTGGGCGCCGTCCAGGATGGGTTGGGCGTCGTCCAGCAAGACGGCCGTGGTGCCCGCCTGCGTGGGTGCCGTCCAGGAGGGAGACCTCGCGCTGCCGGGCGGTGACTGCCGTCGAAGAAGGTGCCGGTGCCGTGATGCGTGGGCGCGACAGAGACAATTGCTCCGGGCGGCGAGCGCGCCGTCGAAGTGGCGATGGCGGGCAGGGACTCGCCGTGCGGTGAGAGAGCCTGGCGGCAACGGACAGGGAGTCGTCACGGTTGAAAGATCGATCAGTTTCTGCTTGCGTGATTGTAGGGGTTACGGTCGCGGGTCGTGCGCTTTCAAAATTTCCTTTCGGCTAGGGTGAAGCACGTTCCGTCATTGTAAATTGCTAAGTGCACACGGGAGACTTGATTGGTGGGCCTAATCCAGCGGCGGATAATGTTTCGTCGGGGTAAGGCAGCGTTGGTATCGCTTGATGTTGTATTGTTGGGGTGAGTTTAGCGAAAGTCAAGTTCGCTCGTTTAATAGTAATGGAGATGTGCAAACAACAGTTTATTGGGTCAGCATATGTGCTGTAGTGCACATCTCAGATGGAAGAAGTGTTCGATTCTAGTAAGAGTCGCACCAAGAGAGACGTTGATGGCACTATTGATACCAGGAGTTTGAAGGAAGATGAAGAGCGAGATGATGTTGATGGCAGAAAATCCTGGTATGGGAAGTTGAGGAGGGACAGCTGTGGATGAACTTGGGGAGCCGGATGACGGCAGGCGGAGATCTGCTGATAGGAATGAGTCAAGAAGGAAGTCCATATCTATCTCAGGGCAGGCCTACAGCAGTAATGAATCAAGAATGGGATCAAGGGTGTCGAAGCTTCCAAGAAGCCCTGAAGAGAGAAGTGAGAAGGGATCGTCTAATGGTTACAAGGATATGGACAGGGATAATAGCAGGAGGAGAAAAGAAAACAGGCACGATTGGGACTCTTCAAGAAGATCTAGAGCTAGATCTTCTGACCATGATGTTTCTCATAGTAAAGGTAGAAGCAAGGCAGAGGGGCCATATGATGCTAAGCATGAGAGGCAGCATGCCAAGGGTATACAAAGTTCAGCAGGAAGAGAGGGCAGTAAGAAGCAAGGGCACCGCGACGAAGAGGATCTTCTTTACCAGATGAGTGTGGATGAGGCTTATTCGGACCGAAGAGCTGATGGAACTGGTTCTGACAAATCTGATACAAGAGATGGCAAGTCCACTTCAGATCAGAGTAAGCACATGGGTGAATTAGGTGAAAGCTTGGAAGACGGCGAGATGAGAAATGGCTATGCTACTATCGAAAGGGATGATCTAGATAGACTATCAGTTGATCCAAGGTGTGAGAGTGGATCTCATGTGGTTAGAGGGGATACACATGTCAGTATCCCAGACAAGATAGCTAGTTCTGTTGATGATATTGAAAAAAAGTAACGACAATGTGGAGGGAAGAGATAAGTTGCCTTGTTTGGACGAGGATGGTATGCATTGTTGAAGGATGGAAAAACCAAAGAAGCTAGAGGTGATAAGAAGTATCCCGTTGAGAAGGATGAGGGCTGTCGGGGTCATTTCGACTCAGAAGATGAAAGAAGCATAAACATGGTTGAGAAGGATGAGGGCTGTCGGGGTCATTTGGACTCAGAAGATGAAAGAAGCATAAGCATGGTGGAGAAAACGAGACAGTATGCTGATGCAGATTCAAACTCATACAGGGGAAGAGACAGAAACAGAGAGTTGGAACGATCTAAAGAATACTTGAGGAATCATGAAAGGCAAGATTCCAAGGAGGCAACAGACTATGATGCTGTTACGGTTTGGAAACATGGCTAGGAAAGATTAGATGGTGGAAATTTCCATAGCTGGCCTGGGTACAGGAAAGATTCCAGGGCAGATATGAAGGCAACAGAGGCCCTTCATCGTATGGCAACCGATATGACAGTTCTGATTCAATAGAAATACGGCCTAACAGGAGTCTTGATTTCGGAATGGAGAATTCTGTTGTTGTGAGAAGAACTAACATGGGATCACGTCAGGATTTAAAGCCCGGAACAGATCCATCTGAGGATAACAAAAAGAAGTTATGGAAGTGTTGAGGATTCGCAGGAAAGATACTATGAAGATTCTCTAAATATTGATCATGATACTGCCAATGATCAAAGTGATTCTCGAACTGGAGAAGACCAAAAGGAGCAATGACA
This sequence comes from Poa pratensis, assembly GCA_947311845.1. Taxonomy (NCBI): domain Eukaryota; kingdom Viridiplantae; phylum Streptophyta; class Magnoliopsida; order Poales; family Poaceae; genus Poa; species Poa pratensis. The sequence continues at coordinate 51,429,101 of CAMZMU010000037.1, read as the reverse complement.
CCCACTTCAGGGGCAGGTGAAAGTGCTAGTGGCGGTATGAACTCTCCAGTTCCTCAGCAGGGACCATAAGGTGGTAGACCTTCTAGAAGGCTAAGAGGAAGACCGAATGGAAGGAACCCTCAGAGAGTGGGAGTTTCGGTGCCTATGATGCCACCTTCACCGTTTGGACCTATCGGCCTGGCACTGCCACCAGGTCCAATGCAACCCATTGGGCCAAACATGTCCTATTCTCCAGGTCCTCCTGGTGTTTTGATGCCACCATTTCCAGGGCCACTTCTTTGGCCTGGAGCACAGGATGTCGATGTGAGTATGCTTGCTCTTCCACCCAACCTTCCTGTGCCTCCCCCAGTAGCTGGACCAAGGTTCACTACCAGTGTGAGAGCTGGCCCAAGCCACAATATTCACTTACATCAAACATGCACTGGAAGAGGACCGGCATCAGGATCTGGTTTCACCCCAATGGCTACACCACGTCGTGAAATGACACATGATAAACCACCTGCAAGGATGGACACCACACCGGAACAGTGGGTCTGCTGGAAAAGCTCTTTCAAGGGGAGAACAAAATGATTACTCGCAGAACTTTGTTGACACTGGCATGCGACCCCAGAACTTCTTTAGGGAACTGGAGCTTACAAATGTAGTGGAAGACTATCCTAAGCTTTGAGAACTCACACAGAGGAAAGATGAGATTGTTTCTAACTCAGCTTCAGCACCAATGTATTACAAGTGTGACCTAAAGGAACATGCACTTTTCCTAGATTTTTTGGGCACAAAGTTTGATGTTATTCTTGTAGATCCTCCGTGGGAGGAGTATGTTCATCGTGCTCCAGGTATCACAGATGACATAGATTATTGGAAACCTGAGGAGTTATGAATTTGAGAATTGAGGTTGTTCACTTTCCCGAGTCATTACATCCTTTCTTTTGCTTCTGGAGCTTTCCTTCCGCTGTATTGCCCGTCAGTTATTTGATACAGGCTATACCTGATACACCCTAGTTTATCTTCCTTTGGGTTGGTGACGGTTATGGTCTTGAACAAGGCCGTCAATGTTTGAAGAAGGTAATTTGGTTATATCTTTGCGTAATTTTGTATTTTCACAACTATTGTTATATTTTGTGGTCACAAAAAACTATGCAGATGTTCTTTGTATTAATTTGCTAAAGTATTGTGTCCATTTTTTTATCTAAGCTGAATTGTCTTTTTTGAGGCAGTAGCATTATGTTCAGCGTGCAGAGGACCAATAAATGATACTCCCTCCGTCCCAAAATAAGTGTCTTAGATTTGCCCAAATATGAATGTATCTATACATGAAACACGTCTAGATACATCCATATTTGGACAAATCAAAGACACTTAGTTAGTATTATGTTCTGAAACATGCTGACCACAATATGGTTTACCATATCTCCACAATAGCCCATTCTTGTTAATTTCTTTTTCCATCTCAAGTTTAGACCTTTTTTGGAACAGTGGAAATTTTGAGGAAACAATAGGATCACAATCCTAAAGAAAAGTCCCTATGGACCTTTGGATCAGAGGATTGCATCAAATGAGCTATATATAATAGAATTCTTTTTTTGCAGGAAATCTCATGTAATATTTCCTTCCAGAACTCCAATGTATCCTATCTCTTTATCTTCTCCCTCTAATTCCATAACACCTAGTCTGAATACTCCCGCATTTATCCTTTGTAGCGTCCAAACGCCTCTTCCAAGGAATTCCTGTGGTTTTAATTCCTTCTATTGCTATGATCAGGATACCCTAAATGCAAGTGTTGTTTCATTGGATTGCTTTGAATGATAGTATTTTTGGTGAAGTGATGGACAGTAATAGTGAAGGCACATTAATGAACTTTTTTTTGTACAGTGGGGATTTCGTAGGTGTTAGGATATATGGGTCAAAACCAACAAGAAAAATACAACACCTGGTCTTTGCCATGACTCAAATATGTTGTTTCAACATTCAAAGGTTAGTTATTCTATATTTTCCATGCCTTTATGAACTTCAAACTTGCTGGGTTTAAGCATACAATATTTCCATATGCAGGAGCATTGTTTGATGGGCATAAAAGGAACTGTACGTCGCAGCACTGATGGGCATATAATCCATGCAAGTATTGACACTGCTTAATAATAGCTGAGGAACCTACTGATGGTAATACCCAAATATTCTTATTCTGTGTCCTTTGCCAACTATCTTTGGAGGCTATGCCTTATCTCATATTCTCATGTACTTCTGATTTCTTTATAACTTGTTTCTTTCTCTTCACCTGATGTGTACTTGCAGTTGCTCCCACTTGTCGTATTCTTATGCTACTTTTGTTTGATGTCTTCTTTTATGATTTTGTTTATGCATGATGTGAATGCTATTGTTCAGTTTAGCAAAAATGTGATTACTCTGCACATACATGGCAAATATATTACGGTTATTTCCTTTGACATGTGAGATAAAATTGCTCATTGATAGATGACTTGTAGCTAATAGCAAACTTCCCATCTTGCCACTTCCGTTTTCTTGCTTGACCTATATAGTTGTCGATGTGAAAGTTGAACCACGGTCCAAGTGACTGAAATTGTAACCAGGAATCTTACTGTGTTATTGAATAGTTAGCAGCTATTCAAGTTATAATAGATCAGTTAGAAGGAAATGTATCACTTTGTACTATTATAAGCTAGATTTTTAGCTCAAGATGTAAACTAGCTGCACACATACTTAGATATGCATAAGCTCACACCACAGTTAGCGGTGGCCTGGTGGGTTTGCTAGCCTCGTGGTAACTGGTAACCACTACAGCGATCTGAGATTTATGGGCCCATGTTCTTACTCCTTATCCATTATTAATCTCCCAACCGTTTTTTTTAACTAGGGCATGCCACCATCCATGACAATCTGCTACACTGAAGGCACACATCTTACTAACTCTAGCTTTCTTTCTGCCATCTGTGAATTGTGAACTCTTCAGTCTTCAGGGCCAGTAGGGTGACAAAATGATGCCACACATCAACCCTACTCTGTTTTTCCAATGCAGTTTTCTAGGTTGTGTCAACTTCGAAATATTGCTCTCTTGTATGTTTGATTAGCTTTTTGGTTCCATGAACCAACACGTGCATTGCCTGTGTTAATTATGGGCTTCTTTTGGGGCACAACTTACAAGCACCGTCCAAGACAGAGCAAGTCGGCCGACGGCAACGCGGCTAAACTGAACTCTAGCCCAGCAGAGGACGAAACGTAGCAGAAGCCAAGTCCAGTCCGTGTACTAGTCCAGTTTGTATCAAGAGGTTCAGTAGGTATTTGTTTGGTTCGTCTAGGCAGCGCCCAGGCGCCCGTTCGGTGTTTCGAGCGCCCACAAAAAGTAGCAAACAGATACGTCCACCACACAGTCGCCGGAACACCCCCACCTCCCCGACCTACCTCCGTCGCCATGGGAGCTCGCCCACCCTCGCCCGACTCACTCTTCTCCGGCCGCCCAGCCCCGGCGACTCGCCGCCCCAGCTCCTGGCCGCGTCGCCATGGTTTCGTGGCCGCCTCGTGCAGCCGGCGTTCCAATCCCGTAGCCCCTATCCCCTCAGCTCGAATCGGCCATGGGGGCGCCACCATGCCGTCGAAGTCGATGGCTTCCTCACGGTCGATCTCAACTAATTGAAGGGCCCTGACGGCGAGGATAGACTCCATGGCCGGCGCTGCGGCCATGAGCATCCTCCCCTCAACGAAGATGAAGCTACAGGACGGCGCCGGCGTCGTTCCTTCACACGTTGCTCCACATGTCGGGCCGCTACCCGAGCTCTCCACTGTCAGGGCCTTCTCCGCCGCCGGACCAACATGCTCGCGCGCTGCAGGCAGGTCGCCATCCCCTCGCTGGCCCTTGTCCCGTCCTCATCCGCTCCACGACACGCCACCGGCGGGCGGGAGACCTCAGCGCGTTGAAGTGGCGGGCTGTGAGGTCGATCCCCGAGCTGCTGTGATGTACTAGGAGTAGAACAGCAACGCGGAAATTTTACAGGAACCGTTACCTACCGGATAGGTTGCTGCCGTTGATCTCTGCTTTGAGACGCGCGCCGAGTTTCGCCACTTCCAGCTGTTCGCCTGTGGAAACTAGAGTATCTATTGTGTATTTCCTGCGCAACTCAGCGGATATGTACGGCGAGTGTACGCAATACAGAATCTTTCACCCACCTCTCTCTCTCCGATTGTATTCCCCTCCCTTTCTCTCTCGATCCAAATCTCTTCGCCTCCCGTCCGCCGGCGGCCGGCCACACCACCGTCGACGCCCAGCCTCTACCGACGATATGGCCACCGGATCCAGTAGGAATGAGCTCGGGGAGCGTCGAATTCGGCCGGGACGAACTGCGCGAGGACAATGACCCAGACCGTCGTCGTGGTGAGGCCCACCTCTGCCCCGGCTCTCCTCCCCACCCTTGCGGCGCTCCTCTCCGGCGACGGGGGCGCTCCTACAAAAACAGCTCAGGCCGCGGCCTCGACTGGCCGTGTGTGCAGCCGCAACACCACTCAGTTGGATTCTTTGTCAGGTAACTTGCCATTGATTTCTATGTTCTCTACTACCATAAGAACTTATTTTCAGAAAATAATGCTCTCCTTCTTACTTAGAACTTCAATGCAGAAAGATGCAGAATAGTTCGTGGTGTTGCTCTAGTGTTATTTCCTAGAGATAAGTTGTTGGATAAACTGAAAGTTAGGCTATTCTTGGCATTCGTTCCCAAACATGTAAGTCGGTTTATTTTTCCTCGGGATAAATGCATTCTATTGTGCTGGGTTTGAATTGCATATTAATTCATGGAACATAACAGTTAAACCTGAAAACGATACATACTGATTCCTACAAATAATCGAAGAATCTACTTAGTGGTAGCGAATGGTTCATCAAGCATTTCGGGCTCTGAACCAAGCTGTGTGTATGGTACTTTAATATTGCTGTTGATTTGCCCTCAGTGAATTTGTTGTGATTGAGATGTTCAAAATCTTTCCAAGTCGAATAATTCGGCATAAATGTGACTATGAAACATGATTTTGATCGGTATGTTATTCATTATCAAGCGTTCATGCCCATGGCCAGAAACTGTATATTTGAAGTTATCCTATTTCATTTAATTAATTCTATTGGTGGTTTCAATGTGTTATCTTCAGTCAGAATTCTTTTGCATCGTGATGTTATTTGTGCAGATGAGTGATATCAACAGGAGATAGATCTTTTGCATGTTTCGAGATGCCTTAAAACTCGATTAAGCATTATGGTAGCTTACAGGAGACAATGGACAATTTGGAGAGCCTTTTCCGGGATGTGGAGATATTGATACTGTCTGATTTTCTGGATGTATGTATGGAGTGTTTTAAAATTGATGATACACTCTACAGGGATGAATACCACTCAAGCCCTAGACAAAGCATATTTGGTCACTGAAGACTGTGAACTGTTTTGGATTATTTTATCATGGGTGGTATATTGGATATTCAATTCAAGATCGGGAAGTTTTACATGACTTTGTACAATATTCTGTACTTAGCTGAATGAAATCGGCGCCTCTGGCACCTTTCCTTGTTAAAATATTCACACTGGATGTTGTTTGAGGTTTCCATTGGTTTCATGTATTACTAGATTTTCACTCACACTTGAAAAATATATTTTTTGTTGAAGGAGAAGTCCAGAAATAGACTCATTGTTTTTACTCACATGAAAAAGTGCTAGACTTTTTTCTCACCCGATGCCTGCATGCTTGGGCGGAGGAGTCGAAGACGCTGTCATATGCACACACATTGTCAAATTAAAAATATTGGTGGTTTAGGCAATTGACGTGAATCAATATTTTGGCCTCAACAGATTCCATCTAGAAATTATATGTTCAACCTATAAACATAATTGGTAATACTGCCCATTTCCATTACCACGTTTATTTGATGAGACCAATTAATATTGGAGTGCTCCATGATTCATAATTCAATATTTGTCCTTGAGTAATTCAACGATTTATCAAAACTTACTGATGTTGCTACATATTTTATCAATACAATTCTTTTACAATCCACTAGTGGCTTAAAGAATGGCAACATATACAATTAATTATAACAAGATAGATAACTATTTCAAGAGTGGCATAATCAGAGCAGATACAAAGAGTTGCAAACCACAGAGGAATATGTGCTACAATTCATAACCGTTACATAAACAATGTTTCCATATGGAAAAAATCAGAGGAATAAGCAATGGTAATGCACTTATCCACCTCAGATCGAGAAGAGCTACAAAAAATTTCGTGTACTGAAAAAAAACTACTACGGCTCCACTGAACGACAATATCACATAGAATAAATCCCCAAATACACAAAACTTATCGGTGGAAAACTAATTAAATTGGAGTACGTGCTCCCCCACAGCCGGGATGTACTTGTTGTTCGGAGTAGATCGCGCCAAATTGAGTGAAACATCCATCAAAAGCATATGAAAATTGAGTGAAACATCCGTGAAACACATATGAAAATTCGGAAACATATTATAAGACAAAAATAACAATCAATCACCAACAAAAATCATGTAAAAAACCCAATCATCGCCAATAAATTACCTAGATAGTACTATCGAAATCATGGAAAATTTGATTCCATGTAAAAAAGAACAACAATCATAATTTGGCTGGATGTACCAAGCTAGAAATTAGTCGAGTCGTTTGTCCATGTGCTATTTTTGGCGTGTATAGAAAATTGCGGCTCCTATGTGATACCCTAGGGAAAGCAACAATTGACTTTAGTGTAAGAAATAATGAACCCCATGTGACTCGGCTATAACCTCAGTTGAAACTCTAGAGAAACATAAAACAATGTGAAAGGTCTTGTTCGGAGTAGATCGCGCCAAATTTAGTGAAACATCTGTCAAAAGCATATGAAAATTGAGTGAAACATCCGTGAAACACATATGAAAATTCGGAAACATATTATAAGACAAAAATAACAATCAATCACCAACAAAAATCATGTAAAAAACCCAATCATCGCCAATAAATTACCTAGATAGTACCATCGAAATCATGGAAAATTTGATTCCATGTAAAAAAGAACAACAATCATAATTTGGCTGGATGTACCAAGCTAGAAATTAGTCGAGTCATTTGTCCATGTGCTATTTTTGGCGTGTATAGAAAATTGCGGCTCCTATGTGATACCCTAGGGAAAGCAACAATTGACTTTAGTGTAAGAAATAATGAACCCCATGTGACTCGGCTATAACCTCAGTTGAAACTCTGGAGAAACATAAAACAATGTGAAAGGTCTTGTTCGGAGTAGATCGCACCAAATTGAGTGAAACATCCGTCAAAAGCATATGAAAATTGAGTGAAACATCCGTGAAACACATATGAAAATTCGGAAACATATTATAAGACAAAAATAACAATCAATCACCAACAAAAATCATGTAAAAACCCAATCATCGCCAATAAATTACCTAGATAGTACCATCGAAATCATGGAAAATTTGATTCCATGTAAAAAAGAACAACAATCATAATTTGGCTGGATGTACCAAGCTAGAAATTAGTCGAGTCGTTTGTCCATGTGCTATTTTTAGCGTGTATAGAACATTGCGGCTCCTATGTGATACCCTAGGGAAAGCAACAATTGACTTTAGTGTACGAAATAATGAACCCCATGTGATTCGGCTATAACCTCAGTTGAAACTCTAGAGAAACATAAAACAATGTGAGAGGTCATGTTCGGAGTAGATCGCGCCAAATTGAGTGAAACATCCGTCAAAAGCATATGAAAATTGAGTGAAACATCCGTGAAACACATATGAAAATTCGGAAACATATTATAAGACAAAAATAACAATCAATCACCAAGAAAAATCATGTAAAAAACCCAATCATCGCCAATAAATTACCTAGATAGTACCATCGAAATCAGGGAAAATTTGATTCCATGTAAAAAAGAACAACAATCATAATTTGGCTGGATGTACCAAGCTAGAAATTAGTCGAGTCGTTTGTCCATGTGCTATTTTTGGCGTGTATAGAACATTGCGGCTCCTATGTGATACCCTAGGGAAAGCAACAATTGACTTTAGTGTAAGAAATAATGAACCCCATGTGACTCGGCTATAACCTCAGTTGAAACTCTAGAGAAACATAAAACAATGTGAAAGGTCCTAACAACAATCGACACAAATATTCAGGAATGCAACATGGTGGATCGTACTCTTTATTGTTTGCATTATCATCTTTGCCCTAGGTTCGAGTGCAAGACAAAAATTATGAAAATGACCGGTAGTCAACAGGAGCATATAAATTAAAGGCCTTGAAATGAACACGAGCCAATATCTCGCCTCAGTAGACTATACTAAACGTGACAACTAGAAATCATGAACCTTGAGGACTTGTGTCCGAACAGTTTGCACACATATTCAGTACATGCACATAGGGGGCCAAACAAATCCAGTTTTTTTACACTATAAACCGAACAAACACCCAATATACCCACATTGATATTATATCAGCTTCTGATGGTTAAAACATAAAAGACATGCTAACTTTATTTTCCTATTTCTTTGAGAGGGAATGAGGCGTTTTACTATAATACTGGAAAAACAAAAAGCAATGACAACAAGTGTCTAAAAACTGAGACAAGGCATGAAGATTCTGATCATCCCGAAAGAACTGATATGCCATGCATTTGATTCAGTACCAATCAAGTATTTTCTTGGTGAATAACCCGGAACATCTCAGCAAGTAGCAAAGAACATGGGTTAAGAAACTAACAACCCCTGCATAGTTTGAATCTCGAATGATACCAGTATGAATCATCATTTGAATCAATAATTGAAAAGTTTTAACATAATAAAAGGACTGGATACATAAAAAGGAGTGGTGTCTGGCAGTAGAATTAAAGGCTTCCCAGAATCAACAGTTTGAGAAATTCTAGCATATTACACTAACTGAAGGGAGAAGGGCGTTCTTCTATTCAACGCTACATAAATGGACTGAGGAAATTAAATAACGAACCTTATAATGCACTAAAGTCATCATCAGAGCTGGCCTGGGGAGCCTGAAACTGCTCTTTTTGAGTGCCTGTCCTAATGTCGTGATAAGGGGACTTGCACACACTACAAAATCTTGTTTGATGCACTCCTGTTCGTCCCCAGGCTCTAATGACTTTGCTGCTTCCTGTGCTAGAACTTTATCTTTGCTTATATTGCCATGGAGACGACTTTTATAACGTTTCACTTTTGTTCGGCCAGCAGAAATGGGTATAATAGGGGGTTTAATTGAACTGACAGGGATCATAATCTTCTTCTTTGGGTCCTGGATGTGAAGTTCTCCACCTTCGGTGCCTGATGAATCAGTGATGCATGTAAAAAGCATAAATGAACTTTACATTTTATTACTTGATATTCCAACTTATTTGCATCATATATGGGTTATATTTATGTTTTATAATGATTTTAGGGGATAATTCACATTTCCCCATTTATTTGGAATTAACCCTGCAGAACCAGAAAACCCCTTTTTCCATCTTTTTGACTTTCAGGGACCCAAACGACGTCCAAATGACCTAATATTTCACGGGCATCCGTTTTTGGAAGGAACGAAGCGTAGGAGCGAAGGAAGCGAACAAACGGAAACCCGAGGGCCGAAAGAGGTGGGCCCACGCGGTCAGATTCCTTGACCGCGTGGGACCCCCTATTCTGGGCCTCGAGCCTCCGATGCCGTCGATCTTCGTCCCCGTGCCTTCGTCTTGACCTAAAAACGACTATAAAAATAGTCCCCCGCGGCTTTCGAAGGAGGGGCGGAGAAACACAAAAACCACGAAACAGGAGACAGAAGGCTGCCGCCGGAGAAGATCGGAGGGGGAAACGCCGCCGGAATCACCTCCGGAAGGCTCCTCCATCCCCCCTCCGGAGTCTCCATCAACACCACCGTCAAGACCAGCACCATCTCCATCACCATCTTCGTGATCCACTTCATCCCCCTCATAGTTTGAGATTGTTGAACCCTAGCTATTGTCTAAGTACTATTCTACATGTTTGTGAATTGCTACTTGTCATTGTTTTGTGGGGAGATTATATTCTCAGATTGTGTTGTATCACTTATGCCATTGAATCATATCATGTCTTCGCGTTGTGAGTAGTTCTCTCATGTTCCTGGGGGCATAGGATGGATTGGCAATGATTTATTTATGACATGTGTTGGTATTTTGTCTAGTGTTTATCTTTTTATGTAATTCTATGATGGTGTTGTGCGAACGTCGACTGCACATCACTTCACCTATATGGGCTCATAGGAGAACACCGTAGTGTAATGGAGTGAGGGAGACTTGGGAGGACATGTAAACCTGAGACCGAGTCATGAAGTTGCATTATGAGGGTATTAGTATCGGGGACCTTAGAGTTTAAGGCTATGGTGGGACTCTATGTCTTAATAACTCTTGTGCAGTCATTTACTTGGCCATAAGAACCATCATAAGGGGGTTTAGTTTATTTATTTAGCTTTCCCTAATTATGGCTCCGTCCAAAAGAAGATTAAAACTTGACAAAATGCTTACCTTGTTGTTCTAGAAATATTTATGCCATGAAGTCTAGGTAGCCCTTGGGAACGTTCTCCACTTATAAGAAACACACACTTGAGCTTGTCCTCTCGCTGCATAGAGGATTGGGCTTTCTCTCTTTGAGAGCTTTCACTTGTCATATTTTATTTTCAGCTTTTTACTTTATTGCAAACTCTACGCCAAAAACCCAAAAACACTTGCATCATTTAATCATTTTAGTTTGTCTAGTGCATAGATAATAAGAGAAGTGACACTCTTATTTGAGAGGATAAATACTTATACCTTCTACTCCTCGTGGGATCGATACTATACTTACACATTGAAGATTTCAACGATCCCCTATACTTGTGGGTATCAAGACATTTTCTGGCGCCGTTGCCGGGGAGTGTAGCGCTTAAGTTTTTATTCTTGTTTGCACTAGATATTTATTTTCAGTTTTGCATATACTCTAGTTTACTTTCAGTTTTGCATTTAGTTTAGTTTTACTTTCAGTTATATATATAAAAAAAAAATAGAAAATGAAAAATACCAAAAAAAACTCGTGTTATGGGCATAAGTATGGATATAAATGATGCTTTGTTTAGACACTTGAATGCTGCTAAGATTGCCAAGGAATATAGAGAATCAAAGGAAGGGAAAATACTAAAAGGTTTCATGATGGAATTAAATTATATTGCTGAGGAGTTGCTTTTACACCATGATGTAACTTGTATTTTTTGCTCTGAACAAAAAGATAAACATTTTGAATTTCAATGTAGGTTCCATGAAGAATGTGTTATTGCATCTTACCATACTGGTGATTATGCTTATTTAGGAATGGAACAAGTAGAGGAATTTGTTACTTTCAAGGCATCTTTTGAATTGCAAACCTTCATTCATGAAAATAAAACTTGCCCTATAGCTAATAAATTTGGAAGAGAGATAGATTTTATTCTTGAATATTGCATAGACAACTTCTCTCAAAATATTTATGTTGTTGAATATAATGAGGCTCCCCAAGAGAGCACTGATGTTTTGCAGGAAGAGGAGGATAAAAACCTAAGCTTGGGGATGCCCGTGCAACCCCAAGAAGATGTTGAAAATGATGAACAACTAGAGAATGAAGAGAGGAAACTTCCACCTTCACCACCTATGGATGAGGGTAACACTCAAGATTTTGTTGATGATAAACTTTGTTTTTTTGATTCTGATGATGAGGAGGACTATCAACCTATGCCTAATGAGAACATTATTGATAATAATTTTAAAAATGATGAGGAGTATGGTTTAGACATGTTTTATGATAGTACTCTAGATGATGATCCTATTTTGCTTGATGATCCTCCATGTTTAGAACTTGTTACTACTTTATGTGAGGATAAAAATGATATACTTGCTGTGTGTGAAAATACTCTTACTTATGAGAGTCCTACTTTATTTTTGAACTCTCCTATTCACACCATGGAGGAGAAGCTTTTATATGTTGAAAAGTACTTATGTGGGCTGAAATTATCTTACACTAATAACCATTTCACCCATAACCATCATGTTTATGGTGCTTCTTGCAATTATTTTGAGAGAGGAAAACACACTAATAGCTCACATGATAGTTTTAATAATCCTCTATATGTTCCTAAGTTTGCAAAGTTGCACCAATCTAATAGTTCTTTTGTCAAATTTGTTTCCACTACTTGTAACTATTATGAGAGAGGAAGAAAGACTTATCTTTATGCTTCTATGTTATTTAAAATGCAACCTACTGATCATTACATGCATTGGTTACCACAAAATTGCTGCTATTTATTCATATATAAAATGCCAATGCATAGGAAAGGAGTTAGACTTAAAAGTTAATGGTTTAATGTTTTATGGTGTGCTCTTTATGCTTTTATTTCCTATTCTGTTTAGGCACACCTTCATATCTTGAAAACATGTGAAATAACTTTACCTACTTTTTCTGATTGCTAGTTTAAGATTTTCACTTTATATAAAATTTGGGAAAGTAAATGAGAAGGATGAGTAATGGAGATGTTGGGGTCGACCTTGAACATGTGTTGTTCATGCCAATGGAACCATTGCAAAGTCTCTATCATTAAAACTTTTCCCAAAGCTAAAACCAAATAAAAAGAGTGTTTATGTTGTATATATTTGCTTCTTCTTTTGCCTTTTTACTAAATCAAAAACAACAAAAATATTTTCTTTCTTCTTTGTTTGTTTCTCTTGATTCTTTCTTGGTTCATTTTGTTTCTTTTTGATTTTTATCTTCAGTTTAAGTTTTGGTTTTTGAGTCAAGGTGCTTGTTTACTACTGTAACATCACCTTTGTATCTTATTTTTCATCTTTATGGCAAGAATAACCTCTTTTGAGAGGTGGGATCAGACAATAGTGATTTGCTGTCCAGAAAACAGATTCCTAAGCTTCACTGCGAAAAATGTTAAAAATCACAGAAGAGGAATTTTGACCTGAAATTTTACGACAGCAATATTTAGGTATTATTACACATTTCATTAGTTAAAAGTTTTCTGATTTGAGCAACGTAAGTGCCTCTGAAAATTCACTCTTTGCGGGCTGTTCAGTTTTTGACAGATTCTGTCTTTATTTTGCATTAGCCTCATTACTTGTGTTTTGTGTGGTTCTTTTGATCAATGAACAATACGCAACCATAGTAACAGTAGTTAATGTTTAGAATCAACTCATGATATGTCTTTGCTATACCTATGTGGATTTAATTTATGGAGACACTAACCCTCTAATCAAGTTTTATGATGAGTTTTGTGTAAAGAGAATTTTCAAGTGGAAGAGTTGAGGGTGATGAACAAAGATCAAGAGGGACAAACACTCAAGCTTGGGGATGTTACCCCTGGGCTCACCCTACATATTTCGAATAAGTACAAGAATTCAAGCTTGGGGATGCCAAGCCACCTCACTCCAACCATCTTGATACCAAGTAAGTAAGCCTAGCTATATGGCTATAAAGAAAGCGCTTTACGGGAGGCAACCCGGTTGTTTTTATTTTTGATTTTCTTTGTGTCCTCTTGCTGTAACAAGAGACTTAGTTTTTAGTTTTGTTTCTGGAATTTTTAATAAAGTGCCAAGTTTTACCTATTTTGGTTTGAAAAAGTTGCTTTTGTATTCGGAGATTTTATTCCAGCACGAATCTGTGCACGGTATGATTTTTCATTCTATTCTGTAACTCCGAATGAGCTGAAATTTGAACTGTAGTTGCAACTTTTCATCCTCTGTAAGCGTGAATTTTTCAGATTTTTTCGACATATTTAAGTAGGGTAGAAAAATGCGTTTTGCTGCTGCTGTTTTTCTGGACAGATTCTGTCCCATTTTGTTTGATGCATTCTTTGAACTTTTAACTTGAATCTTTTTGATCCAATTGAGTTTATAAGTAGGCATACAACATTATACACTTTCTGGACATTGATATGAATTTTTGTTTAAGGATTTTATGCAGAAAGCAATTCATTTGTCTATCACTACTAATGTCACCCCACAGAAAAGAAATGGGAGAAACGGTGTTTTGAAGTTTTTTCACAGGGATTAGAGGAGATGCACCAAGAGCTATCCAAGGATGGTGAAGACCATAAGCTTGGGGATGTGAGACAACCCCACTGGACCAACACACTCTCGGTTTGCACACGTCTAACTTCTGTTTTTCGATCAATGCACTTTATCGCATAAACTTGGAGCGTCTTTTATTTTTTTATTTCGGTTTGTTTTTTATTTGTGAGACCACCACTATCATTTATATATGAGAGAGCTACTGGAAATTTGGGTTGAATTAAGTTGGATGCTATTAAAAAGATTGGGAAAGGGATGTTTGAGTTGATTCAAAAAGATACATATAGTTGCATGATTCATGTGCTTTTTAATGAGTATTAATTTGCAAGTGTTTTATCAAGAGCTATCTTTTATTCATGTTTTGATGCTGAATGTTACTTTACTTTGTTTAACATGGATTGGTTAGTTCTATGGACACTTATGCATGCATTTAGACGGTCAACTTTCTCCCTCTTGCTAACCCAAAAATTCCAACAAGTAAAAACTTGTTTTCCAACACCTTCAACCAAAGTTTTTCCAGTGAGTCCACCATATCTACCTATTAGCTTTATGCTATTCCGAGTATGTTTATCATGTTATATTGTATTATCTATACTTCTGAATTAAAATGCTTATGTTATTGATTGTTATGGGAAAAGTTGGTTAAAAAGCTCTCACGAACTTGATGCACACTTTACTTTTATTGCACTTAATAAACATGAACCATTGTGATTAAAATTATGAAGTTGTGAGCTTGACAAGAGTCTTGGTTGGGAGTTAGCTCATATGTGCTGTCACATGGCAAGCTTTCAACGTGCTCTTAATTATATTTAGTTGATATCATGTACTTTTGTTTATGGATGCTTATCATGGTGCCAAATAAATGCGGAAACTTAGTAAGTTTGAGGAGTTTGTATAAATGGCTAGAGAGACGCCTGGGCCGCTAACCTAAGCCATGCATCATTCATGGTGGAAATTTACAGCGCACCAAAGTGAACATTCAGTGATGCACGTCATAATAAAAAGCTATACAAATAGTAAATAAAAGAGTGCTGAGATTGTTCATTGTCTGTTTGTCTTGTCATTTTGACATGGGCTAGTTTCCATGTCCTGAGGCAAGAGGTACCCCAGTTGACGCTCTTGATGACGCTATTATATTACTTACAATGACTTTAACTTGAACTTGCTTTGTGGCCCGAGTTGAGTAACACCGTGGTGTAGGTACTCGTATTCACGGGGCATGAGGCATTCAACCCATACTTTGTCAAGCACATTACTCATATTTGCTTTCACTTTAAACTTTAACCATTCAAGATGCTATGATAGGGGTAATGAGAGCTCCACACCAATGAATACCACATTGCAAACATTAACTTAAGTAGAAGCATTTGGAAGCTAGATGAAACTTATTCATGTTTTACCTCTACTTATTTATCTATCTTTCCAAAGTGTCCACTTTTATATTCAGATTTTACAAGATTACTCTATGACCATTATAGGATGTTTTTACTTTTCATTATGCGTACATTTGTTCCATAGTACTTTCTTCTATGTTACACTTTGTGAATTATCATTGAACATCCTTTCATTGAATATTTGATATCACTTTATAATCTATCTTGTATATTGCTACTCCTTTGAGAATGAATCATTTGACTTTATGTAGCAATAGTAATCATCTTTGATATCCATTGATAGTATTAAAATGCAAAGTCCATGTTAGTTTTATCACCTTCATACTCGAGGACGAGCATTGGTTAAGCTTGGGGATGTTGATGCATGTAAAATGCATACATGAACTTTACATTTTATTACTTGATATTCCAACTTATTTGCATCATATATGGGTTATATTTATGTTTTATAATGATTTTAGGGGATAATTCACAGTTCCCCATTTATTTGGAATTAACCCTGCAGAACCAGAAAACCCCTTTTTCTATCTTTTTGACTTTCAGGGACCCAAACGACGTCCAAATTGTAAAAGCCCAAAGTTGAGAACCTAAAAACCCGTGTAATTTTCCACTTTTGTGTTTCTTGCATCATGGCATCCTTGCATCTTGTTGTTGCCAGGGAATTGTTGCTAGGGAATTGTGTGGTTGCTAGGGAATTGTGGTGGTTGGGCACCACTCAAAACAAAATGCCAATTTCGCTACAACCAAATTTCAAAACAGGAAGGCACTCAACTTGCAAAACAAAACACTTTGACATCGTATATTTTTCAAGGAAGTTCCAAGAGTTCAAAATAATATTTGGAACTTGCTTTAAATTTTCTAAATGTTGATAAACTTGTATTTTGGGAAAAATGCCATATCCAAACTCTCTAAACAAAAGTTATGCAAAACATTTTATTTTGAGATACCAATTTTTGTGGAGCTTCCACATGATATGAAAAGGCCACACAAATTATTTCATAATTTTATCAATTGTTTAAGTGCTCTATTTAAATCTAGAGAGGCTACTGATTTTAAAAGGATTTAAAAAGAAAAGGGAGAAGGACCAATCTGTGGTAAAATCAGAAGTTGCAGGGGGTTTCTCGCGAGTTCACCATCGTCTCTCTCCTCGCCACTGTCGCCATGCCACCGTGCTCCTCCCGCGTGCACGCGCCGCGCCGGGCCCCCTCCCTGCTCTGCGCACCCCTGCGAGGAGAACGTGACCCCGAGGCCACGCTGCTCCCATCCCTCGCACTTGCTACCCGCTCCTTTCCTCTTCCTCTGCGATTCCCCACCATGGCCGCAAGGCAGCTCGAGCTCCGCCGCCTCGTCGCCGTTGATAGAGAGTTCCCCGAGCGAAACCAAGAGTGTAGAAAGCTCCGCCGCCACGTCCTCTACGTCCTCGCCGAGGGAATCGAGCCAAGGCGCTGTAAATCGCCGCCGCCGTCCACCTTTTCGTCGTTGCCGTACTAAGCTCCGCCGCCCGATTCCGCCGCCGTGGTCCGTCCCCGACCTCGCCGTCTGCTCCTACTCACTCAGGGTGAGCTGGCGAACATCCCCGTGCCCTCATTTTGGTTCGATTGTAGTCCATAGCTCGATTCGTCGTATGAGCTCGCAGGAGCATCGCGTTCTGCCCGCGCGTCGGATATTCCGGGTCGATCCCGACCGGATAATCCGAGCCATTCCAGTGCAGTTCGGCGTGAGGTCTTTAGCCGAATTTTCCAACTCGGAGATGATCGGATAATCCGAGTCTGAGGAATTCGGATTTTCCGAGTATGTCCAGTGCTGGGTGTTTCTGGGTCCTTAGCCAAAACTTGGAGTTGCTTTCGATCGGATTTTCCGAATGAGGAGAAATCGGAATTTCCGATTTGGGCCAGTACAAAAATATTCCTGTTGAAATAAATTTGTCTTTCTAAGTTGTTAAAACAGCTGCTCTGTGTTGGATTCACTTTTAATCAGAGCAGATTTAAAAGAGGAATATAAAAATGTAACGACTTTTATCGGGACATCATAAAATGCGTGTAATATCCCCGAATGTCCGGAAATTCGTGAACAAACCTTTTAAATGGTTATCGTGTTTATTAAATCGCCAAAACCCTGCATCTCCCACATGATCATGTCATTTCATCTACAAGTTAACCTTAGGGTTTCAACTACCTTAATCGATAAATAACGATGATTCATGACCTAAATTCACGGTATATCCGGGATGTGCCCCTCTAAGCACCCGAACTCCGTTTAATCTGAATAGTCGAATCCTCCTCCTCCCGGGGATTTAAAACTGTCATGTCATCATGTGTTTGCGCATTGCATCTGTTAAAGTATGTGTGGTGATTGATTGCTCTTCCGTTGCTATGCTTCGATAGATCCAGTAGCCGGGGTTACTCCACAATACCCCGAAGAGCCGTACTACCAGCACGTTGAGCAAGGCAAGCGTAATCCCCCTCTGAGCATATCTTATCCTATGTTTCCGCAACTATTTTCTCCACTATAATATTGCATGCGGTTCCAAATGTCAATTTTATTGGATTAGAGTATCCTATAGTTGCATTAAGTTCCCGATGCCAATACCTGTTTTCCCTCCTATTATCCATAGGTTTGTATTGTTGGCCTGAGATACTTACTATGCTATGTTGATGCTTAGCCATGCTTAGTTAATTGCATAGCTATACGATGGATGGTTCATGTTGGAAACAGGTGATGAGATGAGATTGATGGTGGAGGAAATTGTGGTGACGGATAATAAAATGCTTAAAGGTGGGGATGAGAGGCCACTGTGGTTGTGGTGCTTTGTCTCGTTCTCGCCGCCTAGGTGCGAGTTCTTTACCTCTTGAACCAAGACTGAGCGTGCAACCATGCGTGAGGCCTATGCATTCGCAGTGCAGGAACCCTCATAGACTAAATAACTCGGGCGGGGCTAGCCAGGATCCTCTAGTTCGGGCTTCCATTTGCGCGTGCGTGATGATGGGGGGATGAACTGAGATGAGGATGGTGGTGTCAGGAAAATAAGTGGCCGCGGGACAGGGTGCTGGAGGTACCTCTTGTCCTACCGCCACTGATGATCCTGGAAAGTCCTTAACGGGGGAGAAGTCGACACCGCTCCCACCCAGCCGGCTCTCCAAGGAAGAGAGCTAAAAGCTAGGTAATGGGCCGGACGGTACGCGTGGCAAACATTGTACACCCCTGCAGGGTAAATCTTTTCGAAAAGCCGTGTCCGCGGTTATGGACGAACTTGGGAAGTGAAGGTAAGATCATAGAATAACTTTAACGGAATGATTAAAAACTGGGTACCAAAGGTACCACTCAAGATTGAAAGGTTGACTTCCTCGAGGGTGATTCGGGGAGGTGCCTTGGTGAAACAGGTACTGTGGTTGATGATGATGGGTGATGTTGGAAAAGGGTGATCAAGAGAAAAGAGTCACTTCTTACCCCTATTTGAAAATACTCTGAATAGTCGATGCCATTGAGTTATGTTTTCATAAATAAAATCAGCTTTATGCAAAACAGCCATAAAACCTTGAAAGCCTCATCGAGCTAAAGCTCTATCTATAATCTTGCGAGTTCGTCGAACTCAACGTCGTTTGTTTTGTTTCAGAGGAGGACTTCACCGAGCTCGAAGGTGGGTTCTTTGTGGACGTCGACGAGTAGTCTGGGGTTCCCAGGTGGCAGCTTGGGACATCCCGGAGCAGCTGGCGCTGGATGTTTATTTGTAGGCCTCTTAGGCCATAATCTGGATCTTGTTGTTTAGAACAACTTAATTTGCTTCCGCTTGTTGTAATGCTGGGTCTGTGACCTCTGGTTGTCTTTTGGCTATCTTTCTCTATTATAAGAGTTGAACTATATGATTTGTGTCGTAGAGTCTGTGATGTGCCTGTTGTTCCACAAGTCTTGATCTCTCTATTATACTTTGATAGTGTGTCTGGTGGTATCGGATAACCAGGGACACAGTATCACTGTATAGCAGTCGGGTCGGGGCGCCACAAGTTGGTATCAGAGCAGTACTGCCTGTAGGAAACCCTTCTACTGGTCGACGTTGAGTCTAGTGTTTGTGAAAATATTTTTAACCTAAAAATGAGTTGTGAAAACCATCTGAGGATTCTTTTTACTCCTTATCTGGTTACCCTCTAATCTCGGAGCAACCTTACCTCGATTTGAGTTTAAAGTTTCACTCCACGTGATCCTAAGTTTTTGAAGTAAAAGATTAGAAACGTGGGTGGGGTTCTATCTTTAGGGTTATGTGTCACGTTGCTCCCGCTGCGTTGCAATCCAAAATCAACTCAGATGTTTCTACCGAGTCTAATCAATTGCTACTCTGTTGGGTTTTAACCCAAGGACTTGAACATAAGGTCCTGGATTGTGCCAACTAGAGTGTGTTAAGTTGTGATTCCTTAACTCTCGCTAGTAGCACATGATGCTGATCTTTGACCCAAGTTCTATCTTGTTGATTCCTTGTTAGTTGTTGTACAATGTATTATCGTCCCTCGTCTGTGTACTTGTGTAGACGCTAATGCTATTGTTCGACCATTCGGAGAAAGATACTAACTGTGTCATTGTCAAATCTCCAGAATGGCTCGAGGAGGCCGTGGAGGCCGCGGTAACCACGATGATGATGAGGATGATCTGCCGCCACCACCCTCGATGGCTCAAGTCTTGATGGCCATTGAGGAGAACCGTGGGCGCAATGAGCGCTTGCTTGAGCAGTTGGTGCAGCAGAATGCACAGAGGAACGAGTGCAACACTCTCACCGAGTTCCTGCGCTCGCAGCCACCCACCTTTGCTGATGCTAAGGAGCCACTGGAAGCTGATGATTGGCTTCGCGCCTTGGAGCGCAAGTTCTCCGCGCTGCATGTCCCAGTGGCTGAGCAAGTCAACTTTGCCACCTATCTCTTGGTTGGTGCTGCTGGCTGTTGGTGGGAAAGCCACGTGGCCTTGTTTCCAGCCAACCATGTCTTCACTTGGGCGGATTTCCGCACTGCCTTCCATGCGGAGTACATTCCCCAGCCGATCATGGATTTGAAGAGGAGGGAATTCCTGGATTTGCAACAGGGACGGATGGACCTCCGCACTTATGGTCGTGAGTTCAACCATCTCTCTCGTTACGCCCCAAGGGACGTGACCAATGGTGCTGACAAGCAAGAGCTGTTCCGCAAGGGTCTTTCGCCGCAGCTCCGCTATGAGTTGTTGCCCTTCAGGTTCCAGACCTACCAGGAGCTGTTCAACCAAGCTTTCACTCTCGAGCAAGGAAGAAAGGAACTTGAGGCTTCCAAGAGGCCCACACACGGGGCCACCAGAGTTCTGATACATCTCAAACGTATCTATAATTTTTGATGTTCCATGCTTGTTTTATACCAATTGCTACATGTTTTGCATCTACTTTATATCACTTTTATACATTTTTTGGGACTAACCTATTAACAAGATGCCGTAGTGCCAGTTCCTATTTTCTGCTATTTTTGTATTCCAGAAAAGCTAGTCTGGAAATATTCTCGGAATTGGACGAAACTACACGAGAGTCCCTATTTTACCAGAACTCATCTGACGGACCAAAGAGGCGACGGAGAGGAGCCACGTGGGCCCCACACGTGGCCAGGGCGCGGGGCCCCCTCTGGCGCGCCCAGGGTGCGTGTGGGCCCCACAGGCCTCTCCAGCCGCCGCCCTTTCGCCTACTTATTCCCCCCGACGCGAAAACCCTAAGTACCTGAGCAAATATCCACGAAAAGTTCCAGAGACGCCGCCGTCGTCAACCCTAGCTCGGGAGGGTTCAGAACCTCTTCCCGGCACCCTGCCGGAGAGGGGAATCGTCACCGGAGGCTTCTACATCGCCATGCCTGCCTCCGGAGTGATGCGTGAGTAGTTCATCCTTGGACTACGGGTCCATAGCAGTAGCTAGATGGTTGTATCTCCACTTTGTGCCATCATGTTTAGATCTTGTGAGCTGCCCTACATGATCAAGATCATATTATTGTAATGCTACATGTTGTGTTTTCTGGGATCCGATGAATATTGAATATTATGTCAAGTTGATTATCAATCTATCTTATATGTTATTTAAGATCTTGCATGCTTTCCATTACTCGTAGATGCTTTGGCCAAGTAGATGCTTGTAACTCCAAGAGAGAGTATTTATGCTAGATAGTGGGTTCATGTCTCCGTTTAACCTGGGACAGTGACAGAAAGTTCTAAGGTTGTGGATGTGCTGTTGCCACTAGGGATAACCTAACGATGCTATGTCCACGGACATATGTGTTTGTTTACATTACGCATTTTACTTAATGCAATTATCCGTTGCTTGCAACTTAATACCAACGGGGGACTCGGATGACAACCCGGCGGTGGATTATTAGTCATAGATGCTGTTGGATAACGATCTATGTATTATGTCGTAATGCCCAATTAAATATCATAGTAGTCAACATGTCATGTATATGCATTGTCATGCGCTCACTATTCGTCAATTGCCCAGCTGTAATTTGTTCACCCAACATGTTAGTTATCTTTTATGGAGAGACACCACTAGTGAACTGTGGACCCCAGTCCATTCTTTTACACTGATTAAACAACCACAAACTGCAAACTGTTCCTTTTTCATTCTCTGCATTTTAATACTCATTTTGCACACCATACGTTTAATCCTTTGTTTTCAGCAAGCCAGTGAGATTGACAACCTCACTGTTTCGTTGGGGCAAAGTAGTTTGATTGTGTTGTGTGCAGATTACACGTCAACAGTCCAGACTCCCTGCAACAGCTATTTTTCTGGCGCCGTTGACAACCTTCTGAAGAGTTGCTGCTCCTACTGGTTCGATAACCTTGGTTTCTTTCTGAGGGAAAACTTGCTGCTGACTACATCATACCTTCCTCTTGGGGTCTCCCAACGAACGTGTGTTTCACGTCATCAAGCTATTTTTCTGGCGCCGTTGCCGGGGACTACAAATCTTCATCCTCACATAAGCTCTCGTCAAGACGCTAACGAAAATAGCATCGGCTATTTTTCTGGCGCCGTTGCCGGGGAGACAGCAGTCTTCTGCAAGGGGAGTTTCACGCTTCCAATCTCTTTACTTTGTTTTTGTCTTGCTTAGTTTATTTTATTTTATCTTGTTTGCTTTCAATTATCAAAAACACAAAAAAATTAGTTACTTGCATTTAGTTTATTTTCAGTTTGTTTTCTGTTAGTCATCATGTCTAGCTCTGCTCCTTTTTCCGTAGTGCCACCTGTGGGAGAAATTATTACTTTTAGGCAGGAAGGTGGGGAATCCTTTAGGAATGCCTGGGCGAGAATTTTGGAATTGCACAAGAAGGTGCAACCTAAGATGGACTTGAGAGTTCTTATAAAATTTTTCTACCATGGTTTATTTTCTGTTTATCAACTTGCTCTAGATACCATGGTAGGGGAAACCTTTTCTGAGATTGATTCAATGAAAGCTCATAATATTTTGAGTGGTTTGGCAATTTTTCCACTAGTGGATGAAACTGGGATATTCTCTAAGCTAGATAAAATAGAAAAGTCAATTGATGATTAACTCTGAGCCATAATCCTAAAGAACAACCTTTAGTTGAGTTAAAAAATGATTGGGAACCATTCATTGAGATTAATATTGGTAATGAAAAGTTCCGTGCCTACTGTGATCTTGGTTCTACAATGTCCATCATGCCAAAAATGGTTTATGATTTATTAAAATATGATAATATGGTTAGTTACCCTGTTTTTCATTTTCATGCGGATGGAACAATCATAAAAAGTATAGGGATTATTAACGATGTTAAGGTTACTATTCAGAATAAGACTGTCCCTGTTAATTTTATGATTCTTGCAAAATCTCCTGGTAATATTGTCCTTGGAAGACCCTTTTTAAAGAACAATGGGTATTTATTAATGCAAAGTATGGGTTTATGAAATTCAATACCCCTATTAATCGAAGGTTCTTCTTTCCAATTAAGAAGGACGATCCCACCGAAAGGTTAGGAGATTTCAATGTCTTTGGTAATACTTGATGCATGCTTTGTGCCTAGCTAAAAGGCGTTAAAGAAAAGCGCTTATGGGAGGCAACCCATTTTATTTTTCTGCAATTTTTCTTTTATTGAGTCAAGGAGTTTGTTTACTTCTGTAGCAACTCCTTTGTATCTTTATTTTCTCGCATTGTTGTGCCAAGAGTAGCCTCTAATGATAAGATGATGCTTAATTTTGATTGCTGCGCAGAAACAGATTTTTGCTGTTCACTGTACGAAATTCCTAAAATCACCAGATTGTTAAAAAATCTGAAATTTTTGTGCGTAATCTTTATGAATGTCTGAAACTTTCATTAGTTCAGAGTTTTCGATCTGAGCGTCGTAAGTGCCTCGAAAAAATTCGTCTTTGCGGACTGTTCTGTTTTAGACAGATTATGCCTTTTTATTTTTCGCATTCTCTCTTTTACTAGTGTTGAGTGAAATTCTTTTTTGGGTGGAAGAGCTTCACATAACATCAGTGGCTGTAGCTAATGTTTAAAGTAACAAATCATATTGCGTCTTTACAGAACATGTGAATTTTTGATTATGCACTAACCCTCTAATGAGATCTACTTTGAGTTTGGTGTGACGGAAGTTTTCAAGGGTCAAGAGAGAAGGATGATATAATAGGATCAAGAAGAGTGAAGAGCTTAAGCTTGGGGAGGCTCCCATGGATCTCCCCAGCATATTTCAAGAAGACTCAAGCGTCTAAGCTTGGGGATGCCCAAGGCATCCCCTTCTTCATCGTCAAAATTATCAGGTCATCTCTAGTGAAACTATATTTTAATTCTTTCACATCATATGTGCTTTTCTTGGAGCGTCTGTGTGCTTTTTATTTTCAGTATTGCATTTTTATTTTCAATAAAGCTTGACTGGACCCTAGCATTCTTGATTGGGAGAGAGACACGCTCCGCTTTTTCATGAGAATACTCCTATTCTTCACTTATATTTGTTGAGTATTCATATCTAGCGCTGTTCAGCTTTTAGCTCTTGTTTTCATGTATCTCTTGTCAGAGCTATTAGCTTTCTTTTGTAGAAAGTACTCTCTTGCTTCACTTATATTTGTTTGGAGAGTTGATGAAATAAATTGATTGGTGTTTGGTTGGTTCAGAAAATGTTGCATGTGGTAATTGGTATAAGGAAAAACTTGCTTAATCTTGTAGATCACTAAAATGGATAACTTGATGCTTGTCAATTGTTTTGAGTTAACAAGTAGATCATGATTAAATTGTGCATCACATGAGTTAAGCCTATTAGTGAAGAACTACCGTAAAGCTTGTTGAAAATTTGGTTTGCATCGGTGGTACCTCTAAGGTCTAGATATTTTCTAATAACAGGGTTTGGTTAACAAGGAAGACGGTATGAAGTCTTATAACGTTTGCAATATGTTTGTCATATAAAACTTGGTGTACGGGTTGATATTCTTGTTTGCTTACATAACCTTGCTAGCCTAAACTCTGTACTGAGAGGGAATGCTTCTCGTGCATCCAAATCCTTGAGCCAAAATCCATGCCATTTGTGTCCACCATAACTACCTATATGTGGTATTTCCTTGCCACTCCAAGTAAATTTTTCATGTGCTACCTTTAAATTATTCAAAATGTTATTATTCCCTTTTTGTGTCAATGTTTACTAGCTCATGAGGAATTAGTGTGGTTATTCTTTATTCTATTTGTCGAGTGGACTTTTACACCTGGACTAGTGGCATATACATCCGCTTATCCAATAACTTGCAAAAAGAGCTGGCAACGGGGTGCCCAGTCCCAATTAATTACAACTTTAACCAATTAATTCTCTTCACACTTTTGCCCTGATTCATCAGTAAGCAATGACAAACAGTGAAATACCTGAATGTGTGTAAACCAAAGAGAAAGAGGGATGATCTGCCTTGCTGGTAGAAATAACGTCCTTCATGGGAGCCGCTCTTAAAAGTCCGTTCGACAGGTAGAATACTGTTCTCACCCGCTACCATTCGTTGACAATTAACAAACACCTCTCAAAAATAGATACTCCTCCATGGTATGTGATTGATGGAAGGCACCCGAGGATTCGGTTAGCCATGGCTTGTGTTAGCAAGGTTGGGAGGAGTATCAAATATTTTATGCAATCTCTATATGCTTTCAAAAACCTAAAAGCTCTAGCACATGATTTAATCCCTGCTTCCCTCTGCGAAGGGCCTTTCTTTTACTTTTATGTTGAGTCAGTTTTCCTATTCTTTCTGTCTTCCACAAGCAAACACTAGTGTCAATTTTGTTACAACATGCGTTATATGCAATGTATTGGACTTGTTATACTACTTTGTGTTGACAATATCCATGAGATAAATATGTTGAAAGTTGAAGCAAATGCTGAAACTAAATTCTTCCTTTGTGTTGATTAAATACCTTTTATTAGAAACTATTGCTTTATGAGTTAACACTTATGCAAAACTGTTTGATGCTTGTCTCGAAAGTACTATTCATGAAAACGTTTAGCTTGTGTGATTCATTGTTTACTCATTATCTATTTGATAGCAAATTATAGACCATTGACTTGGATCACTTCATTCATTTACATGTGCCTTGCAATATTATATGATCAAGATTATGATAGTAGCATGTCACCTCAAAAATTATTTGTTTTTATCGTTTACCTACTCGAGGACGAGTAGGAACTAAGCTTGGGGATGCTGATACGTCTCAAACGTATCTATAATTTTTGATGTTCCATGCTTGTTTTATACCAATTGCTACATGTTTTGCATCTACTTTATATCACTTTTATACATTTTTTGGGACTAACCTATTAACAAGATGCCGAAGTGCCAGTTCCTGTTTTCTGCTGTTTTTGTATTCCAGAAAAGCTAGTCTGGAAATATTCTCGGAATTGGACGAAACTACACGGGAGTCCCTATTTTACCAGAACCACTGACGGACCAAAGAGCGACAGAGAGGAGCCACGTGGGCCCCACACGCCAGGGCGCGGGCCCCCCTCTGCCGCGCCCTGGGTGGTGTGGGCCCCACGGGCCTCTCCAGCCGCCGCCCTTTCGCCTACTTATTCCCCCCGACGCGAAAACCCTAAGTACCTGAGCAAATATCCACGAAAAGTTCCAGAGACGCCGCCGTCGTCAACCCTAGCTCGGGAGGGTTCAGAACCTCTTCCCGGCACCCTGCCGGAGAGGGGAATCGTCACCGGAGGCTTCTACATCGCCATGCCTGCCTCCGGAGTGATGCGTGAGTAGTTCATCCTTGGACTACGGGTCCATAGCAGTAGCTAGATGGTTGTCTCTCCACTTTGTGCCATCATGTTTAGATCTTGTGAGCTGCCCTACATGATCAAGATCATATTATTGTAATGCTACATGTTGTGTTTGCTGGGATCCGATGAATATTGAATATTATGTCAAGTTGATTATCAATCTATCTTATATGTTATTTAAGATCTTGCATGCTTTCCGTTACTCGTAGATGCTTTGGCCAAGTAGATGCTTGTAACTCCAAGAGAGAGTATTTATGCTAGATAGTGGGTTCATGTCTCCGTTTAACCTGGGACAGTGACAGAAAGTTCTAAGGTTGTGGATGTGCTGTTGCCACTAGGGATAACCTAACGATGCTATGTCCACGGACATATGTGTTTGTTTACATTACGCACTTTACTTAATGCAATTATCCGTTGCTTGCAACTTAATACCAACGGGGACTCGGATGACAACCCGGCGGTGGATTATTAGTCATAGATGCTGTTGGATAACGATCTATGTATTATGTCGTAATGCCCAATTAAATATCATAGTAGTCAACATGTCATGTATATGCATTGTCATGCGCTCACTATTCGTCAATTGCCCAGCTGTAATTTGTTCACCCAACATGTTAGTTATCTTTTATGGAGAGACACCACTAGTGAACTGTGGACCCCGGTCCATTCTTTTACACTGATTAAACAACCACAAACTGCAAACTGTTCCTTTTTCATTCTCTGCAATTTAATACTCATTTTCCACACCATACGTTTAATCCTTTGTTTTCAGCAAGCCAGTGAGATTGACAACCTCACTGTTTCGTTGGGGCAAAGTAGTTTGATTGTGTTGTGTGCAGATTCCACGTCAACAGTCCAGACTCCCTGCAACAGCTATTTTTCTGGCGCCGTTGACAACCTTCTGAAGAGTTGCTGCTCCTACTGGTTCGATAACCTTGGTTTCTTTCTGAGGGAAAACTTGCTGCTGACTACATCATACCTTCCTCTTGGGGTCTCCCAACGAACGTGTGTTTCACGTCATCAAGTTCCTCGGGTTCTGAGAGCAAGAAGCGCAGGGTGTTTGTTCCCTACAGCGCTGTGCCGCGTGCTGCATTCATGCCAAGAGCCGCGGGATACAGGCCACCCCTCCGTGCCCCACTACTTCGACACTTGGGGTAGGCGGGAGTGGGTACCGTCCTATGCTACCTGCTCCACCTAGACTAACTTGCTACACCTGTGGCCAGGCTGGCCACTACTCCAGGGAGTGCCCCCAGAAGGCACCTCTCGCGTTGACTCCTGCACGAGCCCTGCCACTCCAGCTGGCAAGGCTGGACCTATAGTGCGTGGTCGCCTGAACCACATCTCTGCTGAAGAAGCTGAAGAGGACCCCGGCGTCCTTATGGGTGAGCTTCGAATCAACAACAATCGTGCTACAGTTTTGTTTGATTCTGGAGCATCGCATTCATTCATATCCATAGCTTTTGCAAAAGACCACAAAATACCGTTCGAGAAAATGAGCCGTCCCTTGGAGATCTCCACCCCTGGCTCCAAATGGCAAACCGATGGGGTTACTCCTGAGGTTCAGATTACTATCGGTTACTACTCTTTTCCTTTCACTTTGGTAGCTCTGAGGTCAAGTGGCATTGATGTCATACTGGGCATGAACTGGCTAGCTAAATACCGGGCTAATCTCGACTGCGCTGCCAAGACCGTCACTGTGACCAATCTTTCCGGTGACAGTGTGAAGTATTGGTCTGCACTATCAAGACCTCCATCCTCAGTCATACCCAACTCACCTGAGATCCTTCTTTGCTTTATGGAAGGCGAAACCCCTCCTGAAATCCAGGACATACACGTGGTGTGTGACTTCCCGGATGTGTTCCCGGAAGAATTGTCTGGCATGCCTCCTGATCGAAGTGTGGAGTTTGTCATAGATCTACTTCCCGGTACAGCTCCGATTTCCAAGAAGCCCTACCGTATGCCGGTGGAAGAGTTGGCTCTGTTGAAAGAGCAAATTGATCAACTGTTAGCGAAGGATTTCATCCAGCCTAGCAGTTCACCTTGGGGTTGTCCGGTACTCTTTGTCAAGAAGAGAGATTCTACCGTGCCTCGTCTAGTCTCTGACTATCGGCCGTTGAATGCGGTGACAATCAAGAACAAGTATCCTATTCCTCGCATCAACGATCTATTGGATCAGTTAGCTGGTGCAACGGTATTCTCCAAGATGGATCTGAGGTCAGGCTACCATCAGATAAAGATCAGAAAGGAGGATATTCCAAAGACGGCATCTGTTACTCGTTATGGCTCATATGAGTATACCGTCATGTCCTTCGGCCTCACAATGCTCCAGCTACGTTCATGAGGCTAATGAACTCCATCTTCATGGATTATCTTGACAAGTTTGTCGTCATTTACATTGATGACATCCTCGTCTATTCCAAAACCAATGAAGCGCATGAGGAACATCTTCGTTTGGTTCTGACACGACTCCGAGAACACCGCCTCTATGCCAAGTTCTCCAAGTGTGAGTTTTGGTTGGATAATCTTGTCTTCCTTGGTCATGTGATATCCGCTAATGGTGTGGCTGTCATTCCCGACAAGATTCAGTCCATTCTGGATTGGAAGACACCAATGTCAGTCAAGGACATTCGTAGCTTTCTCGGATTGGCGGGTTACTACCGCCGATTCATCGAAGGTTTCTCTAAGATAGCCAAGGCTCTGACTGACCTTCTCAAGAAGGATAAAAAGTTTGTATGGACGGCCGAAGCTGAAGAGAGCTTCAAAACACTGAAAGCCAAACTCACGTCGCTCCTGTGCTTGTCCTGCCGGACACAAGCAAGGATTTCGACGTCTTCTGTGACGCCTCTCTGCAAGGCTTGGGCTGTGTGCTAATGCAAGATGGCCATGTGGTGGCATATGCTTCTCGCCAACTTAAGCCGCATGAGCACAATTACCCAACTCATGATCTAGAACTTGCCGCGGTGGTCTATGCTTTGAAGCAATGGAGACCATACTTGTTTGGTAACCGTTGCGAGATCTTCTCGGATCACAAGAGTCTGAAGTATCTCTTTACCCAGCCGGATTTAAATCTCAGGCAAAGGCGTTGGTTGGAGTTAATCAAGGACTATGATGTGAGCCTGAACTATCAACCCGGCAAAGCAAACGTCGTGGCTGACGCGCTGAGTCGGAAATCCTATTGCAACAATCTGATGATTGAAAAGGCCCAACCTGCCCTCCATGAAGAGTTCGCCCGCTTGAACCTGGAAATTGTTCCCTCTGGCTACCTTGCAAATCTAGAGATAAAATCTACTCTTGTAGACCAGATTAAGGATGCTCAAAAGCGTGACAAGTGTATTCTAAAAATCAAAGAGAATATTGCTAGCGGGAAGGCCAAATGCTTTTCTGTCAATGAATCCGGAGTTGTTTATTTTGGTGACCGCTTGGTAGTGCCAAAGAAACAAAATTTGAGGGGGCTGATCCTCCAAGAAGCTCATGAATCTCCTCTCTCTATCCATTCCGGTAGTACCAAAATGTACCAAGACCTTCGACCACAATTCTGGTGGACTCGGATGAAACGAGAAATCGCCAAGTATGTTGCCGAATGCGACACCTGTCGACGGGTAAAGGCTGAACATCAAAGGCCTGCCGGCACTCTTCGCCCTATTGCTATTCCCGAGTGGAAATGGGATGAAATTGGGATGGACTTCATTACTGGTCTGCCGAAGTCTCCAAAGGGAAACGATGCCATTTGGGTCATCATTGATCGACTATCAAAAGTGGCTCACTTCCTCCCTGTTCGTGCTGACATCACAGCTGCTAGGTTGGCAGATTTGTATGCTTCTAGGATCGTCGTACTTCACGGCGTTCCCAAGAAAATAATTTCTGATCGTGGAAGCCTATTCACCTCCAAGTTTTGGACTAATTTGCAAACTGCTATGGGAACTCGTCTTAACTTCAGCACCGCTACCATCCTCAAATTGATGGTCAGACCAAAAGAGTGAACCAAGTGTTGGAAGACATGCTTAGGGCATGTGTAATCTCTTTTGGCAAGGGTTGGGAAAAGTATCCCCCTTTCGCGGAGTTCTCCTACAACAATAGCTATCAAGCTAGTCTGGGCATGGCTCCCTTCGAGGCTTTATATGGAAGAAAATGCCGCACTCCTCTAAATTGGTCCGAAACCGGAGAGAGGGCACTCTTTGGTCCGGATGTGATCAATGAAGCTGAGGAGAAGGTTCGAATCATAAGAGAGAATCTGAAGATTGCTCAGTCCAGGCAGAAGAGCTACTATGATAAACACCATCAGGAAATTCACTATGAAATTGGTGATAAAGCTTATCTCCGCGTCTCTCCCCTTCGTGGCGTTCGCCGCTTCGGAATCAAAGGGAAATTGGCCCCTCGCTATGTTGGCCCTTTCACCGTTCTGGCCAAGCGAGGAGATCTTTCTTATCAATTGGAATTACCGGCTAACTTCCCGGATGTACATGATGTGTTTCATGTCTCCCAACTTCGCCGGTGTTTTAAAGATCCTATCCATGGGGTCAATCATGAGGAGCTGGATCTCCAGGAAGATCTCACGTATCGCGAGCATCCTATCCGTGTCCTGGATGAAGCCGAAAGAAAGACCCGTAACAAGAATACCCAGTTCCTCAAAGTTCAATGGTCTCACCATTCCGAAGAAGCAACTTGGGAAAGAGAGTCTAGTCTTCGTGAGGAGTATCCCGACTTCTTTCCGCAATCTTAGAATCTCGGGACGAGATTCCTGTAAGGGGGGTAGAATTGTAACAGCCCAAAGTTGAGAACCTAAAAACCCGTGTAAATTTTCCACTTTTGTGTTTCTTGCATCATGGCATCCATGCATCTTGTTGTTGCTAGGGAATTGTTGCTATGGAATTGTGTGGTTGCTAGGGAATTGTGGTGGTTGGGCACCACTCAAAACAAGATGCCAATTTCGCTACGACTAAATTTCAAAACAGGAAGGCACTCAACTTGCAAAACAAAACACTTTGACATCGTATATTTGTCAAGGAAGTTCCAAGAGTTCAAAATAATATTTGGAACTTGCTTTAAATTATCAAAATGTTGATAAACTTGTATTTTGGGAAAAATGCCATATCCAAACTCTCTAAATAAAAGTTATGCAAAACATTTTATTTTGAGATACCAATTTTTGTGGAGCTTCCACATGATATGAAAAGGCCACACAAATTATTTCATAATTTTCTAAATTGTTTAAGTGCTCTATTTAAATCTAGAGAGGCTACTGATTTTAAAAGGTTTTAAAAAGAAAAGGGAGAAGGACCAATCTGTGGTAAAATCAGAAGTTGCAGGGGGTTTCTCGCGAGTTCGCCATCGTCTCTCTCCTCGCCACTGTCGCCATGCCGCCGTGCTCCTCCCGCGTGCACGCGCCGCGCCGGGCCCCCTCCCTGCTCTACGCACCCCTGCGAGGAGAACGTGACCCCGAGGCCACGCTGCTCCCATCCCTCGCACTTGCTACCCCGCTCCTTTCCTCTTCCTCTGCGATTCCCCACCATGGCCGCACGGCAGCTCGAGCTCCGCCGCCTTGTCGCCGTCGATTGAGAGTTCCCCGAGCGAAACCAAGAGTGTCGAAAGCTCCGCCGCCACGTCCTCTACGTCCTCGCCGAGGGAATCGAGCCGAGGCGCTGTAAATCGCCGCCGCCGTCCACCTTTTCGTCGTTGCCGTACTAAGCTCCGCCGCCCGATTCCGCCGCCGTGGTCCGTCCCCGACCTCGCCGTCTCCTCCTACTCACTCAGGGTGAGCTGGCGAACATCCCCGTGCCCTCATTTTGGTTCGATTGTAGTCCATAGCTCGATTCGTCGTATGAGCTCGCAGGAGCATCGCGTTCTGCCCGCGCGTCGGATATTCCAGGTCGATCCCGACAGGATAATCCGAGCCATTCCAGTGCAGTTCGGCGTGAGGTCCTTAGCCAATTTTTCCAACTCGGAGATGATCGGATAATCTGAGTCTGAGGAATTCGGATTTTCCGAGTATGTCCAGTGCTGGGTGTTTCTGGGTCCTTAGCCAAAACTTGGAGTTGCTTTCGATCGGATTTTCCGAATGAGGAGAAATCGGAATTTCCGATTTGGGCCAGTACCAAAATATTCCTGTTGAAATAAATTTGTCTTTCTAAGTTGTTAAAACAGCTGCTCTGTGTTGGATTCACTTTTAATCAGAGCAGATTTAAAAGAGGAATATAAAAATGTAACAACTTTTATCGGGACATCATAAAATGCGTGTAATATCCCCGAATGTCCGGAAATTCGTGAACAAACCTTTTAAATGGTTATCGTGTTTATTAAATCGCCAAAACCCTGCATCGCCCACATGATCATGTCATTTCATCTACAAGTTAACCTTAGGGTTTCAACTACCTTAATCGATAAATAACGATGATTCATGACCTAAATTCACGGTATATCCGGGATGCGCCCCTCTAAGCACCCGAACTCCGTTTAATCTGAATAGTCGAATCCTCCTCCTCCCGGGGATTTAAAACTGTCATGTCATCATGTGTTTGCGCATTGCATCTGTTAAAGTATGTGTGGTGATTGATTGCTCTTCCGTTGCTATGCTTCGATAGATCCAGCAGCCGGGGTTACTCCACAATACCCCGAAGAGCCGTACTACCAGCACGTTGAGCAAGGCAAGCGTAATCCCCCCTCTGAGCATATCTTATCCTATGTTTCCGCAACTATTTTCTCCACTATAATATTGCATGCGGTTCCAAATGTCAATTTTATTGGATTAGAGTATCCTATAGTTGCATTAAGTTCCCGATGCCAATACCTGTTTTCCCTCCTATTATCCATAGGTTTGTATTGTTGGCCTGAGATACTTACTATGCTATGTTGATGCTTAGCCATGCTTAGTTAATTGCATAGCTATACGATGGATGGTTCATGTTGGAAACAGGTGATGAGATGAGATTGATGGTGGAGGAAATTGTGGTGATGGATAATAAAATGCTTAAAGGTGGGGATGAGAGGCCACTGTGGTTATGGTGCTTTGTCTCGTTCTCGCCGCCTAGGTGCGAGTTCTTTACCTCTTGAACCAAGACTGAGCGTGCAACCATATGCATTCGCAGTGCAGGAACCCTCATAGACTAAATAACTCGGGCGGGGCTAGCCAGGGTCCTCTAGTTCGGGCTTCCATTTGCGCGTGCGTGATGATGGGGGGATGAACTGAGATGAGGATGGTGGTGTCAGGAAAATAAGTGGCCGCGGGACAGGGTGCTGGAGGTACCTCTTGTCCTACCGCCACTGATGATCCTGGAAAGTCCTTAACGGGGGAGAAGTCGACACCGCTCCACCCAGCCGGCTCTCCAAGGAAGAGAGCTAAAAGCTAGGTAATGGGCCGGACGGTACGCGTGGCAAACATTGTACACCCCTACAGGGTAAATCTTTTCGAAAAGCCGTGTCCGCGGTTATGGACGAACTTGGGAAGTGAAGGTAAGATCATAGAATAACTTTAACGGAATGATTAAAAACTGGGTACTAAAGGTACCACTCAAGATTGAAAGGTTGACTTCCTCGAGGGTGATTCGGGGAGGTACCTTGGTGAAACAGGTACTGTGGTTGATGATGATGGGTGATGTTGGAAAAGGGTGATCAAGAGAAAAGAGTCACTTCTTACCCTATTTGAAAATACTCTGAATAGTCGATGCCATTGAGTTATGTTTTCATAAATAAAATCAGCTTTATGCAAAACAGCCATAAAACCTTGAAAGCCTCATCGAGCTAAAGCTCTATCTATAATCTTGCGAGTTCGTCGAACTCAACGTCGTTTGTTTTGTTTCAGAGGAGGACTTCACCGAGCTCGAAGGTGGGTTCTTTGTGGATGTCGACGAGTAGTCTGGGGTTCCCAGGTGGCAGCTTGGGACATCCCGGAGCAGCTGGCGCTGGATGTTTATTTGTAGGCCTCTTAGGCCATAATCTGGATCTTGTTGTTTAGAACAACTTAATTTGCTTCCGCTTGTTGTAATGTTGGGTCTGTGACCTCTGGTTGTCTTTTGGCTATCTTTCTCTATTATAAGAGTTGAACTATATGATTTGTGTCATAGAGTCTGTGATGTGCCAGTTGTTCCACAAGTCTTGATCTCTCTATTATGCTTTGATAGTGTGTCTGGTGGTATCGGATAACCAGGGACACAGTATCACTGTATAGCAGTCGGGTCGGGGCGCCACACAAATGACATAATATTTCACGGGCATCAGTTTTTGGAAGGAACGAAGCGTAGGAGCGAAGGAAGCGAACAAACGAAGACCCGAGGGCCGAAAGAGGTGGGCCCACGCGGCCAGATTCCTTGGTTGCGTGGGACCCCCTATTCTGGGCCTCGAGCCTCCGATGCCGTCGATCTTTGTCCCCGTGCCTTCGTCTTGACCTAAAAACTACTATAAAAATAGTCCCCCGACGGCTTTCGGAAGAGGGCGGCGGAGAGAAACACAAAAACCACGAAACAGGAGACAGAAGGCTGCCGCGGAGAAGATCGGAGGGGGGAAACGTCGCCGGAATCACCTCCGGAAGGCTCCTCCATCCCCCCTCCGGAGTCTCCATCAACACCACCGTCAATTCCAGCACCATCTCCATCACCATCTTCGTGATCCACTTCATCCCCCTCATAGTTTGAGATTGTTGAACCCTAGCTATTGTCTAAGTACTATTCTACATGTTTGTGAATTGCTACTTGTCATTGTTTTGTGGGGAGATTATATTCTCAGATTGTGTTGTATCACTTATGCCATTGAATCATATCATGTCTTCGCGTTGTGAGTAGTCCTCTCATGTTCCTGGGGGCATAGGATGGATTGGCAATGATTTATTTATGACATGTGTTGGTATTTTGTCTAGTGTTTATCTTTTTATGTAATTCTATGATGGTGTTGTGCGAACGTCGACTGCACATCGCTTCACCTATATGGGCTCATAGGAGAACACCGCGGTGTAATGGAGTGAGGGAGACTTGGGAGGACATGTAAACCTGAGACCGAGTCATGAAATTGCATTATGAGGGTATTAGTATCGGGGACCTTAGAGTTTAAGGCTATGGTGGGACTCTATGTCTTAATAACTCTTGTGCAGTCATTTACTTGGCCATAAGAACCATCATAAGGGGGTTTAGTTTATTTATTTAGCTTTCCCTAATTATGGCTCCGTCCAAAAGAAGATTAAAACTTGACAAAATGCTTACCTTGTTGTTCTAGAAATATTTATGCCATGAAGTCTAGGTAGCCTTGGGAACGTTCTCCACTTATAAGAAACACACACTTGAGCTTGTCCTCTCACTGCATAGATGATTGGGCTTTCTCTCTTTGAGAGCTTTCACTTGTCATATTTTATTTTCAGCTTTTTTACTTTATTGCAAACTCTACGCCAAAAAACCCAAAAACACTTGCACCATTTAATCATTTTAGTTTGTCTAGTGCATAGATAATAAGAGAAGTGACACTCTTATTTGAGAGGATAAATACTTATACCTTCTACTCCTCGTGGGATCGATACTATACTTACACATTGAAAATTTCAACGATCCCCTATACTTGTGGGTATCAATCAGCAATGAAAGGATGAATAATATCATCATTATCATCAGATCGGCATGATCCGTATCCAACCTGACAAGTTGTTGTTTTCATCTTCTTGAATGACCTCATTTCTTTGTTTCCTTTCTCTATGTTTTTAAAAGCAATCTCACACATGGAATCATCTTCTTCGCCCATCCGCACCATTTTAAGAGCAGCCATATATAACCTCTTGCTACGCAGAGATGTACTAAATGATAGGTCCTCATCAGCATAACCTCTAGATTCTTTACCCCGGGGCGAAGAACGAGCATTTTTGGTCCATCTTTTCATAATGTGGGCATCTGGAATCTTACATACTCCAATATGGATAAGGGCCTGTGTACCAAAATGGATGAAGTAAGATGGACATTCAAAGACTCCACATGTATATCATAAATTTAATATAAACTAACCTTCAAAGCATGGCAACAAAGAATGCCAAAATGTTCAAACAGGCCGCACTGGCAGAGAAACGACTTCTGAACCTCATCTATAGTTATTATATACACAACTCTGGACCAGGCCTCGCGCTTTTCAGCATCAACATGGGTAACTTCAAACATTTGTCCAGGAATATATTTTGTCACCACATAAGATGATGCTTTCACGAGTTCCTTCAGAAAATGAGAGTACACGGCGTGTGTGTATATCTCTGAAGCATGTCTCTCAATTGGATAGTGAAATGTTAACTTGATTTTTTTCTGTTCAAGCAACAAAATATAACAAAGTAATTAACAAAAATGATTTTTTTTCTGTTCAAGCAACAAATTACATATGAAGACAGCAAAGTAATCAACAAAAAATGAGTTTATTGCCTGCTTATTGTTCTTCTCTGCTTCGCTGTCATTATTCCCTTGTTCATCAACCATTTTTGTGTATTGTTTGATGAATTGATGATTTTTGGGGGACATATAATTTCAGCACATGATTTGCAATCTCACTTCGTTGAGTACTGGTCATTCTAGCACAAAAAACATTCTTGAAAAAAGGTTTTGCCCATTTCCTCCTACACTGGTATAATCTCGTCAGAAAAGGATTTTCACCTAGATCATACTTTGATATTATAACTGACCATGCTAACTCAAATTCGTCAATAGTTAGCATGTGATGGAGAACCTTATTGAAATCATCGGCAAAATCTTTGTACGTCCTGTACAAGTGACCCAAAGCCTCCTGCGCTTTACGAAGAATGTGCCATTTGCACCATCTATGCTTCGTGTTACGCCATGTCTCCCTTATTGCAATTGTCATAGCCTTGCACTGGTCTGCAAGTGGGAGATCATATAAGATAGCAGTTAATGTATTAGAATATAAAATGGAAGAATACAAAATTACCTGTAAGAATGGTGACAGGCGCTTTTCCTCCCATCATTTTGGCAAATTCTGTGAAAGCCCAATTGAAATCAAGGGCTGCTTCCTTTGTAAGCAACACACCAGCAAATACGACACTCTGGAAGTGATTGTTCACTCCAACAAACATACCAAACGACATCTTGTATATATTTGTTCCAAAGGTTGTGTCAAATGTGATTGCATCTCCAAAGTGGTCATAAAGACTTCTACTTCGCCCACTAGACCACATAAGAGCATTTGTACGGTTGTCATCGTCAAGTTGACATGTAAAAACAAATCTAGAATCCCTTACAATCATGTCCCTAAGGGTCTCCATTGTCTTTGTGGCATCACACTTAAGAGTTTCATTTGCAATCTCTGAACAAATAGTCCGCAAAGATTTTCTTGTGAAATGAGAGTTTTCAGTTGAACGGAATAAGCTAGATAATATTGTGTTCACTTTTTTTAAACTGACATTGTTTTCCCGGAGATGTTTGACAAATGACCTAGTCTCAGTATCTATGTGCTTGTGTGAAAACAAATGCTTCTTCTCGGCACAACTCTCAACCAAGTCATGATTGTGGGCCTCAAACAAGGTCCTCACAAACCATTCTCCACCCGGAGAAACAGCAATTCTCAACATTGCTTTACAGCCACATCTTGTTGTGGATTTCTTTGCGTTCTTCGTTATTCCCTGCCCAAATATAAAATTTATTGTCTCAAATAAAAATCTTCTCCAGTTAAACAGAACATATTTCAAATTGACAGAGAGTTTACCGCGCGCTGGCAGCAAAATTCTTGCATCGTTCTCTCCCCACCCTTTTTTTGGTAAGCATCGCCATTCCTGATGCTGAATCCCAGAACCCATGAATAAAGATTATAGAATTGATATCCTTCCGCTACTGAACTGAAAGTCATTCCTAACTCAGGTTTGAACATAGGGACTGCTCTGTTTGAACATAATGATCTCATTGCAGTTTCAATAGGATTAGATACCTCCTTTGCTGAAACACTCATGGAAAATGCTTCTGGTCTTTGCTTCCTTTAGTACACAAACAAGATAAAAAATATATTCTTAAAAAATATTTGTTAATATTGGCAATTGAGAAATGAACATTCTAAAGTATGACAAACTAGACATACCGATAACAATAACGATTTCTTGTCCCTGAATCATAATCCGAAGAATCTGCATAGTATCCATCCCCAGGTGCAACTTCTTTTGTCAATATAGCTTCATCATCAGATGCAAAATCATCCTCTTGTGAATCTTGTTCATATTCCCTACATTAACACCAAAACATCATATCAACGCCTCTAATTAGGAATTTCTATGGTTTTTGTAGGAATCAATTTGGGTACATTACTTGTCAGAGAAGAATAGAGGATGCATGTCGTCATCAATTTGTTCTTCACATTGATCGATGACCTCCTTTGTAGAAGGGAGATTGGGAGAATCGAATGCCAATTCCGGAAAGCTGGAAAGAAATTGGCGGTAAAATCAAAAGCAATTGACATAAATAACCTATATTATTGAACATTTAAAGTTCCACGGTCCTTACCTGTCTTGTGAACTAATCCATCTATTTGGATTTTCAACCGAAGATATTAAATCTAATTATGATTCCGGGAAAGATGCATTTTCCATCCCAAGAAAAAAGGCCTACCAAATGCAATAAATTAATAATTAAAATATGTATGATAAATGTAGGTTCATAGCTCGTTCAGCGAAAATATCTGATTTCAAGTTCATATACTTATATGAAAACTAACAGCAAATGAAAGTTAATTCTTTGAATATTCAGATCTGACACACTATTGTACATCACAATTTCACCAATGAAAATATTTTTGCATCTCAAAAAGAACAAATTCAATAAATATACTGAGCAAATTCAGCACTCGTTCTTTAAAAGGAGTAATATGAATTTGAATCCCCAACTTCAAAGAACATATCACTGATAAAAAAATGAAAATAGTTTGCGTTCCCCAGCAGCATTGATATACTTGCCTTTGCCCAGAGTAGATCGCCGCAGCGAGGAAGAAGGGGGCTTGCAGAAGATGCCTTGTGTGTGGTGAAGAAGGACAAGAGTGCAGCGGCGACGCCTGTTGTGAAATCGCCGCGCTGCTCTGTCCGCCGCTTGGTGGCGAGGTCGAGCGCACGGAGAAAATGCAACCGCCGGCCACACTTGCCTAGTCGGCGGAGGGAGAAACGCCTAGAAAATGGCGAAGGCGCGACAGATCCACCGGGGGATCGAGCGGCGACACGAATCAGCTCGCTTGGCGGCGGGCTTGAAGGGCAGAGGAGCTCCGCGAACTGCTCGCCTGGATATTTCTCGCTGGGTGGGGATGGGAAGAGATAGAATAATATTTGATGGTGGGACCCATCTCCAAAAATACAGGGGGTATATGGGCCTATTGCATATACGAGAGTAATACCCGAACGCTGTACGCGCGAACTGGAGCAGGTGGCGGCTCCTAACTGGCTAACGGGACTCCGGTAGGTACCGGCTCCTGTAAATATGCATTCTCGGTAGAACAGTTGCTTGTTTATCTGAAAAGTTATCTACAGTGAACTGTAAGTTGTCTGCATTAGTCTGAAAGTTGCCTTCTCTAACTAGCAATTTGGCTGCATTTCATCCTCGTAGTTGTCGCCTAGAGGAACTAGCAAGTTTTCTGGTGGTCACCTACACAATTGGCTACTAATTATTCTTCACCGTGGCTAAGTTTACTACGGAGTACAATATTTTTAGTACTTCCGCAACTTCACAACAACGCCTATGCAATTTTGGTGTCCGATGAGTCAACTTCATGACAGGGGTGAGCAACTCTATAACGACTAAAAGCAACTTTGGTACTAAACGAAACAATTTATGTGTGCGTTGAGCCAACTTCACAACATTGGTAAGCAACTTTGGTGTGGGACGAAAAGTTCACAACAGTGGTAAGCAACTCCACAAGAAATAGAAGCAACTTTTGTGCGAGGCAAAACAAATTTGATGTGCGTTGAGTCAAATTCATAATTACGGCAAGCTACTTCGGTGCGCGACGAGATAACTTTTGTGTGTGAGGAAGGAACATTTGTAGGCGACGAAGCAACGTTTCTGGGCGCTGAAGC
This sequence comes from Poa pratensis, assembly GCA_947311845.1. NCBI lineage: Eukaryota > Viridiplantae > Streptophyta > Magnoliopsida > Poales > Poaceae > Poa > Poa pratensis. The sequence goes on along the minus strand of CAMZMU010000037.1, from coordinate 51,388,361 downwards.
AATTTTTATGGGCGACGAAGCAAGTTTTGTTAGCGTCGAAGCAACTTTTGTGGACGTCGAATCAACTTTTGTGGGTGAGGAAGCAACATTTGTCGTGGTCAAAGCAACTTTTTGCGGACAAAATTTGTAGTGTCCGAAGCAACTTTTATGGGCAACGAAGCAACTTTTATAGTGGCCGAAGCAACTTTTGTGGGCGCCAAAGCAAATTTTGTGGCCAACGAAGCAACTTTTGTGGATGAGGAAGCAACATTATAGTGGTCGAAGCAACTTTTGTGGTCAACGAAGCAACTTTTGTGGATGAGTAAGCAACATTTGTAGTGGTCAAAGCAACTTTTGTGGGCGACGAAGCAACTTTTGTGGGTAACGAAGCAACTTTTGTGGGTGAGGAAGCAACATTTGAAGTGGTCGAAGCAACTTTTGCGGGCACCAAAATAATTTTTGTGGGAACGAAGCAACTTTTATGGGTGAGGAAGCAACATTTGTAGTGGCAGAAGCAACTTTTGTGGGCGCCAAAACAACATTTGTTGGCGACGAAGCAATTTTTGTGGACGACGAAGCAACTTTCGTGGGCGCCGAAACAACTTTTATGGGTGAGGAAGCAACATTTGTAGTGGCTGAAGCATTTTTGTGGGCAACGAAGCAACTTTTGTTGGCGACAAAGCAACATTTGTGGGCGTCGAACCAACTGTGTTGTTCAATGAGGCAACTTTACAACAACGGCAAGCAACTCCACAACACGGTTAAAACAACTTTGGTACGATACGAAGCAAATTTCATCGTGAACAACAGTGGTAAGCAATTCCATGACCGCTAAAAACAAGTTTAGTACGCTACGAAGCAAATTTGGTGTGCGATGACACAACTTCATAACAACGGTAAGCAACTTCGAAACAACGACAAATTTGGGACGAGACGAAACAACTTTGTTGTGCGTTCGGGCAATTTCACAACAACGATAAGCAATTTTTCTGTGTGTTGAGACCATTACAACAACGCAAAGCAACTTTGATGTGCCTTGAGACAACTTCAAAACAGCGGTAAGCAACTTTGGTGTGCGTTGAATCAACTTCGCAATAACGGTAAGCATTTTGCTGTTCAAAATGATAATTAGTGTGAGATGATGTAACTTCACAACATCGGTAAGCAACTTTGATGTGCGATTAGGCAACTCTAAAACCATTAAGGACAACTTTGATACGAGAAGAAACAACTTTTGATGTGCAATGAGGCAACTTTACAATAGCGGTTAGCAACTCAACAACCTAGCTAAGCAACTCAACAACCTAGCTACTAGACCCTGACTAAATTCGCAATGCAAACTAGGCGGGTGCGGGTGTGCAGCAAAAAAATTGCAATGCACGGGAAGCACAAAAAACTAGACTAGGACAGCTTGTAGCGGTTTTCCAAAAAAATTGCAATTACAGGGACCTTGATGCAAAACGGCGAACATATAAGGCTGGACTTGGTTTCTCGAGAGCAGTTTCCACTTTCCAGATTCCCAAACGCATCGCAGGGAGAGAGCACTATGAGAGGCCGTGGGTCACCGGCGCTTTCGCATCGCAAGGACGCGGGCTCTGGTCCGCGTCGGCCGTCATCGCCTCGGGCTGGAGCTCGTCATCCGCCGCCTGGCCCGGGGCGCCGCGCGAGCTCCGATCCCACTGCCTAGCCGGCCTCCCCTTGCGCGTGACCCACGCCGCCTGCGATGTGGCGCCGAGCATGGCGGCGTAGACGGCGAGAAGGCAGCCACGGCCGCGGCCAGTAGGAGCAAGCGGTCGCGGCACTCCGGCGAACATGCGGCCGTGGGAGTATGAGTAGTGCAGGGGCTGCGCCTGTAACTAGGGAGGAGAGGTGGTCGGATGACAGCGGCGGGGCCCGGCCGGCGGTGGGATCCGTGCCAGGGGTGTGAATGTTGGCTCGGACGCGATCGGACGGTGGATGGAGTGGGCGCTAGAGACGTCAGAATAGCGCAGCTGCGCTAGGAGGCAATCACCTATTTGTTTTGGTTCAGGTTAGAGTCGGTCTCCAGTACGAAGCCTTGTCTGGTTGTTAGGTAAAGCGTTTACCCTAGTAGACGATGGGTACAATATAACAAAAGGAGGTTGTAATCGTTTGGTGCAAGGAAGGAATAAGAAAAGAACTGCCTCCAAAGATTTTGAGCATGTCAGAGCCTCTAGAGGCGAACGGGGATAAGTCTGGGCGACTTATTCCCTCCTCGATATCTATTGCGTTCTAAACCTGAAACCCACCAGCTCCTAGTATCACCTCTCGTCTTCCCTCGACTCCATATCAGCCTGATTTAGGCTCATTAGGACCATGACTTATGATGTGTTTCTTTTCACTGCTGACCATCTGTCTTTCATTCCTCGAGGATTAACAAAGGAACTGATCTTAATCTTCAAATCAGTAGACTAGTTTTGCTTATAGTCTTCCACACAGTTAAAACCACAGTCTATTGCTCACATATTGCACGCATTGCCTTGGGTTCAACCGTTCAAGAGCTAATTAATCATCCAAAAGTCAAATTATTTCATAGAGAAGTGAAGAAACAGATTTTCCAGCTGTTTTGCTTTCTTAACGTTTCCGCAGCATAAGGGAAACTGTTCTGCGTTACATTCAGATGTTCATGCAAGGATGATCTTCTAATGAATTTAGTTGTTTGTTAGTGTATCAACCACTATCCAAGATAGATGAATGCAACAGAAAATATGTACTAAAGGGCTGGCACACTGTAGTGTTGTGGCTATTAGACATATCAACCCATACTCGTGTTTGGACAAGGTGCTTGTGACATAATGTACACCTTACAGTTCTAATTAGGTATGACATGACCACAAGAGTGTCCACATCCTAGAACTAGAAGGTTACTGAAAACCATTAGGCTGACTGAGTTTTGTTTGTAAGAAGTTTGTGTTGTTAATCTGTTGCAAATATTATATATTTCAAATGTTCTTTTTATTCATTGAAAAATTATATGCTTTTTCAAAGTTAATTTTCCATGTTTCTGGAAAAACCAACCTCGTTCCCTGGCCAACTTTTAAACTTTGAGCCAGCCAGTAACAGTGCTCGAGAGCAGTCCAGAAACAATCCTTCAGAATACTCAACCCTGCAACTCGTTTACTCCGTGTCACCTAAAACAGAGGAAATATTTTTTTGGTAGCATTGATTCTCTATTTCTCTAATAGATCTGAGAGGGTGTAGTTGGTTACCGTGTTCATGCCCAGCAAATGGGTGCCCAACCGTCGAGTGGCTACATGGAGCAAATTGGAGACATGGTAACGAAACTCACTACCTCCATTACTAAAAATAAGGCGTATATGTTTTTCAAAATTCAAACGATGTAAAGTTTGACCAAGTTTTTAGAAAAACGACCATCAACTATAATACTATATGAACATCATATGAAAATATATTTCATGATCTATCTTACCATATCGATATTGTGGATGTTAATAGTTTTTTCTAAAAACTTGGTCAACTTCACACAGTTTGACTTAGAAAAAAATTATAGGCCTTACTTTTAGGAACGGAGGGAGTACAATACTGCAGAAGTCCAAATGCTGCAACAATTATGAAATAGGGATATCATGAAAAATGGTAGAATGTAAGCTTCTTTCTAGTTTCTTCTTGGAAGCGGATTTCAGCTAATCTCTGTTTGGCTGTTATTTCAATATATTGTAATCGTGTGTGAATCTGACACATCTTTGGGAAACTCATCGTTGGCATCTGCGCGCCATTTGTTTGAAGTAGCATCCATTTGTGAACTTTGGAGGAAGTTAGAGAAAACATTATTTCGGTACCTGTTCCTGTGCATCTGTTAGGCAGAGAGCATGTGTTACTTATCTCTCTTTCGTGCAGAATTTCTCTAGTTGTTTATTTGTTGGTGGCCACAATTGAAGTGTCAATGCCTTGATGTGTTCTGTTTGTTGTTTTATAGGTTCCACAAAAAATCCTGAAGACATGTATAGGATCATTGAGCACTTCGCTCTTGGAAGGGGCGCCTTGAGCTCTTTGGCGAGGACCATAATATCTGTCCAGGTTGGCTTACCGCTTACTCTTGGGAAGGCTTTTTTTTAAGATAAAGGGAGCTTAAAAGGTTTAATTATTACACCCAGACTCTGCATAACCAAGATGCACACAGCCAAAACAAGTCTGAAGTTGGAAAACGTAAAAGGCGAGTTACATATCATAATGAGAAATTGTAAGAACGCCTATGGTGGTGAGGCCAATCCTTGCCATCCATATTGGATAAAAAGTCTCTCGCCGTATCCTCCAGTCTGGTACACACCTCCATAAATAGGTCTCGATGCACCACACGTTGCAACTAAGACCACGAACGGAGAGTAGCAATAGTCCTGTAGATAACCTGCATAAGAGAAGAATTTTTATCATTAAAAACTTGTCATTTCTACATAGCCACAGCGACCATATTACGGCAAGCGCTCCCACCCTAATAAGTTGTTTAAACCTATTATCCACTCCATTTAGCCAATTGCCAAAAATATTGGCAATGCTTTTGGGTGGATATATAGTAGAATCTATCTGGATGTTGGACCATATAGAACTAGCAAAATTGCACTCGAAGAATAAGTGTTTGATCGTCTCGTCTTTGTGACAGAAAACACACTGTTTAATTCCATGCCAATTGCGTTTCGCAAGGTTGTCTTTAGTAAGAATAACCTCTCGACGACGATACCACGCAAAAACTTTGTTTTTTAGTAGAATCTTCATCTTCTAGATTTTCTTATTATTATCTACCGGCACTTCTGCCTGGATTAGTGCTGTGTACATGGAGTCCACAGAGAATTTACCACTATTGTGTAAATTCCACCAAAATTTATCAGTCCCTTGTGTCAAATTGACAGAAGCTAGGCGCTGTAGCAACTCGTGCCGAGCTACCAGTCTGGGACCAACAAGATCTCTTCTGAACGTCACAGTTGGAGGGTTATGTACCAACACTTGAGCAAGCGTATCACTCTTGTGACGTCCAAGGAATATATCATATAAAGCTAGATATTGTTCTCGGAGTGGGGTAGTTCCTAGCCACTTATCCTCCCAGAACCTTATCTCGGACCCATCCTTAATGGAAAATGAACCATATGGGAAGAAGAATTTCTTCGTCGCCATAAGGCCAGCCCAGAAATGCGAATCACCTGGTTTCCAAGAAACTTGTGATACCGCACTTGAGCCAATGTATTTCCTCCTAAGAAGAGTTTGCCACACCCCATCTTCAGTCAGTAGCTTGAACAACCACTTACCAAGGAATGCTCTATTCTTGACCTGAAGGTCATGAATCCCAAGACCACCATGGTCCTTAGGGCGGCACACTATATCCCATTTGGCTAGTCGATATTTCTTTTTTTCATTATCCCCTTGCCAAAAGAATCTAGATCGAAAGTAATCCAATCGATGCAAGACACCCTTTGGTAATTGGAAGAAAGATATCATATACAGCACCATATTAGTTAGGACTGAATTTATGAGTACCAATCTACCACCCAGGGATAGTAGTTTTCCTTTCCAACTACTCAACCTTTTTTGTAGTTTTTCCTCAACATGCTTCCATTGAGCAATCGTTAGCCTCCTAAAGTCAATTGGGATGCCAAGATAATTTATTGGGAACTGGCCAAGCCCGCAGCCGAATAACTCAGCATATTGAGCTGCCTCGTCCTGAGCGTTGCCAAAACAAAACACTTCACTCTTATGGAAGTTAATTTTTAGACCGGAAAGTTGCTCGAACGCTGATAATATTAATTTCAGGTTTCTTACCTTTTCCATGTCATGTTCCATAAAAAGAATTGTATCGTCAGCATATTGGAGAATGGATAATCCACCATCCACTAGGTGCGGAACCACTCCAACAATTTGCCCATCCAATTTTGCATGTTCAATGATTATGGCTAACATATCAGCAACTATATTAAATAATATAGGTGATAATGGGTCGCCTTGCCGTAATCCCTTTTTCGTCTGAAGAATGACCTATCTCAGTTTAAGGCTTTATCCTCATCAAACTTTAATAAAGAGGTATGAAGAATGAACTATCTCAGTTTAAGCACATATTCTATCTCAGGTTATTCTATTAGTCCTGCTAAGAAGTTTATCCTTGCAGGGGTACATGAAAAACTTCACAGACAGGGATGGTAAAGTTTGGCAGGGTAGTGGCGGGCGAAATCCACAACCTGATGCTCCTCACCTCGTTGTGAACTTCCGAGATCGAGAGCCTCTGGCCCAAGTCGCCTCTGCATAAGAACCATCATCATCAGTCAATATCTGTGCCCCCAATGGGATCTGGCAGCTCCACTAACGGGAGAACTGGTGCGAGCACCCAGCAAAACGCAGTGACCGTTGTCGGTTCGGAAACCGTGTTGCCGCCAGGTTGGTCTTCCACTCCAATGTCAGGTTTTGGAATGCCCGAGGGAGGGGCTGGTCACAAGAGTAATCCATTTGATAGTTTTGGCTTCACTGGCGCCCCTGATGGAAGACCAAGCGGAGATCATATGGATTTTGACACACACATGTTGTTGTAACATAAATTATAGCCATATGAGTGTTGTAAGGAAACCATTCTTTGATACCTATATTTTTTGTTAATTGGTGTGTCAATTATTTTTGTGTACTTTTACACTGTCTGGCCTTGTATTATCAATTACAGGGCCTTTTCCGAAACATAAAGCCCTGCCTGGCTATATAATTCCTTGCATGGGCAAAGGCAAAAGAGTATATGGTTTTGCCATTTCAAATGAAGTTTTATCTGTTATGTATCAAAGTCTTCTTTGCATTTTGGCACCGGTTGCTATCTTCTTACAGCTCCAGTGGAATACAGATATAAGCATCAGATAAAAAAAATAGGGGGACATTAAATCATACTAGCTTTTTTTAGGGATGCATAGCTTGTTTATAGGATTCACTAGTTTCCTCATCTCCTAAGAGTATCTCATCAAGCAACACGTATTTCAGATCAAACACACGAATTTCCAGTCAATCTACTTTATTTTCTATGCCAGCATTCATCATCTTCGTGTGGCATCCATTCTTTGCATGCTGTAAGATTTTACCTCCTCTTTTTTTTTTGAGAACAACCATGTATTTCATTAATCGAAAATCAAGTTACATGAAGCAACATACATGTAAACTAAAGACAGACCGGGATAAACTGATTATCCTGAAATTGCAGATAAAATTATAAAAGATTGAGAAATACAAAACGATCTATAGGGTTTCCTGCATCCACCGCAGCCAGCGGCCGCCACCCAAATCCGGCGCCGCCAAGATGGACACGGAAGAGACGCCGAGCCTCCACCATTGCAAGATCCAAAAAAGCACCATCACCAACAAGGATTCGCGAGTCGATGAACAGTCCTGCTGCACGCAGCGACGCACATGTCGCTGTGGCACGTCTACCGGGGGACGTCCCCATGCTGTTTGGACCAAGATCCGTCGCCTCCCATCGACGAAGTCGGAGAAGAATGGCAGATCCACCATCTCCGGACCAACAACCTCGTTCAGAAGAACCACCTCGCCTCGGCCGCTAGCGTTGCCGTAAAAAACGACACACGCCAGCGACATGCCGAGAAACTGATCTCGCCAGATCTGAAGAACAGCGAGAAGACCAAGCCGTCGATCTGAAAGACCGACAAGCAAACGTTCCCATCAACTCCGAGGCGCCTTCGTGAAGGTCGCCGCCGGTGTGGGATTAGAGTTGAGACAAAATTATTTGCCCGGACACCGTTCCGACCTCCCAACGACACACCACAGTAGACAGACCCTAAACCTAACAACTAGACGGAGAAACAAGGCCCCCTCCCTCCTGCCGCCGGAGCGGCAAGCGGAGGGAGAAGGGACCAGCGACTTCATCGGTGGAGATCTGGGAAAGAGCGTCGCCTTCTTATCGCTGTCTCTGGCGCTTTGGAGGCAGGAATTAAGTCTAATATCAGTCGTCCTCCGATTTTACCTCTCTTTGGCAGTCCAGTCACGGCACCTTCAAACTGAAGCTGTATTCACTGAATAGACCTAACGAAATTTCATGGCAATTTCTATGTTAAAGTTGGACTCATCGGATTTGAGAGGTCACCCACGTACTCTGATACTTGTTGGGCGTTCGGCACTGTAATTTCCAGGATGCGGAGCGCATCATGCGGTCAGTATTGCCATTGCAACCTCTGAGTGTTGTTCTCAGCAGTGCCGTTGTTCTTCTGAAAACGAGATCGCCAACGACCAGATTGGATATCTGTCCCTCCCCTGATGACGACCAATCCCTGCCGCCGTCGCCGTCAATGAAAACGTGCACCTCTCTCAGGCCCCTGAGAGCAATGCATTTGTTGGTTTGTACTGCGCAAGGCTGTCGAATAATGATGTACAAGTACAACCATACAAGATTTCTTAATCCTCTCTCGTGTAGTATTCTCTCGGCGAAGGTCATTTTTAAGTTGTACATAACTCACTCAAGATTGGAACTTTTGTTTCCGGGAATCCTCCCGCGGTCTTATCCTGGAATCGATAACTCAAAAAGAATGCTACTTCCTCTGGTCCATTTTAAGTGTCGTGGAGAATGTACTGTGGTAGCACAAAATTTGTGTACAGCTCCCGACACTCTTTATGGATCGGAGGGAGTACATTTCATCTTTGTGCATGTTCAGACAGACCATGGCGTGCCAACTGTCAAGAGCAAGACGGGGACAAAATTAGCATCACCAGCTTGAGTGCTTGACCAAGTATAATGAAATTCACCAATACCCAAGGAATTCCAATCATTAGCTTAAAATTGCCATCATTCTACAGGATCATTGTGACTCAATACTTTCCACACCACTATTCCGCCCTTGCAACATCGCTGCCTGCACAGCGACCCCTACCGGCGCATTTTGTTTCCTTCGCTCGGATTTTTGCTCCTCCAGGAGAATTCCCTCTCCGGAATTTCTCGGTACCAGTCTCCGGACGCACAGACTCGTACAAAAGCCGACGCCGACGGCACATCGGGCACGGTCTCCTCGCCGATCGGTTTACCTGGAAATGGGCTGATGGATCCATCGTCGGGTACAGCGGCCGGCGACTTGACATCGTTTCGCGTGTTTGGTGCGTGGCGTGGCATTCGTGGCGGCCTCGTGCGGCGCCTTTCGCCCGAAGAGGACAAGAGGGAGATGGCAACGGCGATCCTTCCTGGTCGGGGAGAAAGGGACATGGAGCTCGCGCTCACTTGCTTGCCAAAACGTGCGATGAATGGGAAGAGGATGGCTGATGATTTGCCAAGGAAGCAGGGACCATCTCTCCACCTGAAGCGATGTCTCAAATTACTTCAGAGAGCTTAGTGATGGTGTGTCTCAAATTACTCAACTGCTACATTTCAGGAGAAAAAGAAAGTATTTTGCGCACACTTTTGTACTCTGTAAACTAGAGTAGGTGATGTTTTGTTTATTGTCATGAAAACTAGTGTTGGTGATTAGTGATGCTGAATTATCCAGTCGTACCACAAAGCACCTCCAACAAGCCAACAGCTAAAAGTAACTTTTCCCCCCTTCCCTCCCGTGTCGCGCCCAGGCGACACCGGAGGGCCACCGCGCGCCGCCGCCGCTCCCACCCCCTCCTCGCTCTCCTCGCCGCTGCCGCCGCCGGCCTCCGCGCCGCGGCGGTGGCGGCCTCCCCGCTGCCACACAACTGGTGGCGGGGGTGGTCTCTCCTCGCGCTCGGCGGGAGCCGGACCCGACTGGGCGGCGATGGCTGGTCGTCGGCGATGGCAGGCCGGAGCGGCGGCTCCGGGCCCGTAGGAGTACGACGGGGTGGAGGATCCGGGGCCCCCGCGCCCGGATCTGGCGGGGGCGGGCCTGGTCTGGCCGTGAGGACGGCAGGTCGGGGTCGCCGGCGTCGCGGCGGCGCGGGCTTCGGCGCCCGGTCGGGCGCGGCGTGCTCCTGCGGCGGCGGTGCGCGCACGACGTGGCTGGGGGGCACGCAACGGCGGCGGCGCACGTCTGGCTGGGCCCGTGCGGGCCCCATCTGGGTCGCGCGGGCTGGCGCTTGGCGCGGCTGCGACGGCGCTGCGGTTGCGGAGGCGTCCACGGCGCCTCGTCCCTGGCTTCGGCAGGGACATGGACGGGGAGGAGGAAAGCCGGGGCGGCGGCCCCGGAGCTGCGGCTCGACTGGGTCGATGTCGGCGTGCCGCCGGCCGTGGCGTGAGGTGCTGCGGTAGTTTGCGTCTCGCGTGTGGTTGGCCTGGCCGGTCCTTGATGGGCGGCTTGCGGGTCTGCGACCCATCACCGGGCGAAATTCCCGCCCTGGTTGTCGGCCGGGCCGACGACGGCGACGTCCTCGGACGCCGCGTCCTTCTTGAAGGCGTCGTCGAGGTGGTGGTGTCGCGTCCCCATGCCGGGTTCTCCGGGGAAAACCCTAGATCCCTTGCGGGATCGGGAGGGCGGTGCTCCTGCGTCGCTTGCCTCTTGGGGCCTCGCCTTCGATGTTCCACTGGCCAGTGGGACCTACGGAGAGCTGGTGGTTGGCGGAGGCGAGTTCTCGTCTTCGGCTTGGGGGTGCGCGGCCCTGAGGCCGACGTGGATGCCGGAGCGGCGGCTCCGGGTTTCGCCTCCGCCGTGCTGCGTTGAGGCCGTGGAGCGCCGATGTTGGTCGTTTGGACGTCTTGGTCGTCGGCTCGTTTTGGAGCGCAGCCTTGGGGCTGGCGTGGATGCCGGAGCGGCGGCTCCGGATGCTTCGCCTCTGCTGTGATGCGTTGAGGCCACCTTCGCCATGTTGCGTCGAGGTAATTTGATGTCGGCTTGTGTCGCTAGGGCGTCTTGGTCGTCGACCTGTATGGAGCGCGGTTTTGGGGCCGGCGTGGATGTCGGAGCGGCGGCTCCGGATTCTCCCCTCCGACGTGTTGCGATTAGGGGTTTTGGTGTCGGCCATGGTTGCTTGGGCAACTTGGTCGTCGACCCGTGTGGGACGCGGCCTCGGGGCCGGCGTAGATCGAGTTGTATTTTTTTTTTTTAGGTATTATCCTTCTTGTTTGCTTCTACTTTATCAATATAAAAGGCAAATCTTTTGCCTTGTTTCTAAAAAAACAAGCCAACAGCTACCTTTCTAGTATCTTCTGGTTTGTTTTCTCACGGAGACGGATTGAAGCTGCATGTACCGTGCTGACCATAACCACAGTTTGTCCAAGCAGTACTATTTTGGATTGTGTATCTAGGTTACGATATGTTGAGATCAAGGAAGGCCTAAAAAATAGCATCATTAGATCCGTTTTGAAATTACTTTCATAATATACCAATTTGATGTTATCTATGTTACTACTCTTTTGTATAAAATTGGTCAAACAATTTTAATTTTGACTTAGTACAAAACTTATAAGACCATGTACAATGCTAAGTGCTTAGTGGGTGCTTAAAAAATAAACCAAGCATTTTCATAAGCACCAATGCTTATTCCTATAGGGGAGGTGCTTGTTAAGCATTTGTATTTTGTAAATAAGCACTAGTGCCTAATGAAAAACCGTTTTATTTTTCCAAGCACCTTCATAATCACCTTGCATTGTACATGCCCTAAGTACACTCATTAGCAGACGGAGGGAGTATCTAATTAATGAGAACACATATCTCTTATATTTGTTTTCAAGGATACGTCCTCCCTTCCTATAAATAATGTGCACACGTATTTCGAGACAAACTTTGACCAAAAAAATTGAGCAACAATATCTCAATTATATAGTACACTATTGATATTGTTAGATTTATATTCAAAACCACTTTCTAATGATACCAATATGGTATCACATCGTCCTTATATACATGGAATAATTCTTGGTCAAAGACAAATCTTGAAAAACGTGCGTGTCTTATTCATTGGAATGGAAGTAGTATAAGTTTCATGAAAGAAGAGGTCAGGTCAAGAGGCCGATTACAACACATCTGGTGCACGCACTCAGGATGCTAACAACCGATACAAGCTGATTACTCGCAAACCCTCCACCTATCCACATGTCGCAAACTACCCCTAAACATTTCGGCCAGCCACCAGAGCTCAGCCTCGGCTTAGATCTTTATTTTATTTGTTTTAAATTAACTCCATGCATCATAGTTATACTCATGATCGAAATTAAAGTGACGAAGCAGGTAGCAATTAGGGGTGGGCATATAAACCGAGAACTGAAGCGGTATTAACCAACATTGAACCCGGATTGACCGAAACCAAGAAATACGGTTTTTGAAAACCGAATTTACACCGGTGCTTTCGAAATTAGGGTTCGGTTGACCGAATGACCGAAAGGGGCGAATACCACTCCCACATTGCACTCTACATCCCGTCCCCTCCCTTCTTCCGTCCAGCAACCATGTGCGATGACAGCATCAACTGGGATGAGATCGAGACGGAATTTTTGGACGCGGCTGCGGCAGAAAGGATCGGCCTCCCTCATCCCCTACTACGACGATGATCTTGCCCTTCGCATCGCCCTTGAGCAGTCGCTCAGCGACACGAGCGGTTCTAACTCGGCGCCGGCTAGCCAGGGCAAATGCAGCAGCTGGTCCACGTCACCGCGTCGTAGATTAGTGTCGTGTTGCTTGAGTCGGTCCGTGTCGCTGTGCTGCACGGCGCCGCATATGCGTAGGTACGCTCCCTTGAGCTCCACTCACTAATACAGAACGACACATCGGATACCCCTCTATGGAAACGGCAGCAAAAAGGCAACAGACAACGCTCACAAAGGCAACGGTTAAAAAAATGCGTGTCACAATTGAGCCTATGCAGGAATAGATTCACGACACATCGGCAACGGTCAATCATATTCAACTATATGCGATATTTTGGTAACGGGTTAAAATATTGGTCCGTATGCAACTTAGTTGGGCCAAAAGGCCTTTTTAGATGCTCCAGTATATAAACCTACACCAACTGTCCAACCCTATCCAGATCCATTCCCCTCTAGCTCCCGCAGCCAAGTCTTCTCTCCCTTCTATCCTCTAGGGTTCGAGTGGTTAAGCCAGCGGCCGATTTAGGTGCCGCCGCCGCCACCCCGGCGTCGTTGGCCTTCCCGTCGCGCGTGTCGGTGCGGAGGACGGAGGTCTCCAAGGACGCGTTGTTGGGCGTTCCCGCATCCAAGCGTGCGGCGCCCTTCTCCTCCACCTCCGTCTGTGCCGGATCCGCCTTCTCCGGCGCGTCGACCGCACCGCCGGTGCAGCAGATGGCGGAGAACCTCGGAAGTCCGGGGCGGCGCACCCTTCTCCTCCACCCCGTCTGCGCCGGATCCGCCTTCTCCGGCCTGTCGTCAGCGCGCCGGTGCAGATGATGGCGGAGGACCTCGGGAATCCGTGGCTGCGCGACCCGCGTCTCAAGGCGTCGTGCTCCTCGTTGCCACGGACCTTCGCTAGCACGGCCGTGCGCGCGTGCAGATCTTGTCGAAGATGCGCTCTCTGGGCGCGCGCGGAAGATGCTGCACAGGTCGAACTCGGCAAGATCTGCGTTTCTCCGCGAGTCTGAGGTATGTGCGTTCCTCGTCTCCTCCAGTTGCTCAGTACATGCGCTTTTTTGGATCGAGGATCACCAAGCTCTAGCTCCTCCGCGAGTTCTGTATGGACGAGATCTGGGGTCTGGACGAGGCAGCACCAATGATTCCAGATTCATGATTGTAGAAATTTAGTTTCTGTTTAGATCTGCGTTCTATAAATCCGTTGGAGGCCATCGAGTCCCACACATGATTCTAGAAATTATTTCATTTGTTCTTTCTCGTATGTTTTTCTAGCACAAACATTTGCTCACATGACACTTTAATGATTTAGGTGATCGATGATGGATTTGAGACTTGAAGATGCTGTTTCTGGACTGTTAAGGCGATGTTGTTTGGGTAGTCTAATCTGTCTTGCATTTTGAATCGTGTGACTTAGTTGTAAAATGATGTAAAATATTCTGTATTTTGACTTGTATACACTGCGGAAGACATTCTGTGCATCATTTATTGCTACCGTATGCCACCGGCTAGCAGCCGGTGGCCTGGCTTTTTTTTAATATTCCTGGCGCTCAAAGGAAACGGTTAAAATAACCGTTGCATATGGACGGGTTCACATCAGTATCGGACACGGGGCAACGGACCCATTCTCCGTCGCTAATGAGGGTTTGTCCCCGTTGCCATAGTGTCGCTCTGTACTAGTGACTCCGCCAGCACGGACGACATCGCCCTCGTCGAGCTGCTCACCGGCCCCGCCCAACCGGTACAAGCTCCGTTGGGTTCGAGTATGGTGCCGGCTGGCGCTGCTGCCTCCGAGCCTGCCTAGACGAACGACGGAGTCCGAGGCGTGGGCTAATACGTCCAAACGTATCTATAACTTTTATTGATGTATGCTATTATTATATCATTGCTACATAGTTTTATTATTATATTATATCATTTTATTGCATTTTTATTGGACTAACCGATTAACCTAGTTTCAAGTGTTAGTTGTTGTTTGCTGCATATTTTTGGCGTCACAGTTTTCATCCAGAAAAATAACAGAAAAGATCGGGACAAAATAGGAATCCGCCTAACTTTTCGTGACGGAGACATAAAGGGAGCCACCAGGAGGCCGCCCACATGGTCATGGAGGCAGGCGGCGCATGCAAGGGCCTGGGTGCGCCGGGCCCACGGGTTGCCGCCTCGGGCACCCCATCGCGCCGCGCCTTTGCCTATATGTTCTTCCCGACTAAAAACCCTAATGACGGAGGCAATTCGCAAAAATAAGATATAGAGCCACCGTTCTCGCGAAGACGAATCCGGAGCCCTATTCGATACTCTGCACGAAGGGAAAATCATTGCCGAAGGCATCTACACCACCACTGCAGCCTCCATGATGATGCATGAATAGTTTATCTCCCCTCCATGTTTCTCAATACAAAGGTCTCATGAGCTACCTAACATGATCAAGATCCATCTGATGCAATTGCTTTTACCTGTTATGCTTGCTCGAATATAATGAACTGTGAAGTTATGATCAGATCGTGCATGTTATATTGATGATGCTATTTACTATATTTAATTGCTTATTTAATGTTTCTACATGCTCTCCGGTTTAAGGGTAAACTATGGCCAAGTTAACGAGAGGCGTCGTCGACGTTAGCGCTTCATAATGGAAGCTTTCGCGAGGAGCTACTCTTGGCATCGACTTAATCGACTACTTCCGCTACATCGACACGGCTAACATTCCATAAGAGTTTGGAGATATTATCACGGCTAGTAGGTATAACCTAGCCACGGGAATCAGTATTGAGTACATTCATCTTCCGCTTCATCGGCGGTCGTCAAGAATATGTTACCTGTTGCCTGCACCTCGATAGTGATCTTGGTTATGTGTTGGCGGATAGCAATTTTTTGTTTTGCATAACACATGCCCTAACAGTGGTATCAGAGCAGTACTATGTATAGTAGAATTTATTGGATAACGACATTGCATAAAGTGTTGTGCAGGTAGTAGATGTGGCATACTACTAGATTTTCTTGTTTGTTTCTATTTAATTATATGGTTTTGATCTCGACGATATCATGGAGTATTAAGAGGCCCAACGAACCTTACGATTTTCAGATTGAGACATGCTCATGATGACTTTGGCTTCACTTTAGTTGAGAAAGATAACATGTAAATATGAGGGCTTGTAGATTTGATCTACACGGGGGTCACGATTAGGAATAATTTTAGCATTGGGTTTGAGATTTTCGAGCCTCTCGTTCAATGCATTCCGAATGTTAATCTAATGAACAAAATAATCATGGTTATGGTTACATAGGTAGCAAACGGTTTTGTAAGTTACTTATATCGAAATATGTTTATATTTCCATTACATTATACTAAATGATTATGACTCGTATATAATTGTATTTTTTAACACTATTTCAGTTTTTGCATCATTTGTTGAGTTCGCTCTACCTTCTAAAAAAAGTCCTTAGCCACTGGATGGCCGCGGCGCCGCCGCATCGCGTGCGGGGTAGCCAGGCCCATCCATCGCCCTATTTTCAAACGAAATAGCTATCACCTTATTTTAAACAACCTAGCATGAAGTGTCAAAGGTTTTAATTGAAGTGTCAAATGCTTAATGACACTAGACACGTGCAAAATGAAACGAAAAGGAAAGGAAAGACTCCTCGAAATTAGGCTAGCGATACACACGTGGCCAGGCTTTGCCTTGGCAGCCTATTTATACCCCGGCCATCACATATTCCTCTGCGGCTAGCTAGTTAGCAAAGGCAGCGAACGTGGCCAGCAAGAACGCCAACAGCTAGCCGAGATCCAAAATCAGCTCAAACCGTTTCTCTATTCTTTTGTTGAAGCTACAAGCGAGGGAGGAAGATGGAGTCCTTTCGCTAGGTTGATCTTCGTACGCGCGCGCGGCGAGAGGAAATCAACTGATTGTGCGTGGTGGAGCGCTGTGGTCTGTCGTCGCGGGCAATGTAAGTTCTCATTCTCTCTGGGTTTTTTTTTTTAGGCAAAGGTTCTACGGTATATTTTCATTTATAAATTCAAATAATGCCAGCTTTTCCTAACATGATAAAGAAACTAAGGAAGAGTCGAATCTATCCAATTCTTCAGACAAGCAGCCTGCTTAGTCTTAATATGATATCCCAAAACTTGGAGTTCATTTTTAAGACAAGCAGCGTGCTCATTCTCTCTGGTTGTGCTCATGCATGCATCTACGTTAGTTTTTGGCAAGACCTTTACACATCTGTGTGGTGGCCGGTAGACGCGTACGCGAAGAAGTGGAGCTTAGAAATGCACCACAAATATCATTTCTCCACGAAACTTGACACATCTATAAAACACTCTTGGATATGTTTGTTGTCCATTTTTTTCATAACTTTTTGGTATTGTTTTTTTGAATTTCGTAATTAGGGAGGAGCATTTGACCTCGAGAGGCAAAACGGCACTTCATGTATGCAGAGGCTGGGGCTTCTCCCCATTTCTAAAGAAAAAAGTATGGTGTTGCTCTACGGGAGGAAGGAGCTATAGATTTTTCTTTCGATAAAGGGAATATATTAATTAAAAAATATACAAATTACACCTAGGCTCTGTAACAACATAATGTTAAAACATAGCCAAGACATTCGAAATACACACAACCAAAAAAGTACTCCCTCCGTTCTAAATTAGATGACTTTCCATTCGTACACATGTGGATGTATCTATACTTGTAACATGTCTAGATACATTCGCATGTGGACAAATGAAAGTCATCTAATTTGGAACGGAGGGAGTAAAGGAATAACAAGAAAAATCATGGGCTCGCGGCGTATGAAACAACCACCACCATTGACAACGGCGACATACATATCAGTATATTTATGCGACATACGTGCGTTCCGTGGCTAAGCATGTGTCGTCGCATGCTTTGAATAATATCTTTCTCAGGTGGATGTTTGGATCAAGATGCATTAGTACTAGCCTAATTAACACACACAAGCTATGAAATTCTCTCTCACGGCCTTCATCATTTCTCTCATTAACGTGACTCTACGTACTGCCCGCGGAGCCCGGAGGACGGGAGGAGGCCGGTGAATGGTGATTCAGTAATAACCACGTAGGCCATTTAGGAACAACGTCCAACTCCCACCAATGGCGAGCTCACAGCTGAAGCAAAAAGAAACAAAAGAGGTGCCCGGAGCCGTTGCTCTCGCCGCTTGTCCAGAGCAAGAAACGCTCGCACGCTCCGTACGTCCGAAAGCCTCCTCTCGCAACAGCAACGCGCTCGCGGCCAGGTCGGCTCTCATCCGTAGCCGTCTAGCCCAGCTCTTTTGGAGTTTCTTCCCGGGCGGGGCCCCGAAATCTTTCCCGGAGACGGTACCATGCTCCCGACCGCCGGCGTAAGTACAAAATACAAGTTAGCCTTGGACCCTGGACGTGGAGAATTGACCGACTGGCCTGGCCGTATTCATGCAAGGATTTCCACGCAACACGTGCGTCCTGCTCTGACCCATCGAGCGTGCGAGGTGGCGCGTCGCTACCTCCGTGGGGGCAGCAGCACTGCGACGGGCTGCGAAACGCGCCACACTACCCCCTATGTGGCCCGAGGGATATAGCTCGGACTTGAGATCAAAGTCATCGCTCACTTCAACCTTAGAGATCTTTCTATGGCCAATTTGTTCTGTATCGATGTCTATCTTTGCCCGACGTTGTTGAATAATTAATAATATATTGTTGACTGTATCAACCAATGCAGAAACTAATTAATGGTCCTTATCCTTTTGAAAAAAAATATTCAGCCAAAGGGAAATTCAATGATGCTTTAACCATATTTAAATATATCATAACATATGCATGCATGGCTTGTATGACACAAATTTGATGTCATTGTGTTCATATATGTAATTTCTTATTTCTTTGATTTTTAACTATTGCCAGAAAATCAGAGTAGAAATTTAGGGTCCAAGTGTGAACTTAAACCTCAAAATATGCCTCGTATATCTGGATGGATCGATTAATTATATCATCTAATTACCTTTAGCGAACTATAGATTATGTATGCTTCGGGTATTTTCTTTTGTCCATGTTGATGACGATTAATTTCTTCTGTGATAAAGAGATAGCATCATTCATTACTCGCAATAGGCATCACTCGCTTAGACAAGAAATATAATCCAATTGTACAAGTTTTGCAAACAATGTGTTCTCAAGGAAACATTGCCTCACAAAACTAACATATAATTATATTTGTTGCCTGTATATATATACTTTTGATGTAGTCATCTTTTTATAACTCTCGTGGAATAAATATTTTTCCTTTTCTTTCCTCAAAAAATATATTTTTCTTCTGAGGCAAAGAGCTGAGGTTTCGTAACGGAGCGAGTATAATCTAGAGCAGCCATAAAAAGGAACCATTTACGAAACTTAGTATGTCCTACATCTACCAACCAGAATAATAATGTGTAGCGAGAGTAAGAGGAAACGGAAACCTATATGGCGCACAACCCGTAGCTCGACCGTCCGTTCGCGCGATTGAGCGGCCGAGATTTGGCGTTGAATGTTCAACACATTCAACGTCAAATCTCGGCCGTTCAATCGTGAGAACGGACGGTCAGAGATAGAGGTTGTGCGCCATATAGGTTGGAGAAGCTCATTACCGGAGTAAGAGTCATTCTGTGCAGAAAAAGATTACCTATCAGCTATCTCACAATTTGGTGAAACAAACTGCGTGGTAAACCATAGCTACAAGTACTGCCTACGTTCGGTCTGATCAACCCAATCCATTTGTGCGGCGAGCCTAAGACTGATCGGACCAGATGGTTGGCTGACGCTAGCCAAGCAGAGACTATCGTACACATGCGAGTGAATTCCAAAAAACCACCACAATTCGGCTAAAGTTAACAACCATGTTGAAAAAACCCACCACAAATCGCATGAAATGGTGGGTGTTGGACACCTTTGCCCCAATTGTGGTGGTTTTTTGGAATTCACTCTACACATGCGCACCGCCCCTAATAAATACCCCAATCCTATGTAGTCCATGTCCGAACCTTGGGGAGATAACACGAAGTGACCTTGCCTCTCGTTAGTCGCGCGCCACTCCCCTACTCCTACTCTCGTGGAGCTGCATTCCGACCAAGTCGTGAGTGTAGCGGCCTGCTCTCAAACCCATCTTCCCCTCTCCCGGTAATAAACAGCCCCTCGCCGCCGCCGTCACCGCCCCCGTGCGCGAGGTGAGAAATTCCAGGCAGAACTCTATCCTCTTCTCATCGTGATCGTGTGGCTGCGCCAATTCGCCGGCCGGTGAGCGCTGCGGCGGTGTCACGTAGCTAGGCCCTGCCTATTTTTGGCCTTGTTGACTGAACCCCCCTGCCGATCCTCCCTCCAGACGCTTCATGATGATGCTAGACCGTAGGCACCGCCATCAGAATCCGGTGCTAGACATCTCTGATGTGCATGCCGCGCATGGTTCACTCGGGACGATGACCTTTCCCGCCATAGGAAAGAAAACGGGTTTTAAGTCTTAGCCAACACTTTGGGTTCTTCCAGTACTGCCGTACAGAGTTGATAATTAAGTTTGATGATCTCATCAAGTTTTTGACACACGAGAGCTTCTGTTTCTTTGCTCCGATTTTGCAGGATCTTGATCGATTAGACGGCCGTTCGTTCTGGACACGGATCTGACTGGCATTGTTGTGGCTGATCGATCAGTTTGTGCTCAACTGAAGTTCTTTCTTCATCGGCCGGCAAGTGTTACTTAATTACATTTGAGGATCCGAGATGGTGCTTGCCAGCACGCCCAAGGTGGTGCTGGGATGCGTGGCCTTCGTCATCTTCTGGGTGCTGGCCGTGTTCCCGTCGGTGCCCTTCATGCCGGTGGGCCGGACGGCGGGGTCTCTGCTGGGCGCCATGCTCATGGTGCTCTTCCGCGTCATGACCCCCGAGGAGGCCTACGCGGCGATCGACCTCCCCATCCTGGGTCCTACTCTTCGGCACCATGGTGGTCAGCATCTTCCTCGAGCGCGCCGACATGTTCCAGTACCTCGGCAGCATGCTCTCCTGGAAGAGCCGCGGCAGCAAGGACGTCCTCTTCCGCGTCTGCCTCGTCTCCGCCGTCGCCAGCGCGCTCTTCACCAACGACACCACCTGCGTCGTCCTCACCGAGTTCATCCTCAAGGTGGCCAGGCAGAACAACCTGCCGCCGCAGCCGTTCCTCCTCGCCCTCGCCTCTAGCTCCAATATCGGCTCGTCCGCGACGCCTATCGGCAACCCGCAGAACCTGGTCATCGCCGTCACGAGCGGCATATCCTTCGGTTCCTTCCTCTTCGGCATCTTCCCGGCGATGATCGTCGGCGTGCTCACCAACACCTGCATCCTGCTCTGCTACTTCTGGAAGCACCTCTCCACGGAGAAGGTCAGGGACCAGGAGGCCGCCGGGCGTGAGGTCGTGGTGGCCGACGACGAGGTCACCTCTCACCGGTTCACGCCGGCGAGGATGTCGCACGCCTCGTCAGTCAACGGCGATGCCGACTACATGAACGAGCCGATCCGCGGGAGCGACAGCATGAGTAGAGGCGGCGACACCCTCCGGAGCAGGAGCTACAACTCGGAGGGCGACCGCGACATCCAGGTGGCCATCAGGTCGTTACGCTCGTCCAGCATGTCCCAGGAGATGGTGGAGGTGTCCGCGGTGTGCGACCGTGGGCGCGACGAAGGGCCCCGGAAGGTAACCAGGACGACCAGCCACCAGAGGAGTGTGATCATCGAGGACGCGCCCGAGAAAGAGAAGCCGCAGGAGGAGGAAGAGGTGAAGCGCAAGACATGGAAGGTGTTCTTGTGGAAGACGTCCGTCTACCTCACCACCCTCGGGATGCTCATCGCGCTCCTCATGGGGCTCAACATGTCCTGGAGCGCCATCACCGCTGCCCTCGTCCTTCTCGCGCTTGATTTCACGGACGCACAAGCTTGCCTTGAGAAGGTATGTCGCTCTTTTTTTTTTACGAAGTTTACCATTTCGTTTTGCGATTGTTTTTTTTTCGACAAAAGGCTTCCATCCCAACTTTTGTATTGAAAACTAGAAAGTCTTTCGTGGGGTTACCAGCTAAAAATTAAAATCGATTTCATGATTTGCAGGTATCCTACTCGCTATTGATCTTCTTTTGCGGAATGTTCATAACGGTGGATGGCTTCAACCGAACTGGCATACCCAACGCGCTCTGGGAGCTCGTGGAACCGCACGCGAGGATCGACAGCGCTAAAGGAATTGCGCTTCTTGCGGTTGTCATTCTTGTTCTTTCAAACGTTGCCTCGAATGTTCCAACAGGTATGCCTTCGTATGTGGCCACAGTGTTGCAAATGGGTTATCTCTGAATCTCGTGTCACTGAACGGTTCAAAAGAAGAATTTTTTTTTCATATGTTAGTGATGTCATAGCTATGTGGAGGTAGTGTACCTAGATCAGATCATATTCTGCACATAGTTTTTTAGTTCAGACAAACCATAATTAGAGTATTATACTTGTTTAGCTCGTGAAAACAAAGATGTTCAGACAATCCAGTGGTCGACATTTTAGACTCTGTTATTCCTGACAACGTACTTAATTAAGTTAATCTTTTCAAGGACATATGTCCATCCAGTTGGATACACAATCACCTTTATGTCCATCCATGTTTATGATCTTCCATGCTGTAACTTCAGAAGGTTTCTTAATTATCTAGCAATCCTGTATAATTGCGAATTTTTTTGTTCACTTCAGATTATTTTTTATCAGATATCGACACTTCTAAACATGTCATCTCTGAATAAATTTCTTTTCAGTGCTGCTGCTGGGCACAAGAGTGGCAGCATCAGCTGGTGCGATCTCCCCCGCTTCCGAGAAGAAAGCCTGGCTCATACTAGCCTGGGTCAGCACGGTGGCCGGCAACCTCACGCTTCTCGGCTCAGCTGCGAACCTAATCGTCTGCGAGCAGGCGCGGAGGGCACAGTTCCACGGGTACAACCTCACCTTCTGGAGCCACCTGCGCTTCGGCGTGCCATCGACGATCATCATCACCGCTATCGGCTTGCTCATCGTCGTTAGCTACTGATAAGAACCTGGAGGAAGAACTCCTACGTAGCAGCAGTAGTGAAAGATATTAGCAGGTTCCTTCCACAAACAAGGAAGCAACTGTGCACATGGGGAATTTACCTGGGAAAAGGAGCTGATATTGTAACTTGTGTCTTATTGTAACACTGCTATTGTAAGCTTTGCGCCACAAATTAGGTGCGATGTCGTCGCTCATCTGCTAAAGCAAATAATGGGCATATTTAATTTGGATGTAAGAAGTAAAGAATAAGATAAACCAGTCGACTGAAGTAGTCGGTGTCCGTCCATCAAGTTGTAAAGCCAGGCTTCGCTTTGGATAGGAGGGATATATGGAAGGAGAATGATATGGCCATTTTTATTTCAGCTCTATATTTGGAGATTCCATGCTAAAATTAATTACGATTGACAATGTCCGGAGCCAAAAAAATTAGATAAAGCCAGGCGTTAAATTGATAAAACCCTGAACAAGCTAGAAAACAATGCTACTAATTACAGCCAAAAGCTTGAACAAGTCTAAAATCAACTACAAAGCGCTAATGGAACTACAGAGGCTGGCAGCCCATGGAAACCCGGGTACGTAGAGAAGTTCTTGAGAAACCCGTGCTAAGTTTTTTCAAAAT
The DNA here is from genome assembly GCA_947311845.1 of Poa pratensis. Lineage (NCBI taxonomy): Eukaryota > Viridiplantae > Streptophyta > Magnoliopsida > Poales > Poaceae > Poa > Poa pratensis. The sequence continues at coordinate 51,365,257 of CAMZMU010000037.1, read as the reverse complement.
GGGGATCTCCCGGCCTGTCTATCAATCAATACATATGGCCTTTTATTAAATGCTAAGCATAATCTTACAAAATTACAAGTTCAAGGGTGACTCAAAATTGAGACATGTATGATGTATCAACCATCTAAAGAAAGCAAAAGCCATAAATCCTGGTTGCCTCAACATGTGATCCTACTAGAAGGTCGTGAGTTGAATAGGTTGTACTAGAACGGGTTGGCGCGCTTTGCTGCGCCCGAGGATATTATTGCGATTATCAATACATCACATACTGGTCCGAGTAAAGATTAGTGTCTCATACATTATCAGGTACAAATTCATACCCTTTTTTGTAAAATATTCTACGAATTGTTCTAGCACCCGCAATATAAACTATATAATACAAAAGTAACAACTTTGGATTTGTTAATCTCTTAACGAGGTGAGCCCGACAACTGGTGTGTAGAGGAGGAGGAGCCGCGCAAGGCGTACCTAGTCTAGGTGCAGCCGGAGGCAGATCTGTTGTGTGTCACTCGTGCTCGTGTTGGCAGGGAAGGAGGAGGCACAATTAAAAAGTGGAAGGGAGGAGGGCCGCTCGGGTGCCTCGTTTGCCGAAGCTACAAAAGGGCGTCATTGGTGGCCACGCACGGGGGAGAGCGAGGTCAACACTCGAGGCCAAATCCCTCCCGATCTGTGGTGGCCTTGAGAAGTGGTGTTGTATTCTCGGTCGAATCGATGGAGTTGTGGCGGAGCTGCCGGATTCGAGGCCGAATTGATGGGAGAAGAACCGGCGGCGGTCACTGGAGGAGAGGCAAGAGGGTAACATGAAATTCCGATTGGCAGTTGTCTTGCACGCGTTGTCCTTTCTGTTATATAGTAGCGGCCCAAATATTTAGTTTTACAACACCTTTTTTTGTTTCACAAAAATAACTGGGAAAATTTACATCAAGTACAGCTGCTGGAGCAATATTTTTGGTCCCAAGTGACCTAATGCGGGCGAGATTCGATGGTGGCCCCGTGCCGGGCGGAGAGTGTCAGCCGGCATCCCTTGATACCGAATCCCTCCCGATCTGCGGTGCCCCTATACAGTGGTGGTGGATTGCAGCCGAATTGGTCAGAGCTGTGGCGGAACTGCTAGATTCGAGGCCATATCGATGTGAGAAGAGGCGGTCGTGATCACCGTAGGAGAGTTGAGAGGGCGACATGAAACTTCCGACTGACAGTTAGCGTGTGTGTGTTGCTTTTTATTATATAGCATCAACACAAGTGTTTTATATCTGCAACACTTGGTGTTTTTTATTTAACAAAAGATGACAAAATTTACATTAGGGGCGGCTATTGGAGTAAGATTTTGGCTTCAAATGACTCGAAAACAGTTATGACATAAAATAGGGCAGCCATTGAAAATGCTCTAAAAAGGGAAACACCGCGAAAAAGCATTTGTAACCCGGGCTACATGTATCCCTATATTTTAATTTTTCAAAATTGTATTTTGAAGTTTCAAAAAATTATAAAAATAAATCTGGATGTAGCTTATACCTTATCCTACCATTGTACAAATTTTCAATCCAAAATTCTTAATATTTTGGTTATGTAAGAAAGACAAATTCTGACAGAATTTGAAGGTGTCTTGTTCACACACCTGATCTATATTTTTGTCTTTTTTGTGTAGCGTAGAATACAGCGTATTTCGAATTAAGATTTTGCACCCTTTTAGGATATATCGTGGCTATATGCACATATTATTTCAGATTTTTTTACACTTTAAAAATTATATTTCAAATCTTGAAAATAAAGGGCTACATTTAGCTGTTGGAGATATGCCCTAGAGGCAATTAATAAAGATATTTTATTCTAGAGGTTTGGTCTTGAGCGCCAGAACTCGATGAGGGCTCTTCTGAAACGAAGCCGAGACCTGGGTACCGTAGGTATTCCATAGCTGCCTTGGCTTTTCTTTTCCGAGCCATCTAGCAGGAGTTCTTGGCGTCGCCTTTGTCAGAGATGAGGAACTTGAAGAATATTTTGTCAAGATGAAGAACTCGAAGCGGATCTTACTGATAACGAACTTGTGGTTGATGAAGATGAATCCAGCGCTTGCGCCCCTTACCTGTCTCGCCAGATGTCGTCTCTCGATCGACGGACACCGGGAGTAAAGGATACCCCCTTTTTAGGTTCGGCACGGGGTGCGAAGGAGGCTGAGAATCACCTCACCCGGGTGATGCACGTTGAGTTCTTCGGTGGGGTGTTCAAGCAATCAACACAACGGAGACGCAGAGAGTTTTACCCAGGTTCAGGCCGCCCGGAGGCTAAAAGCCCTACTCCGCATGTCTGGATTGAGGTGTTCATCATGGAGTGGTTTACAAGGTGGTCTCGGTGTGTACCCGGCAGGTGGACGGCTAGAGGTAGACAAAGAGCAGATCCTGGCCTGAGGAGATCACCTCTCTCTCTACCCTCTTAGCCCTAGACTAGTCTTGCTGGTGTTCAATCCTTGCTTCCTCCCTCCCTTTCCTCGGTGCCTTGGTCCACGTTTTATAGGCTAAGGGGATACCACATGGTCACGCGAGGAGCGTGGGGGGTTTTAGGCGGGAAAAAACCCCGGTGGTCTTTTGGAGGCGACGTCGCCTCCTCTGGTCCAAGTCTTCTTCCACGGTTAGGTGAGGATGTCCGCCTTTGGGGAAAGCAGGGTAGACAGGGCCTGACAGCCCCACCGACCACGCCCATGGCGACGTCACTGGAGGCGCGTCCTTCATCTTGGTGCCCAAGTCTTCTACGAGATTCCAGCACGTGCTGGCGTGCTTATCTTCTACGTCGTACAGAGGGGAACCAGAGAGCGGGCCTGGCCTCCTGCCGGGCACTCGGGCTCTTGGGTGCTCTGCCTTGTTCTCCGGGTTGCGGTGACCCCGGAAGGCCATCTAGTCCTTAGTCGCATGTTGTCGATGTCGAGCTTGTTGGGTTCCCGTGGGGCAGGTGGGCTGGCCTACTTGCCAGTCCTGATTCCTTGCCTTGTCCATCTTCTTGGTAGGCCCATGGGTGGTGGACCCGCTTTGATCGTACTAGGGGAACCCCATGTTCCACTGTTGCGACAACATCCAAAGAGGACCTTGAAAAACTAAGATGAGAACCCAAACAAAACCCTCTTAGGCTCCTTCGTGGAGCGCACCGTGAGGATAATGAATACCTTGGAATGGAATTGTCGTGGAGGTGGCGAACCCGCGATAGTTCGAGAGGTCAAGAACCTCGTCTCTTGTTTTGCCCCCTCAGTGCCATTTCTTGTGGACTTGGTGTGATGGATTTAGAAACTATGAAAAAAGCTTGTTGTGTAATTGGAAGTGGGAGAGAACACTGAATGGACATGCCAGCATCTTTTGTCAAGAAAATAACAATTAATCAGATCCTTTCTGAGGCCTCTGTTGGGTCTATGAATTATCATTTTTGGAAAAAAAAAATTGCTAATAGGTTAACCATACCTTTCAGCAATTTGCTAAAAGAGTGAAGAACAATGGGGAAAAATATGTTCTTGTAGGATAACTCGGTGAATAATTGAACACTTTTAGTCAAATTCCCCAGATTTATATCGCATTACTTTCTACAAACTCATTAATGTGATTAAAGTCGAAGAAAAAGGTTGGGGCTTTCTCATATTTAGAAAACTAAACTAAAAGTTTGAAGACTTTGAAAGATTTGATTCAACTGAATGATACATGTGATAGAGTTCAATGGACTATTGGGACTTCTGGTCGGTTCCAAGTGGGCGACGCGTATTCATTTGAGATCAAATAGAGTGTTCCCATATTGGTTTCTTTGGAAGATAAAGATCCCACCAAAAGTCGTCAAAATACTTAGTCGACTAGTGCTCAGTATTAACATTCTTACGAAGGATAATTTGGCTAGAAGAGGATGGAAAGGGAATGATCATTGTCATTTTTGTGGCCACAAAGAGAGAGTTTATCACTTGTTTTTCCGACGCACCTTAGCCAAATTGGTTTGGCAGGTAATCTTATGTGCCTTAGGCTTGATCAGTCTTCTAGAAATTGCTTTGTACCTGGTTCAGGGTTGGATTGAATCTTTTCCAGTATCTCGGCGCAAACTGGTGCTCACTGCATGCCGGCCCTGAGCAGGTGCAGCCGGTGCGGTGGCACAGAGCTCCAAGCTACAAGGGGTCCAACCTAGGCACGTACATGCATGCCCATTAATTAGCTTAGAGAGTTAGCCAATTAATAAAACCTTGTGCTGGCAACGCATGTACTCCCTCCGTCCCGGTTTATAAGCAACAACACGAAAACCAGGTTTTCCCAAGAATAAGCAACAATTAACATTAAGTAAGAGCAGTTAATGTTGGGTTTTGGCCTTTCCCAAGAACAATACGAAAACCGATTGGGTTTGACCTTTCCCTAGGTAATGTTGGCATTAAATGTGAGAGTAATTGAGTGAAATATTGGTGAGATAGATTTTGCATGACCAATCCTCCTTCACCTTGATCGGAGAGAATTGCAAATTGTTGCTTATCAACCGGGATGGAGGGAGTACAAAAATACTCAAACTCTCGCTAAAAAATCCACCGAGCGTTGTGCATTGACTGCAGTCGCCTCCCTCACCGCATCGTCTTCTCATGCCTCCTTGTTCATCCTCGTTAAAATTTCTACCTATTGTGAGGGATTTAATGGAGAATGACTTGATCTGGAAAAGTTAGTACAACACCCCCCCCCCCCCCCCCTCCCTATATATTCCCCTTAGATTATTACCTATTTTTCTTCATACGATTCGATTTGATTCATTCTCCTACTTCATTCCACATAGACTTGAATTAAGAGGGGCATTGAAAGGCGAAAGAATGGTTCAAATGCATGAACAATAAGGCATTGGCATTGTAAGGTACCCGCTAGTACCAGCTCTCAATTCCAACTAGATTCGATTACAAGCCTCGATTTCAGAGGAACATCAAGGAGGAAGATGGATCTAGGAGGAAGGAAGAAGAACAACGCAACACCACACACGCTACACGCGCCTCGGCCGAAGCCGCCTTTTCCGATTCGTTCTTCGCCAGATTGTTTGTCGTCTGTCCCTTCATATTTGTAGTAGCTACCTCGAGTGGCTTCTGGGCAGGCCAAGCCCAGCAGTTGGCAGCCCACGTCCGGGCCAGGCCTAGAAGGGAAGAGGTCGCTGACAATCCCCCCTCCTTAAATTTCAGCTTGCCCCCAAGCCGATGTTTTTCCAGACCGCCAGGATCCCACGGCACCTCAGATGTATCAATACCATGGTTGGTACAAGCATCATTCACACATGCAGGATTACCTTGACGCCAAGCTGACGAAAACCAATCACCCGGTTCCCATGACATTACAAGCCAGAGAAGATACGCCTTCTCATATAACTGCAGTTTGACACCACCTGGGTCCCAGTATTTGTGAAGTGTAATGAAGCCATTCTCAAACGTCCACACATCAGGAATAGAGTGGGGAAGATCATCTCTTAGAACCAAGCACAGATAGCACCAGCTTCCTTTCACCCAGTTGGCACACATACTCGAAATCTCCAAGAAGTTAACCAAACCAAGGGGAGAAGGTTCCAGCTTTAGATATGCAGGAACACGCAATGGAGAAATCCACCCATTCCAGCAATGATTCTGCAAATGTGTACTGTTTTGCCAATTCGTGCTATAAATTTCTGCAACCTTCGGATTCTTACCATTTTGCACTGCCTCGTAGAAGCTAGCCTTTACACTGATGAGGATACCCGGTTCCAGCTTTGTACTTCTTTGCCAATTCCTACCATAGATATCAGCACCCAGAATTTGTGCAGCATTCTGCAATGTTTCATAGAAACTAGCTTCTGCACTTATGAGAACATCAGGCCACTGAATAAGCAGGCTACAACAGAGAACTTTTGTTGGCTGCAGTCCCACAGATTTGACAGTAAAATGCATGAAGAGATATCCGGTCCCTCCAAAGTTTGGTTGAGCATGGTCGACACTTGGTAGTAGATAACTCCCGGAACTCATATCTTTGTTACTGTCGTGCTTCACGGCAACCATAAGAAAACATGGCTCTGGAGGCCTGAATCTCGCAAAGAACATGTACCATGCAGCAACACCCAACAAATGCAACTGAAAAGAATTGCATGGTGGCTTCCGCCGAAAATTTGTCACACGTTTGCCACGCATGCCAATATGAAACTGCAGACATCTCAAGCACCACACCCAATAGCGATCAGCTAATAACTTGTCAGGAACTGAATTGGAGTAGTGCAGCTCACAGGTAATTGAAAGAGAAGAGAGTTTTTCCAACAGGTTATGTCCTGGGCTGTCATCAAACCACCAGCCGAGCCACCAGGATCCCATGAAGCATGTAACTCCTGTCCCTTTGCAACAAGACGAGGAAGACTATAGATGTGCCAGTCCTTATCGAACACCAATTCCATCTCAATAGTATGCCAGATAAAAAGGATGCATCTCGGTAACACCCATTGCTTAACAACTTGCACGGCATCCTTCCATGAACCTAATATTGACGAATAAAATTTGTATGCCGGAAGCATAACAACACAAGCACTTGGTTCACCTACTTCAAGTCTGAAGCATAACAGCACCTCCATACAACACCTTGATGCCTCACAATCAGATTTATCCCTATCTGGTGGTATCTTATAGTGTATATATTGCTTCATAGCAGAGCTAGCTGTAGCCGTTGGCAGGTTCATGCACAAGCCAATATCAGAGGGCCATGGAGGCTTTAGCTTCACCACTTTCATTCTCTCAAACGGATGTCTAGCTTCTCTCAGTTCAATCCAATTTGCATTCCAAGTTCCTTGACTGTCCTGAACTATGAAATCTTTGCCACGCTTTTGCTGCCTCGATGACATCTCAACACTACGGCATGAGCAATCAGTTGAACAGGTGGTGGCCGACCACGTAATCAGCTCCGGAACAATCAACAGCACAAGTGCCGGCCCTGGTGAATTCATTGGAGGCACGTTGAGGATTGTATGCACATTCGATGGAGTCAGGGATACGGACATGTGGCCTCCTCCACTGATGCTAAGATCGGAACCACTCGGTAAGCAGACGGCAGCCAGCGGTGCAGTGTCACCCATGACGTCCACGCCGAGTGCCTTGTCACTGAGCTCAGAAGTAGCGAGCTCGGGTATGATGCCGCCAGTGGTTGTGAGTGTTGTTGCCACGGGGCACTAGCTACCTCTCCTCTCCCAGCTCACTCGCTCAAACAAGGAAGAAGGAAGAAGAAGCACACGAGACAAAGGTTTTTCCGGCCGGCGACGAACGCCGCCACGGGCGCACCAACGCCCTAATCTTCTTGTATTTTTACAGTGGCTACATTGCTCACTCATGTTAATCACAACGAGTAGTACATGGGGGGTTTTATACTGGACAGAGCATAGGCGCACGCACGCACGTTCTCCACCTCGCTCACGACTCGCACACACGATGCCCAGCTCGCACGATCTGCTCACTTTGCCGCACGCACAGCGCGCTCCTACGCGCAAGACTCGGCCAAAGTCCAACAGAACACAACGGCCCCTGCTGCACTAACCTATGCATGCAACTAACAACTAGTCTAAGCAAGATTACTGCTAACATTCTCCCTCCTAATCTTGAACTCGTGATCATGGGACAGCGCCACACGCCGTCGCAACCACCATCTTCTTCCCGGCGCACTGACGCCTGCCGCACTTACGGCTTTCTTGATTCACTCGAGCTCCAACTCGATGCCACGATGGAGTACACAGGGAGGGGTCTTCTAGCCGCTCTAGCGCGCACTCACGACGCCACGGCCGCGCACTGGACGCGCACTGACGCAGTCCACGCACCCACTCCGCCATGATCCGCATGCCCCAGCTCGCGCACCTGACGCGCTCCAACGCTATCAACGCGGCCGGCCTGCTGACGGACCAAGTCTTCTCCTTCCTCGGCGACACACGCCGCGCTCCACACGCCTCCAGCTCACGCCCATGCCGCGCACTGACGCAGGCAACGCGGCCAGCCCGGCGCGCCCAGGACGCGGTCCTCTTCCTCGGCGACACACGCCGAGTTTCCTCTCCGACGGTGACACACGGAACAACCGGAGCGCACACACACGCCGGTCGCCACCGTGCTCACGCCGGTCGCCGCTTCCACGGCCGTCGCATGGCGCCGCTACGGCCTCCGTGGCCGCGCAGCTCCTCCACGCCGCCGCCATGCCGCGCCACCGCGGCTTCTGCGCCACCACGCAGGTCCGCCGCGGTCGCCGCGCTTGCCACACATACGGCGTCCCCTCGCCGCCTCCACGTCCGCCGTGCTCGCCGCGGACTAACCGCGCGCCACGGCCGCGCCTCGGACCGACAAGGCTCTGATACCAATTGTTGTTGCCACGGGGCACTAGCTACCTCTCCTCTCCCAGCTCACTCGCTCAAACAAGGAAGAAGGAAGAAGAAGCACACGAGACAAAGGTTTTTCCGGCCGGCGACGAACGCCGCCACGGGCGCACCAACGCCCTAATCTTCTTGTATTTTTACAGTGGCTACATTGCTCACTCATGTTAATCACAACGAGTAGTACATGGGGGGTTTTATACTGGACAGAGCATAGGCGCACGCACGCACGTTCTCCACCTCGCTCACGACTCGCACACACGATGCCCAGCTCGCACGATCTGATCACTTTGCCGCACGCACAGCGCGCTCCTACGCGCAAGACTCGGCCAAAGTCCAACAGAACACAACGGCCCCTGCTGCACTAACCTATGCATGCAACTAACAACTAGTCTAAGCAAGATTACTGCTAACAGTGAGCGCGTTTGTTGTTGCAGACGGTATGAGTGCACCCACATAAACAGAGGCGGCGTGGCTAGGGCGTTCCGTCGAGCAGGTGGTGGGCGCTGAAGTAGCAAGTTCGGCCACTGCATCTTCGTTGCCCTCGATCTCTGGAGGAGAATGAAGCATAGTGGAGACGGTCGTTGATGATGCCGGGGTCGTTGTCGCACTCGTGTCGCCTGCTAAGCATATGTTCGAACAGGTGGAGGGCGTTGAAGCAGCGAGGTGAGTACCGTCGTTGTTGACTACATCATGGACCGCGTCGACCTCCGTACAGACGAGGAGGTTGGTGGAGACATCAGTCGTGGGTGGAGCTGCAGAGTCGCCGACGAGGTAGTCGTAGATGCGACGGGCTCCCGGCGTGAGGTCGTCCTTGGATGAGTCGCACTTGGCGTTGAAGACGGCGCGACTCGCATCAGGCGTCGTCGGTTTGGAGGTGGCGCTGCTTGGGCCGTGCAGGGACACGGTCGAGCGCTCCGTTGACGAAGCCGACACCACAACAGGGGCTAGAGACGAGGTCGAGTTCGTCGGAGAAGAATCCGACGCGGTCTCGTCGTTGCTCACCAGCGCGAGGCAGGCAGCCCACTCCCGACGGCAATCGTCCGGATCGGCCCTGGCGAATGCGTACATCGCCTTCATGAACGGGTCTGCTCCATGGCTTGTGGTGTTGGGGAAAAAATTGGGTGGAGATTTTGTGGAATTTGTGGAGGGATCGATTGGCTCTGATTACCAATTGTAAGGTACCCGCTAGTACCAGCTCTCAATTCCAACTAGATTCGATTACAAGCCTCGATTTCAGAGGAACATCAAGGAGGAAGATGGATCTAGGAGGAAGGAAGAAGAACAACGCAACACCACACACGCTACACGCGCCTCGGCCGAAGCCGCCTTTTCCGATTCGTTCTTCGCCAGATTGTTTGTCGTCTGTCCCTTCATATTTGTAGTAGCTACCTCGAGTGGCTTCTGTGGCTTTTGGGCAGGCCAAGCCCAGCAGTTGGCAGCCCACGTCCGGGCCAGGCCTAGAAGGGAAGAGGTCGCTACAGGCATCAATGTCACCAAAGAGCCCAGGAGGGCAGGGAGCAGCGTACGGGTTCCAAGGGAAGTGCCGACAATGGCACTTGGCAGCAAGGAACCAGCACGGCGGTTCAAGGGCAGGCGGTAACGAGCAACCACTCAAGTTAATTTCTTACCTACTCGAGGTGATTTTGTTTCAACTTTTAATTTAAAATGTCCTAATTTCTGAAGCGTGTGTTTCTATTTGTGTGCTAAGATCTCATCTAGAAAATGTATGTCTGATTATGAAACGTGTCTTTTGAAAATTTTGAGAGAACTGAATTCAGTATATAAGTTCCTTTTAATAAATATATACATAAAAAGTTCTATAAGTATTTGCGAATAGGGGCCTTATTTTTTTTCTTGCACCTGCAGGCCTCTGACATAGTGACATCTCAGGGCCGGGCTTGGCTCAGCGGGGAGCAGAGCTTTGCTGGATGATCTGGAAAACAAGTGATGTGTGTTTCATCATAAAGTTCCAGGTGATCGCGCAAGCGTTGTATTTAGGCAATGCAATCTCAGTCTCGTAGATGATAAAGCCGGCCGGAAGCCAGGGCAGCTGCCCAGGCAACAGCGGCTGGGTCCGCCACTACTGGTGATGTCGTGCTACTATGAGTCTGTGGTGTGATGCCCAAAATGAATGTCCCATATAGGTCCGGGACATACTCCTAGTTGTGGTATTGTATTTTTGGTGTGATGCCCAAGTTGCTTACTTCGAGCAGCTGGATGTGGGTGTATGTTTATTTTTCCTTCTCGTTTTTCTATTTAGGTCTTTTTTTTGTGTTTGTGTTTGTAAAAAATCTGGTTGGTTTATTTAATAGAAACCGATTAGGGGAGTCTCTTTTGGTAAAAATCTATACCTAATAATAAAGGCAGTAAAGCGTCTTCTCGTCCAAATTTTTTTCCCGATTGTGCCCCTGCGTTCAGGACAATACTACACAAGCTGCCACCGCTAAGTGAGACTACCTGTTCGCTTTTCCTGTGAAAAAGAAAAACAAATCCTCTCCCCAATCGTGCCCATCCCCATTGACGTGAGCTTCCCATCGAAGCCTACCAACGATCCGCCGGCGGGCCTACGTCTGGCGCTCTCCCCAGCGGCCCCGGCCGGAGGCAGCCGGTGCTCCATCTCGAGATGACGGCGAACGGCGCGCTCCAGATTAGAGGCGGCGACGCCTATGTCTCCGTGGCCTCCTGGCACGGCTTCCCCGACGAGATCGCCTGGTCTTCACGGTCGGCGGCGGCCCATCCCGGGGCACCGACAGCGGAACCCTCCATGCTGCTCCTCGTTGCGGGGGAGCCCCGCGGCCGCACCTGACCCGGCTCCTCGCGGCTGGCTACGGTGGAGACGCAGGCCAGCGACGTGGTCACGGCCCCATCTCCGGCGACCTGCACGCGGCGCCGTGCGCCCTCTGCTGCAGCCTCGCTGCTCCCGTATGCTTCAATTTGGGGGATTTTTCCGATTCCGAATTGTTTTTTTCTGTGACACCCCGCTCGCACGACCAAATCCTCTCTTCCCCGACTGTTTCTTCCCGAAAAATGCGACTCAGATGAGGTCGACGGTACGCACTAGGCAGCAGCCTTAGCTGCAGCGCGTCGACTCACGAGGAGGTCGGCGGCCACTGGGCGGAGCGCGTAGGAGGTGGACGCACGCCCGATGGCTACCACCAAGGCAGCCCCAGGGCCGGCGCCGGACTGGGCCGAGGCCGCCGCAACAGAGGTGAGGGCGGAGCGGATCGAGGCGATGAGCGGGTGACCCAGCCTGTGCTCGTCATTCGCTCCCGATCTGCTGCCTCCAAGGATCCAGTGAAGATGAAAAAAGGTCATGCCTGTTTTTTAGATCAGGTTCAGTTGTCCATGGATTTTCCATGTTCTCCCGATGTCCATGGATTCTTCATGTGATTTACTTCCAATCTAATTTGCTTCCTTTTTTTTTTACTCTATCCAGACCGGCTCATGGAAAAGTGATTTTTCATGTGATTCTTCATGTGATTTTCTGCATTGTTCATGGAAAAGCTCGGTGGTGTTTTGTCTCTCTGTTGTATCAAGCAACAAAAACCAATTACAGATTGCGTAGTTTAAGATGCAAGCTGATTATGTCATGATATGCTGGTCCGTTCGTGCTAAATCCAGCCTCAGTTACAGATTGGGGAGTTTAATATGCAAGCTGGCATTGGTTGCTTAGTTAGATTAGTGTGCTCGAACAGAATAATTTGAAGGGAATTTCATAGCAATGAATTCTTTTGATACGGAACACAAACGTTTTGGAAAGGACGTTTTCAAGGAGAATGAGCTGAACAGATCAAGTAACAGGGGAACACCGATTTGTTCTACCAACTGAGCTGCAAGCAGATTCTACGATCAGCGTGTTTTCAGAGAACACCGATGCCAGCTTCACTCCCTCCAGAATTGCAATGGCTCCTCTTCTGCACTTGGACAGGAGTGTAAGAAACCCTAGGCACAATGGCCTCACCTAGATTGTTCCTAATAATCGCAACCCAGAAGTCAGTGCCCGATTCTTCAGTGTAGCTTGCATCCACATTCACTTTGTCCCAACCAAGTTTTGGTTTCATTGAGCCTGTAGGTGTCTCGCTGCATAACAGGTTCAGAAAGAGCAGGCATGCAACCAGCTAACAGAATAAGGACATTGGGGCAAAATTGGGCATGAATCCAATATGGCATGCGGGGCATCTCAGCTCACAGAATAACACAAAAATAGCACCTCACAGGGAAGCGTACAACAAATGGAACATGTCTTGGTGCGTTTTCATTTGTTGTGGAAATTGACAATAATCTTACTGGTCAAAACAGTGACACTTCAGCTGAACGAACAAATGTGACAAACACGAGCAAAAAAAATTATATGAAACAATTGTATGCTTATAGGTTCCCTTTCTCTCCCTCTCTTTTTCTTTCAAAAAATGTGGCTTTGACTGAATCTGTATAAGCATTCTTCGAAAATGTGAACCAGTAGACTGGTAGACTGGTCTAGCTCTGAATCCACGACCTTCGTCGCCACTTGTGCGATGTTGGACGAGATAATGGAAAAAGGGTGAACTGATGATAGCGTTAACATTACGTGGGTCTCGATTTTGTGGTAAACTTTGGGTCGCGTCGTTGTTCGTCAAAAAAAAAAATTCCCGTAGCAACGCACGGGCACGTTTGCTAGTAATAATAACAACAGAACATTGTTCAGCTCGAGTTCCTTTGGTCAGTACAGTACTTTTGTTCTGCGCAGTAGGAAAGGGAGAATAAACCAATGGAGAGGCCGATGTGAAATTTTGTTTATGGTTACTCCGAGAGGGAGATTTGGACTGCCTGCGTTGCTAAGCGGCGATCTGACTGTAGAACACACGTCAGAGGCCCACAAGATAGGCCCACAAACAGCCATAGAGGAGATAAACCTGTGCGTTGATCGTCGGTGGAGCTGAGAGGCCATGAACAGGCTCAGTTTTAGCCAGCCATGTATCTTTGGATAATTAAGATTGTATAATTGTTTATGTCACTCATAATCACCCCTATCCCCAACAAAGACGAAGAGCCGTACGTAGATAAGTGTGTTAGATACTAATGCTTTCGACTTTGGGTCTCTGTATTTCTCCAGTTTGCGTTCTTTTCTTTTTTTTTCGTTCGTTTCTCGTAACACCTGAGATGTTCGTGACTACGAAAATTCTCTACAGAGAATGAATTGCTGCATTACTAGCTACCTCCACCATGCCAAGTCTCCGTCTGAGGCAATAGGTCGGCTGCCATCTTCCATAATCACTCCAACTGAGAGAAGGAAATTAGACAGCCAGCCAAGACAGCTTTTAGCTAGCTAGTGAAATTGGTTTGAAGAAAGAAATAACCAAGAGCCACACGAAAAACAAACTGATAATAAATTATGACAAAATATGCTCATACATAGCGATTACATCCAGTTGATTGCTCGACTGAACTACACACTTCCACTAGAATCATGCATGGAACCCTTTATTAGGAGCCTAATAAAAACCCTAAAAATTAAGAGGAACTTAACTGGTGTGAATGAAATAGTAAATAAAGAGACTAAAAACGCATGTTGGGCTCAGATTCTAGCTTAAATGAAATTTAATGGAATCCACCATTACCGGATCCAGATCCGGCGCCTCCACCACTGCCAACTCCGCCATTATCGCTAGAACCTGTGCCGCCACCGGTGCCGCTACCGATTCCAGTGGCATAGCCTGAACCAGAAGAGCCACTGCTACCGGTTTGTCCAGCTCCAGCGCCAGAACCTGACCCAACTCCGACGCTTGGACCTGGAGCTTCACCTTTAACTATGCCGCCACCGTCACCGCTACCTTGTCCACTGGCACTGCCAGAAGTGTCATCACTTCCGGCCTGTCCAGCTCCCTTGCCATTACCACCTCCATTTCCATTGATCCCGCCGCCGCCACCATTACCATTACCGCCAGCATCTGAGTAGCTGACACCACCCGCGGTAGGAGTTGGCGCTAATGCTACGCCACTCTCACCATATCCCGTGCCACTTCCCTCACCGGCTCCTTTTCCGCTCGACCCATTGGCACCAGCACCTTGGCCACCACCCCCACCGTTACCCTTAGCATTGGCATACCCATTGCCGGTAGGGGCTGATGCCGAACCACTCGCACCAGTGCCGGAGCCATAGCCAGATCCGTTACCGGATCCGTATCCACCCTTTGAGCCACCACCGGCACCTACTCCTCCTCCTCCACCAGCTCCCTTGGCATAGTTGTTCTGGCTACCCGCACCTCCACTGGTTTCACCGTATCCTAAGCCACCACCTCCTCCGGATCCTCCGCCCCATCCACTCCCACCCGACGTACCGTCACTACCACCGCCTCCTCCTCCCCCGCCCCCTCCTCCGGCACTGGATGAGGTAGCCAGCATACGTGCAGCATCGGAGAACCCAATGCTCACGAGGACAACAAAGCCCAGCGCTACAAGCTTAGTGCTAGCGGCCATTGTTAGTGAGCTCGATGGAGTGTGTGAGATGAGTTGGATGCTTAGCAGAGGGTTTCGTGGGTATATATAGTGGTGGAGCTAGGGTGTGTGCATGGTTCTACTATCTTACACGGTAGCTGAACGCGTTTCGGGTTGTGAATTGAGCGGGTGATTCTATGAGAAGTTTTGTAATATCACGGTAGTATGCGGCACCGTTGACTAGCATCGATCTAGCAGCTAGACAGCATTTCTCTCTCCATATAGTGGTACTTAGTTAATTTATGAGAAGTGGTCAGCTGAAGAAGGGTCTGAAGTTACTAACTGCTTGGTTTTTCTCAAAGCCTAGCTAATTAGCTAGAGATTCCATCTCCTGACACACAGATATATTTTTTGCGCAGTAACCTTGACATTGTAAGATTAAGTACACGTTCTCCCCCACATGATACATCGTGCCTTCCCTACTCGATGTTATGACCTAATGATCGATAACACACTGACGCATGCATGCACATGAAGCCCTGGATCCCATAGATCGATCTAGGCGGTGTAGATCACGGGAATTCGGATCCTTTGACATTGCATATATTTGTTATGTCGATCATGAACATGATGGAAGGAGAAGTACTCTACGTCTCTACGTCGTGCTCTTAAATCCTAATGTGCATTCCTTAGATGTACGCTACTAGTAGTACTAATTCTAGATCCAAGCACATGACGCTCGATGAGCTAGCTGTGCTTCGTCGGTGCAGTTTGACGCGGTCTAGCTCTAGCTAGCGCCGTTTGCGGTCATTACTGCTGCTCCGTGAGTTGAGTATAATCTACTGGTAGACGACGACGCAGAGTGTTGACTTGGGATTAAGTGCATGCAGCCAGCTAGCTGCGGTGACCTAGGGTTTAACGCGTCACCGAGTTCCAGAAATTTGACCGCTCCAACAGGAACGCACTGTAACGCTATCTTGGGATAGTTATGGCGACGCAAACATCAAGACATATCGATCTGGGGAAACTAGTATATTGTTTCGCTGGCTCGGACTTCGTCTTCGATTCTCTAGCTGCATACTGCATGTGAGGCAAGAAGATCGAGACGTGAAGTCACAGATACCAGCTAAGCAAGCTAAGCCATTTTAATTCACGGGATCCGATCTACATAATGGCTTAGTATCAACACTAACACACTCTCTTTTTTAGTATCAACACTAACACACTCTCTTCCGGTTCATTCAGCTTGAGTTCTGACTTATGAAATACACATGGTCTTGAAATATACACGCCATCGAATAGATCTCTTAATATATTATTGAAAATCCGACGAAACTCTGCTTGTTTCAAAATACTCCACCTATCACGTTTCGTTAGGACAAATCTATGACCAACAGTTAAAAAACAATATAAAATATATTTTCATGTAATTCCAAATGTGAAGCAAGTCTGTGTGTCTTATTGGTGAAATTGAATGCTTGAAATTCAATAGAGCCCATGTTTTCTTCTTCTTCTTCTCTAACCATAAATATCAACATTCTACCTCTTATTTTTCATATATATTTCTGATTAGAAAAAAATATATGTCGGTTATTTTGATGTTTTTCTAATCTTATACATACATTTTTTAAATATTCATAAACTGCTGAAATTTAAATTTATTTTATCGATGCAAATTGGATTTGGATAGAAGAGTACATTCTTCTATTTTAGATACATATATGTACTCCCTCCATTTCAATATAATCTACATTTTACAAATTTTTGTGAAACAAAATAATAGACACAAAAGGTACTCCCTCCATCTCGGTTTATTAGACACATTTCGAGTTTCTCTGCAACCTAGGCAAATGAGGATTGGTTTAGATAATCACTACTAAATTAGACAAATAATTAGAAAAGACCAACAAGGTCCAATCGAAAGTGCATGCATTGGCCTAATTTAATGGAGCATTGGCCAAATCTCATGCATACTGGGGAGAGGAAGTGACTGGGAGAGTTTTTAGGAGATCATTAATGCTAATTGCGTCCTATTCTTGAGATTATCTCGTTTTTGAGATGTGGCTTATAAACCGAGATGGAGGGAGTATCACCTTGGAATACGAATTCAATGTCAAATTTATGTCACATTAAATATACTCTCTATGTTCCGTTAAACAAGGTATGATTTTCCTCGAGCGGTAAGGCATGTGCCAATGCATCATCTCTTAGCACGTCATCATATGAGTCACAAAATATGAGTCACAAAAAAATATTCCCTTTATCTAAAAAATAATATGAGTCACAAAAAATTAAAAGACAACTATGCCAATGCACGTTTCTTATGAGTTGTATCTAATTTAATTATTTGGGGTTAATCCATGCATATTATTGGGCTAGCAACTTTTTTGCCTATGTCCTACGGGCAAGAGTTGTATGCATGTTAACTAAGCTACAACCCCCCCCCCCCCCCCCCTCTCTCTTAATTAGTGCCACATAAACAAAATATCTATGCAAACACGGTAAGAAATTTGCATTGGCATAAGCCAAGATCAAGATCAAGTCAACCATGCCCTATGCCGACTGTGCGCTACTTGGACTGTTTTGCCCCGGTCCAATTAGCTATGAGCACGCCCGTCATCCTCTCACCTGTCATGTCCTGTAACGATCCAAGCAAGCCGTGAGGACGAGGCTGTTACTACGCCCGCAAGAGAGAGAGAGAGAGAGAGAGAGAGAGAGAGAGAGAGAGAGAGAGAGAGATATTTTTGGTAAATCTGCTGCAAATATCATGCCGTGCTTGTTTATAGGAAAAAATATCTACCCCTTATTTCAAGGAACTGTGAGAGTCCATGTGCCTGATTAGTCGATTTTGGAAGACTCGAAGTGATAGGCTCAATTATTAGGGCATGTACAATGGTTTAGTGGCGGAGCCGAGATTTTACAGTGACCCGGGCCAACATTAAGCACTTACAAGACGTCGACAACGTCGAGCGTGGCAGGCAAAAACGGTGCGGCTGGAAACCGTAGTGTATAATTTCTTCCATGTTGAGCGTGACTAAATCTATTTTTACACCCCTATCGCACCATAAACAGAGGGACTGCACTGAGCTCGTGCGGACAACATACAATGGCAGCATGCAATGTTTCCATGTTTCTGTACATGGGCGACAAAAACACAGCAAACTATGGATTATTTTTCAGTTCATTTTCAACTGTCCGATGGGTCAGTACTGCTGCCTTGTGCTCTAAATCGATCGTTCCATGTGAAACAAGGCTGAGGTCTCTAATGGGCTGGACTAGTGAAACGGTAGTCGCACTAGTAGAAACCGGACATTTAATCCCGGGTGGGGAGGACCTCTAGTCCCGGCTGCTCACCCGGGACAGCCGAATCGGGACTAGAGACCCCCCCCCCCCCCCCCACCCCCTCCTCTCTAGTCCCGGGTGTGTTACGAACCGGGACAAAAGATGTCCCCAAGTGGGCGCTCTGGCAGCGCGTGGTCGAGGACCTCTAGTCCCGGTTCGTAATACGACCCGGGACTAGAGATTCCCCCACGTGGCAGCCTCTGCTTTTTTGTATTCCCGCCTTATTGAATATTTAAAACTGTAATCAATTTTGCAAAATATATAGTTAATTAATTACAAATCAGAAAAATACATATAGCATATCAAAATGTTCATAATTGAAATATCTATCTAATAAAAATATACTTTATTCTTTATGGAGATCACAACCGGGACTCGAGCCCGTCTATTTGATTACATAGAGATCATAACGGGGACTAGAGCCCGTATATTCAATTACATGGAGATTATAACCGGGACTAGAGCCCGTCTATTCGATTACATGGAGATCATAACCGGGACTAGAGCCCGTCTATTCGGTGCAATTGTATCTTCCCTTTGGGTTTATGACATGGTCATTCAAAAATCCCGCAATTTCCTCTTGAATTGGTAGAAAGCGCTCCTTGTGTTGCAGCTTCCTCCGCATTCTATCACACTATAAAAGAAGGAGATCAATATGAATATCAATCATCGTAACAAAAATTATGAATGACACTCAACACAATTGATGGTAATAAAATAGAATTGTGAATATATTTGTTCACGTACTTCTATCCATGTCTGATCGTTCCGCTCACTGACCTCCCGGCGAATCCACTCGCAAACGAAGTATGCACACAAATTGGTCCCCGGTGGCTGCCTCTCGCAGTCGATATGATAAAAACTAAGCTCCTCTTTAAACTCACCAGTTGTCCTCTTTCTGAAAGATTTCCAAATCCTGCCCGGCAAAAAAATGAATAAATGAGTTATTAGTTACTTGATATCCCAGGAAATGAACAAAAGAGACTGATATAGTGTGATAATGATTGAAAATACCTTTGGAGCGCATCTAAAATGCTTTGGTACTTCTCTTCGGGATACGCCAATGAGTCTAAGATTTCAACTCTTGCAGAGTCAACTTCAATGATTAGCAGAATGTAATGGAAGCTGCGCACGTTTATATACGTCAGTAACTCATCAGTTACACTAAACATCGAGTAAGCAAAAATTAATGTGTACAAGACAGTAACACTCTTACCCGAAGTTGTAAGGAAACATATCTTCTTTTTATAATGTTGCCTATGTATGAACCTTAGCAAGTTGTTCTCCGTTTCCTTGGCGAAGCGCCGTAGCAAGTCCTCATTAACTCGTTTTGGGTCAACGAACCCAATGTCAAAGATTCTTTTCTGTCACATTCATCACTCTTCATTCTGCATAAATAGCGTAGTGAGCATAATTACTACATGCAATGACCGAGCTGAGCTAGAGACTTTATTTTAGAAATAAATGAATTGAATCACTTACAGACAATAGGTACTGACGATACTCAAGTCGAGGGCGTCAAGCTTGTATAACTGATAGAGTTCTTCAAGATAAATTTGTACCTGGTCTTCACCTATGTAATGTTCTTCTGTAACTTTCACAAGGATCACTTCTCGATTTACCTTTGTGACTTCCAAGTACCACTTATGCAGTTTTCGCATTTGTGTTGGTAGAAGCTCGATCTGATCAGGTGGCAGCAGAGACTTCCCGTATTCCCATTTCCATACTTGTACATCCGAAATGGGGATATCTTCGCTTTCAAGTTGAGAAAGTGTAATACCAGCTTCTGCAGCAAATTTCGCCGCGTCGGATAAACCAATGTCCGCCGCGAGCCCTGATCAGTGGGTAACACCTTGAGCGGGGAGATCGACTGTTTTGCTTGTTCTCCGAGCTGGGCAACGTCTCTTTTCCCGCTGGCAGTACTACTTGTCGTCGTGTGGGAGCGAACTCTCCTCATACAGCGTAAATAGTCATCTGGCCTATTTATCTCAGTTTGCGATGGATGCTCAAGAAAGTCCTTAGCCCAATTTTGCTGCTTTGGCGTAAATATTTGCTTTGGCTCGGGCTTTCTCGGTGCAAGCTGTCTTTTCACCTCGGCTTGCACGATCGCGGCGTTTTCCTCTACAGTCTTGTCGTAAGCTCTCGGGGAGGAACCTTCGGTACTTTTGGGAGGGGCTCCTGTCGGGGTCCGTGTCGGAAACCCATCGACGAAACGGTGTACTGCTGCTTCCTCTTTTGGCCCTGACCCTGCTTATTAGTGGGCGGAGGCGGCGGAGACGGCTGAGGAGTCGGCTGACGCGGCGGAGTCGGCTGATCGTCATCATGTGGACTTGTGTTGTGCTGGTCGTCCCTGTCGTCATCATGTGGACCTGGAGGTGGTGAATCGCGACTCGGAGGAGACGATGGTGGCCTTGGCGCCCAGCCTGGAAACACGATGTATTTCTTGCGCCATAGAATGATACCACCCTCGACGTCTCCTAGTGTCCTCACATCATCACCTCCAGGGATGTCAAGCTCCAGTGATTCATATCCTGGACAAATTTGATCCACGCCGACACGAGCATAGCCATCTGGAATGGGACTAGTGCTGTAGATTCACAAGTTAAAGCATAGCCGTCCGCCGCCTTCAAGGATAAGTTCCTCACTGGCACATGTAGCTCACAACTTGTCTTCTCACTGATATAATCCACGGGGTAGCGATCCGTCGGTGACTCATCAGCACCGAGCCCCGTGGAAGCCACGCTGCTTCTCCGCTGAGATGGGCCGCCTTGACTATCTTGCTGCAACTGTAGAGTTGGCCCTTGACTATCGCGCATTTGATCTATTTGCTTCTGTTGCTGCTTTACGAGATTCATTATCTCCTCGTTCTTTCTTTCTAGCTCGCTGAACCGGTCTGAGTCCTCCTGCTCCTTCCTCTTCTTTGCTCTCGCTCGGCTTCTATAAGATTCACGGTCCTCGGGAAACCCAATATTCCACGGCACATCCGGTCCATAGCCTCGTGTTCGTCCTCCTTTTTCTTTATTCCCGAGGGCCTCTGTCAGCTCGTCGTTCTCTCTGTCGGGAATAAACTTTCCCTCTCGAACCTTGGCGATTGTTTCAACAATTGCTTTCTGGGGTACATGAATTTCTTTATTTTCATCAACTATTAACTCCCCTGTTTCCATGTCATACTCCGCCCCATGCCCAAGTACCCAATTTCTTACCCTATGGGGCCACTCCTCTGTAGCTGGAGCGATCCCTTTTTCGCGCATGTCGGCCTCAACTTTATCCCACTTAGGCTCGGCACTTCTGTAGCCACCTGCCCCCATCTTATGGTGATATTTCTTTTTCGCTGCATTATCCTTATTCTTTCTCGACCTTTCCTTAGCTAGTTCCGAATCCTTGTACTCCAGAAATGAGTTCCAGTGAGCCCGCTGGCTCTCTAGTGTGCCAGTGAAATCTGGAGCTTTCTTATCTTTGACATACGCACGGTATAATCTGTTCTTGTAGTTATTGAATTGTTCAGCCATCTTCTTAAGAGCGAAATGCTTGACTTTCTCCGTCATGGCTTTTGTCTGTTCTTCCGAATCCAAGACCGGTAGGGTGAAACGTGCAATGAGCTTGTTCCAAAGCACCTTTCATTCGTCATTGACATAACTAACTCCCTCTACCTTTGGCTTCTGCCATTCCTGAACGCTGATCGGGACGTTGTCCCTGACAATAACTCCGCATTGATGCACAAACTTATTTGCGTTCGCCTTGGGCTCCAACGGTTTGCCCTCTGGAGAGACGACCTCAATTCGGAGATGCACATCGTCTTTCAACCCTTTGGCATGGCCTCGTTTACTTTTACCAGATTGGGTCGATGCGGAGGTCTAAAAATAAGAAACATTCGTTAATACATACATACACAAATCAATTATTGCATCTGATCAACAGAGGCTTAATATACCTCGCCAGACTGCGGATGTCCACCAATCTGCGAGTCGTCATCGCACTCGATGCTCGTTTGCGCTTCGTCTCTTTGTTCCAGCTCCATTCCCGTACCGGACTCGTTCAAAAACTGTGAGCCATCTTCTGCTCCACTGTCTTCGACTCCACCGACTTCTGCTCCACCCACGGGTTGCCGTATAATGGCGAAAACGTCTTCTTCACGGTCTCTGCTGTTGAAGTTATCCATTGCTTAACTAATACAAAAGAAAGATAAAACAATGTTAGCATTAGCAAATAATTCAATGTCATCTTCATGTTCCTCACTTTACAAAAGCAGCATTGATCAAATATGCAAAAGTAATACATGTCCATTTTTGTTTAACCCTAATACATCACGAATAATATCATTAATACATGTCCTCTCCCATACATGAACCTCTCAAACTAACTTCGACCGGGTCCTGAGCCGCGGGTGCTGAGCCGCGGGCGCTGCGCATCCAAAGACTAGGAACCCTCACAGGGTCATAGCTCACGTGAGGAGGAACCCTCTGAAGAAACGACCAACTACTGTTATACTGCCTATCTAACAAACAAGTACCGACGGACGTGCTCGTCCTCCTCCCTGATACGGCGACGTACCACCTCCTCGGGGGCCGGCTCCCTCTGCACCGAGCGTGGCCCACGCGACTGCCACCAAAGAAGATCCGGGTCGACGACGTCACCCGGATTCCTCACCAAGCTACGCGTCCCGGAAGGTAGCACCTCCCAGTGCCAGCCCGGCGGAGCCCAGTCCCGGACATCGCCCCTCTGGTCCAACAGGGACATCGTCGCCGAGAACAATAAACTAAAAACACAATTTTCAAAATTTGTAAGATAAATTTGTACACTAAATTTTTGCTAACACCTAAATTTTGCTAACCTAATTTTTGACTAACACTACAAATTTTAACTAACACTAAATTTTAACTAACACCTAAATTTTGCTAACTAAAATTTGAACTAACACCTAAATTTTTTGCTAACACCTAAATTTTGCTAACCTAAATTTTGACTAACACTACAAATTTTAACTACACACTAAAATTTTAACTAACACCTAAATTTTGCTAACACTAAAATTTTGCTAACCTAAATTTTTACTAACACACAAATTTGCTAACACCTAAAACTAACTAAACTACA